>CM031235.1:960143810-960743810 GCA_018340775.1 Taxus wallichiana var. yunnanensis
TAAAATAATTTTTTAAAAATATCATTTAAGTAAATATTATTGATGAAATGACTTTAAAAAAATTAAACAATTTTTTTTTTTTTGATTGAAAAGCATATCCATATAGTAATGATGAAATGTACAATGCTAATCATAAAAAATCAGGTGGTAAAGATCACACCCCACATGCAGAGAAAAAGTAGCCATAAAAGGCTATGAGTGGCACAAATTACATAATCATTTTAAGATAAGCTTATCAATAAAAAAAGTTGGAGCAAAATTTGCAAAAACCAAGCCAGGCATGGAGCTAGGCGGCGGTGGCGAACATGGAGGTAGGAGGTGATTGCGGGGGGCTCTTCGGACGGTCACCCCACCCACCAGGAGGGTTGGCGGGGTGTCAGAAATCGGCATCCCCGTCGATCTGCGGTTGCTCCTCCTCAGTGCCCCGCTGGTTGGGCGAGATGGCTAAGGAGAGCCGAGGGAACTTGGATTGATCAGGCGCCTGCCACCCAGAACCGCCACCGCCTAGCCGGCCAAACACCCCGGTGTGGGGAGGAGCCCAAGAAGGAGGTGGAGAAGGACCCTACCGAGGAGGGGAGGCGCTCCGCCGCCCACGAACCGGACCCCGATCAAAATTGTGTCACCCACGGGAACGGGAGCAGTGACCTTGTGAACGGGAGCGGCGATGAGGAGAGTCAGGTGGAACATGACTGACAACGCAAGGGGCGCTTCCCCAGTGATCCAGCAGGGTCTACAGGTGTTCCACCTCAATGCGGACTTTCTCCGCTTGAACTTGGATCTGAAGCGAGACATTGGAAATAACAACCAGTTTGTTAGAAATAATAAAAGTTCTATCCACTGTCTCTTTGTTAAAAATAGCTGAATTTCTAGTTTTCCATATGTGATATAAAATAGTAGCCCGAAAAGAATGCCAAATGTTGAAAAATTTTGTAGGAACAAAGGTCGAGTCCCCCAGCAGAACCATTTTCCACGTAAAGAACGTGGGCAGAAAAGGTTGAAAAAGGGTATGAATCCAGCGCCAAGCAGACTGAGCGTGGGGGCAGAACCAAAAAGATGAAGAAGAGTTTCAATGTGGTTGCAAAAAGGGCAAGCAATGAGGAGCTCCCATAAGAATGAGGCGTTTGCCCACAGGAAGCCCTTGGTGGAGAATACACCAAAGGAAGTGAGCAACTTTGGGCTCTATAGGAATGGCCCAGACAACCTGAAAGCATTGTTTCCAACCAAAATGGGTGGAATGCAAGCTCCAACGAGAATTGAGCTTATTGAGAGGGAGCTGCTTCTGAGCAAGAAGCTTGTAGCCCACTCGAGGTTTGTAATTTCTGAAGGGGGTGGCAGTGGGCCAATGCCAGTCAAACCACCACGGGCGCTGCGTATGAATACCAATTTTATGCAAATAATCACCAGGTATGAGCTCTTGTATTAGAGAAATGGCTTGTTTATCATTGTCATGAAGAGAAAATTTAGCTTTCAGGCTGATCCATGGAAGCCAATCCCTGGTGGTAGGACAGAAAAGGTCCTGAATAAACTTAACCCCTTTTCTGAAAAGATGCATACCCTTAAACTGCACTGAAAGAGCAAGCGGTTTCTCCTGATGTTGAAGAATTGGGTTCCACCATAAGCTGAGAGAGTTGAGAGAGAGCCCATTTCGGAAACCATCACCCTGCCAAAGCAGGTGGGGTTTGAGGAGCTCCCAGGCTTTCCAAATACTTTTAGCCACAAAAGAACCACCAATTTTAATAGGAACAGGGCAAAGCAATAAAGAATAGTAGTTCAAACCCTGCCATGCCTTCCGATTAAGAGGAGACCCTTGAGATATACAATGCCTGAGCAGAATTTTCCAAGATTCCTCACCTTCAAGGCTGTGAAGAATCCATTTGGCGGTAAGAGAAACCCCTTGCAATTGTATGTTGATAAGGCCAAGACCGCCGGTGTTTTTGGGCATACAACAAACATCCCAAGCAACCCTATGAAAACCATGGTTCCCCTCAGAGTTGGCCCAAAGAAATTCACGCAGAATTTTTTCCAACCGATGGTAAGCAGCCTTAGAAGGAGCCCAACAGAGGAATAGTAGACATGAGTGGCAGCAAGAACCTTGGAACAAACTTGAAATTTTCCAGCAAGAGACAAATGCTTGGTGAGCCAAAAGGAGATTTTTTTCAACTCATTGAATCACATAATCCCAAAGGTCAGCAGGGAAGCCATGAAGGCAAAGGGGATGCCAAGAAATTTAAACTGAATGCCAGGTTCAATCTAGAGCCATTGAAATCCCTCTAACCAAGGAGGTTTGGGACCCACTGCCTGCCTGTAGCATTGAGTCTTTTTCCATTGAATGGCAGAACCCGAAGCAAGACAAAAGGTGTCAAGACATTGCATAGCATTAGAAACAGAAGCCTCAGACTCAGCCAGGGTGAGAAAAGAATCATCAGCTGAAATGACCATTAATCAGTTGCTGAGGAGAAGAAGGCAGATGAATGCCTTGGACTAAACCAACATGAGCAGCTTTAGCAAGCAAATAGCTGAGACCTTTAGCAACAATGACATAAAGAGAAGGAGCAAGAGGGAAACCTTGTCGATGGAACGATGAAGAGAAAACCGCTCAGATTGTTGACCATTGATAGTAATACAGGCACCAGCATCTTGGAAGAGCATATTAATAGAGCGGATGAACCGAGGTCCAAGCCAATAGCCTGTAGCATGGCAAGAATGAAAGGCCACTCAACTCTATCATAGGATTTCTCAAAATCAATTTTGACAAACAGAGCCGGCTGAGAAGTCTGGCGCGCATATTCCATGCCCTCCCAAACTGCAATAATGTTGTCCAAGATATATCTGTTTTTAATAAAGCCGGTTTGTTCACTCCTGATGATCAAAGGTAATAGGTTTGTAAGCCTGTTAGCAAGAGCTTTGGCAATAATCTTGTATGAGACATTGAGCAGAGTGATTGGCCGCCAGTTGGTGATAAGTTCTGGATCACCAGTCTTAGGTATGAATTTGATGTTACCTTGGTTGATCAGAGCTCCCAGAGTGTTGGAGGACATAGCTTCCAGATAGACCTGGTAGAGATCCGGACCAACAGTGGGCCACAAAGCCTGGTAGAACTCACAGGGAAAACCATCAACCCCAGGGGCTTTATCAGAAGCCATCTGAAGAGAAGCTTCCTTCAAATCATCAAGCGTGAGAGGCCGATCACAGGCAACACGTTGACTTTTAGAAAGCTTGCAGGGAACAACCTCAATACATTGGAGGAGAGCAGCATCACGGAGTAGTAGGTCAAAGCAAACACAACATGGTAGTGATGCACAAAAGCTTGCAGAATGTCAGGTAAAAGGGTAAGCCTTTGATTACCTTCCTTGATTGCTTTGATTTTGGTAAGAGTTTGATTAGATTTAAGAGAAGCAAAGAACTCTTTAGTAACTCTATCACCAATTCTGAGCCAGTGAAGTCTAGCTCGAACTTGAGCTCCTCTAGCCTTATAGTGCTCTTCAAGCTGCAGTTTATGCTTCCAATGAGTAGCCTGCACTTGAATGTGGGTGTTAAAGGGAGACAGATTAAGCTCTTGAATAGCTCTCGAGTATTCAATATGAGAGGCTTCATGAGCATTTTTTCAAAAAAACATCCTGTTTCCCATAAAGCTAAAGAAAAGTAGTGGTGCGAGTGATGGCATGAGACCACCAATCAATCCAGCCAATCCCATCAACCGGTCTTGATCAAGATTCCAAATACGTCTGATGTAATCCAAAGTCTTAGGATGAGAAAGATGAGACGTATTCAAGTAGAACTGAGTGGATTTGGGCTTGGGACACTGAAAGTTCCATTGGAGCCCAAAGAAAATAGGCTTATGGTCAGAGACCAAAGCAGTATCCACTACCGAGACCGGGAGGCTGTGTGAAATATCAAAAGAGAACCATTGTTGTTCGAAGCAGAGCTCTGTCAAGGCATTTATACACTTTGTCATCGCCAGCTCGAAAGTTAGACCATGTGAACCACGGAGTGGCAGAATTTGAGTGCTTGCGGTGGTTGGGATCAAATAAACAGAGCTTATTACACAAGTAAAACCAAGCTTCATGCTCCCCAGCACACCAACGCATAGGAAGCTTGCCCAATTTATCTGTGGAGATTCCACCATGTTGAAATCACCACAAAGAAGCTAGGTAGCAGAAGGCAAGTGATCAGCCAGCCACCGCCAAAAGGAAGAGCGCTCAAGGCATCATTGGAAGCATAAATGTTTGCCAGCCCAAGAATATGACCGTCAAAATAAAAAAGGGTCCACACCACCCGATGGGTGGGGTCAGAGCCCCATGATATGATATTGGAGGTGAGGTCAGGACTTAAAAGAGTGACAACACCACCTCGACCATTATCATGTGCTGACATCTGGCAGAGAGAACTAGGCCAGATGGTACGCATAGCAGAAGAAAGATGGAAGCCAGTGATTTTGACTTCCTGCAAACACAAAACCTGAAACTTTTTAAAATACTTACAACTGTCTCTGACAAGATATCTGTGAGTCAGATTAGTGAGCCCCCTGACATTCCATGAGTAAACAATCATGGAGAACTATCAAGGTGCATGGTTTCCTCCTCGAGGCTGGATAATGCTCCAAAACGGTTAGAAAAAGCAACTTGTCGTGTATTCCCATGCAAATAGTCTCCAAGCTCAAACTGCCGGTGAGGTCTCTAGTGAAAATTCCTCATCAGAAGGAGGGGAGGGACTTCGTGAACGGTGTAGGGCTGATTTTCTCTCTGTCGGAACAGTCGAACCACCGGCAGTGTTATCCATGAGGCTTGAGGGTTCGGAAATCGAGGGGTGTGAAAAATAGGTACCGATGGGTGGGAACTAATGACAATAGCAGCTTGAGGAGTCTGGGAGATGGTAGATGAGGGTTTGGGAAGGGTCGCAGTGGACGATTTCACAGGAGCAGAAGCGGAGGCATTCACCAGTTTATAAGTGGCAGCTTGGGGTTTATTGCGAGCCAAAGGTTTACGGCCAGTGATGGTGGTCCATCCATCAAGGGGGGTGTTGGATTTAGGGTTGGTTAGGGGCTTTTCAACAACAACCGGAGAGTTTTGCTGCATGAGGGGACAATCCTTGATCATATGATCGGGATTGGCACCAAAAGCAGGTGTTGGGTAGGTTAATATAAAGCACCTTCTATGCAAAGCGAGTATCCCCCACCTGGATGTCAAGGGTATCCTTAAGGTCCTTTGAGAGATCAATTTCCACACAAACTCATTTCTGGGGTCGAGCTGAGTAAAATTTGGGTTGTTCATGGCAGATGAGATGACCCAAGGGTTTGATAAGCTGGTCAATAAATCCCCATAGAGGCAACGATGCAGGACCTGGAAATTCAATCCAAACAGGAATCTTGAGTTTGGCTTGCTCGAGACTTGAAAGTCCTGAGTCCAGTGGGAGAATACCACAAGGGTGTTACGAATAAACCAGGGACCATGGTTGACAACAACTTTGCAATGCTCAACATTAGCAAAGTGAAACAGAAAAAAACCCTTGGTCATATTCTGAACTCCTTCAACTTTGACGCCATGGGGTTGCCAATGGTTATGAATCCATTGACGGAGGATGCCTTCCTGGGAACTCGGCCCACAAAGTAAGCAACAAGAGAAAAAGATTCAAACTAGTTGCATGCTTTATCAAACACAGGTAAATCAAGCACAATATCGGGGAAGGAGTATCAGAATCCTTACCTCGTCGAATACCTTCGGAACAAATTTCCTCGCTCTTTTCGGCCATTGTTGTCCAGAGCTCCTGCGTTAAGACCAACATCAATAGATGCATGGCCCGAGGAGGTGGTCATTATATATACCGCCCAAGGGGTGGGGAGGCGATCAATACAAAATTAATGCAGATATTCCCACCTGGATCAGAAGATCGGCGGTGTGACGCTATGGCGGCGTACGGCAAGCCGAGCATTCACTGCGCAAAAATCGCAGAGCCTAACAATTTTTAAAGAAATAATTGAAAAATTAATATGAATAAAAATAATAATATTACCTATCCATAAGTTTAGCCCATTAATTTGGTATTAAAAATTAAAAATTCATAATGACTGAAACAAAAATCTAATTTTAAAGGAAAAATAGTATTAAAGTAATTTTTCATTTATAAAATAAATGAAAACACAAATAAAATCTAAAAATATAATTTAAATTTATCAAATAAAAAAGGTTTCACATTGTTTAACAAAATTTACTGGCCACAGTGGTAGAGAGAAAATAAGATATTTTAACATTATTAGAACCATGAAAGAAATAATTCGGGAGACTTTGGCAATAGCAGAAATAAGCAATTTAGAGCCCAATTAACAATGATCGCAATCAATGAAATCACAGGTCGCTTAGACATTTTGTCAAACAATTTGCGTACATGCTGCAATCTAATTTGTAGTCTCCAAGATTTGCACCGCCATAAGCCTTTCACACTTATCATATGATTTTTTTGAAGTCTCTATGGCTCAAATAGCAAGCCAAATTACAGCACATTCAGAATTGATTGCAGTCCAGAGACCACAATTCGTAAACAAAAAATGAAGTTTCTTCAAGATGACCATTGAGTGCAAATATGGTGTTATAAATTTTAATTAAGGTTATCCAGGATTGAAAAGTGAGCCAAATTGAAGCATATTCAGCTTGATTGCAGTCTAGCAACCACAAATTGGTGAGGCAAATCATGAAAAAGACCTTAAGGCTTTTCAAGATGAACATTAAATTCACAACCAGCAACTATTCCGTGAAATGATAGATCATTATGACATTTTGTCTAATGATTCAACTTGTTTCCTGTACACTTCTGCAATTCACAATTATGTGTATCAGCGGAGTCATCCCTACTACACCTGACAAAATTGTTTCCACCAATTTGTTTGATTGATTTCTATGTTCATTTTGTCACATACTGGAAGGATGCTGACAGAGGTCGTTGAGTTTGGCTTCACTCCTGAATATTTTTCATATTTCGTAAATATGTCTATCCAGGTATTCATCGCTGTAATACTGGATTGGATCCACAATTAAAGAGTTTTCCACAGAGCTATGAACCATGTTGTCTGTAGCGATCTAATCCACAATTAATAGGTGGGGGCGATCCTTAGATATTATAGAAGAGTCGACATCTCTACTAAACAGATATGTAAACTGTCTACCCTAGGAGGTGCTTGCATGTGTGCAATTGGGTTGTCATATTTCTATTAGATCTATAAGCATTTTCCTTAGATGAGAAATTTGGGGTTTTGTTATGAGGTTGTGTACACAGAAATGATGGTGGTTCAATGAATTATTCTGCTACCACTGGTTGAGATGGGAGTTTTGTCTATTATGTAATTAAGCAGGGATGAGTGGTAAATTGATAATACTTTGGTTGGACCTGTAATAGTAATATTATTAAGGTCAAGACAAGAAACATTTGTTTAGATGGTGGTTCAATGAACTGGTTACCACTGATTGAGATGGGTAGCAGTTTTGTCTATTATGTAATTAAGAAGGGATGAGTGGTAAAATGGTGATTTTTGGTTTGACCTGTAACCGTAATTTTGTTAAGGTTGAGACAGAAAACCTGTGTGTCTATTGCATAATTATTTCAGAATGAATTTGATTGAATTTTTCCATTGGAATTTTATTAACCAGTCTGTATAGGTCGTCTTACTTTTATCAGATCTGTAAATTATCTACTCTGGTGCTTGCATGTGTGCAATTCTACACATGCGGGAGAATGATTGATGGTTCAATCAATTTCATGAAATATTTTGCTACCATTGACACTTTTTTTCTATGATGATTATTTGAGATGGCTGTGAATACTTCAGTTAAGAGTTGTGTTAGGGATGTCTTTGCCAACTAGTCTTTGTTAGTTGTAACAGTCTTGTTGATCACCTAATTCATGTTCAATGCTACTTTAAAAGTGTTCTTTATTTTGCTGCTGATGCTTTCCTGGGCTTACCCATACATGTTTAAGGTGTTTGAATGTTAAGCTGGATTATAATCTTGTAAAGGTAATTCAAATGATATAAGAGGTTAATACATATAGGCGATAGTTATGAAGGGAAAGCTGACCGCCTTGTCTTATGATTTCAAGACTGTAGTCCACTTGAACTGCTACTTTTTGGGCTCTTAGTGGAAATTTGGCAGTCTATAGCCATATTTGGCGATATAGGGCACATTCATTATTTTGGCTGACAATAGACTTTGAGTAGAGTCTTTAAGAAGAATGACATTATTTTTTACTGTGATTGAAAGCTCAATTTCAATTTTGAGAGATCTGATTTACATGGAAATTGCAGCTTCATAACACAGATGGTAGAACAATTGTCAAAGCAAAGAGAATGCTTTCGAACAGAAAACGGAAGCCGATAAGAGCAGCACATGAAGTTTATAAGATACGGCCACCAGACCGAGAATACGATGATAGAAAAGCTAGTTAAATGCAAAACAAAACAAAGCACGAAATCTGTTCATTCAAAGGTATATAACATTAATAAGTTAGATGCAGCAAAAAAATGTACAAGATAGCAAGTCTCAAACTCGAGGAACTAAGAGCTATAAAAAAACAACATCCTGGTAATTCGATCGAGCAAACGAAAGAACAAACAGTACATGTTTGCGTCGTATAGCAACCGAAACTACTCTTATGTACATAAGTTTAACGAAGCATGCCCTTTAAGGTTTTTCATTTTATCTTGGCATCTCGTTTTTTCCCTTGGTGACATTAGCAATTTTTTTGCACCGTTTTTTTTTCTCCCTCCAGCATGTATTGTCTTTGCAGTTATCCCCATCTTTTTTAGTTTGTGGTCAGGTTCGTATTTCATAGCATCTTCGGGCGATCATATACCAGCCCAAACCCCCTCGAGTTGAAGCCTACTATACGGAATTTGGAAAGATAAAGAGGACAAGAAGGATGCAAACGGAGGCGTTCTCTAACCAAATCAGTGATCACAGGTTTCGTAGGCTTTGGTTGCCTGCAATGGAGCACATTGACAACAAACTTTGTTCGGTTGAAAGCATCTTCTCGCTCCAAGTGCGGAGTGGTGATTGTCACACCGTGTGGAGGAAGAACAATTGTATTCTGAGTCTTCATTGCTGCAAGCTCACAAGTAACCAAAACACTAAAAATGTAAAAAAAAAAAAATGTACATGCTACAACAACTGCGATAATGTCTACACTAGAAATGGAAGTAAACACAATGTTTATTTTTTTGTAAAGCACAAACAAGGAATAAAAGACAAATATTCGGGTGTTGTCTGATTTGGCAGGCAGCTTTAAAAGCCTTGCCAATGGGCAGTCTAACGCCCAACTAAGGGCATTTCGATGCGGCCTCCCAGGGGCAAAAACCCCTCAGCACACACCGAATCCTGCCATTGTCGAAGGCACTTGCCCCTTTATGCCGTGGTTGAAGACCGAAACCAGAAAATAGTTTTCTTTATGTAGCACAAATAGTAACAAACTATGTTAAGGTAGTCAACATCACCCAGATAATGAAGAATCAATGAAAATGTAAAAGGGAAACAATTCTAAAAACAACACATATTAAACAAGTAAATTTATAACACACAAATCCGGTTTTATGGGCGCTTCAATTATGGGTAAAAAGGTTGATTCACGGGGTAAAAAAATTTTAGTGATGGAGAATCATGTTGGCATGTGGTCAAATTTTTTCTACCATTTTCCTTCCTAAAACTTTAATAATAATTTTCATACACAAGCTTTTTGGAATTTCTGAACAAGACCTGTTAGAACAAAAGTTACAGCTTCATGAGATAATTTTTCTACAAAACTTTCCAAGGTCTTGAGAAAATTGCTGTGGTTCCTCTTCATGAAACCACCGGTAAACTGTCCAATTTATGTCATATTTTAGGAGCTTATTATTAATCAAGCCAAACAATAAGTTTCCCTAACAGAAGTTGTCATATTCGTCGTAGCTGGTTATGGTTCAGCTAAATTTCAATAAAATGTGGTTGTTACTGATTCTTCCTCCATATATATGTTAAGCTAAACTTTATCATAAAAGCCCGATTCTAAATCTTGCTCAAAACCATATAAATGGCTCCACAAATAAAAAGCATAGGAAAAACTATAAACTACAAACACTCGTTAAAAAACTCAGAAGTAATTAACATAACACAATGTTATGCTATGTTATGCCGCCAAATGTAGAATTTTAAATTCTAACATGTTATTTAAGAAGAAAAAATTTGTCACTTTATGAATACTAAGGGCTTCCTCAACAAAGTGGGCATAAACAATACAATGAAATAAAATTTTGGGGAAAAAATTACAGAATATAAGCTTTTATATCACCTTTGAACAAGAGAACAAAATCAAACTATCTGTCGTTAAGGAAAATAATACAATACCTAAAATGTCTGAAAATGTTGGACAAATACATTTTAAAAAGCATACTCTGAACATTCATTCAGAATCCAAGGAATGGCTCCAAGAGTGAAAAATAAAAGAAAAACGATATACTGAGAAAAATCCATAAAAAACCAGAATTGGTAAAAAAACGTAAAACTAAATAGTAAAAATTTAAAAGCAAAACTATCTAATGGACAAAAATAAAATAAAAATGGTTTCAAAACATATAATATGTACTGGATCAGATATATAGGACATAGAACTAATGATGGCAATTTCATTCAACCCTAGCCAGGGATCTATTCTTAGTGAGAGCAACAACCTGATATGAAGGACGGGGCAAGGATTCTTATCCCCAGCTGAATTTGGAAAAATCGATATATCCTTTGGCACTAAGGCAAAACTAAACCTTTAAACTAACAAGAGACTTATTCTGCAATAAAACCAGGGCAAACATAAAAACAATAGAAAAAAGAAACAATAACAAAAAACACTTAAAACTTGTATAATCATAGTGGTCGACATTTGTAAGTGTCTCAACCCGGTTCAAACCCCCTTCAGTAGTAGGGCTGCCTTAACCTTTAATGACTAAACCAGTGCAGAGATAAAAAATCAGTACCAGTAAATAACAACAATTTTTTTTGCAAATGAATTAACTTGTAGCCTACAAAAAGGATGCAACAAACTTTTACCCTATTTTTCAAATGTCCGTTGTGCTGTTGTATGGTCTCCTCCAATCAAGTTCTCTCCACCTTAAACCAGAGTCGTGCTATCAAGAATGCAATCCCGAGGGAGATCAAGCTAATAGGGATCCGCAGTTCTCTTCCAATTGGGTCACAACAACAGGCAAGCTAACACAAAATCCCTAAAATGTATATGTTTTGCAGGGCTCGCAAAGATTTTATTTTCCCTTTTTCCAGCCTCATACCTACTCGACAGTAAATGGAGCCACCATTCTCCCCTGTCCTCAGTAATGGAAGACGTGTGTCCACCTTCTCACAGGACACTGTATCCTGTCCTCCATTTCTGACTTCAGGAATGGATCTCCCTCCTTTGCGCAGGTTTTTCTTCCTTCTCGAAGTTCCAAGTGATAGGAACCTTATCCTTTCCACCTCATTGCCAATAGTAAGGTCTAAAAACTGTCGTGCTTCGTCGACATCTTCATCAACACCATTCGTGTCTCCATCATTGTCGAGGTTAAGAGGAGCTTCCTCCCGAGTTCACACATTTCGGCATAATTAATTGTTTTTTGTTTCATGTGTCTACCATTTTTAGTGTTGGATGAGGATTTTTATCCGTATTTGAAGTAGGTTCAATTGTATTTGACAGAAACGACCGTAGTCCTACGCACATGGGGAAGGGCGAAGTCCAGAGTCCAGCTTCATTTGATGACGTCAGAGAGCCCTAAACCCTTGCTTTGCGCACATGAGAATACAACAGCCCTAGCCGAGCTTGGTACTATTCTATGTCACATCAGGAGAGCAGAGGGAAAATAGAAGTTAATTTAAAAAAATTGACAAGTGGCAATGTTTTATTACTTTATTTACTAGTGAAGTGATTGATTTTGACACACACTGTAGAGTGAATGGAACGGGCCCAAGAGGCTGCACTCCTTGTTGCCACGGACCTCTATACGGTTGCACTGTGGAGGGTCTAAAGTGCGCTAAAGCATGCTTTTTCCCTCCATGTGCGCAGGACATGTGTGTTGTTGTTTTGTTTCCACCATCAAATCATAGGCACAGATCGGAGTACACTAAACATTGTGGATGTTTGATCGGACTGACAAGTCTTGCAGCCATGCCTTGATGTGGATCACTTCCCATCGTAAATATTTCAATGCATGCATGACCTAACACTCTGTGCCATCAATCTTGCCCAAACAGATAGAGACAAGAGGATGCATCCCATACAGGCCTGGAAATTGTGGTGTCAGACCATTTTTTGTGATTTTAACTGTATATTACAAGTAAATTTTTTTAAAAAATGTAGACAATGACCGGCTGCAAATTTTGAAAACCGTAAATTTTTTTAAATAATTTATATAAAAATGTAATACCTATATGTGTGTGTGTGTGTGTGTGTGTGTGTGTGAAAATTACGGGATTTATAGCCACCTAAAAGAGCTAAGCCGTCAACAAATTTTTATTTGACAGGCACATATAATTTGAAATTCCAGGCCCGATCCCATATATAAATGCCTTCAGCGTAAATATTTGAAAATATATAACTTGTTTATATATGTGTAAAGAAATCATAAAAATATGTAACAAAAAATTATAAAATTTACAACTACCTCAAAAAGATAGACCGTCAAATTTATTTGATCTAACAGCACAAGTAAGTTGAAATTCTAGGCCCGCTGCAATGAATACCCATGTCTTTCCTACTTCAGATTTCCAAATTTTGATCATCATCAAACCGCACTCATATCTTGTTTTTACCTAACTAGAAATTGCACCGCAAGGTGCAATGGATACTGCCGATAGGAGTGAAGATGGAGGAATGCAACAATAGTAGATGGGAACAAAATATAAATGGGTATCACTAAAGAATTTTTATATGAGATGAGAAGAAAAAGTAGTTGTTTTATATTGAGAGTGCAAGTAATGAGACTTATTTTTTTCCAATTGAAAACAATATCACACAATGCACAACGTATCTATAAAATTGCGAGTTAAACCTACAAAAGGAAGCGTAGATCTGGTTGGAGGAAAAAAGGATAGCTTGCAGATTGAAAATAATGAAATAAGATAGAGCAAATTAAAACCAAAAGCAACTTTGTATGTTTAGCACAAATTACAATACATCAAGTAATTATTTATTAGAACCATAGTAAGAGAGATAATGTTGTTAAAAGTGGTGACAAAAACTAATAATCTACGATTAACTATAGTTAGTGAATGTAAAACACTAATGAAACTAATAATCTGCGGTTTACAAAAGTTAGTTAAATAGGAACACTACTTGTATGCTAAAGTTAGCTTAAAATTTGTCCCTTGATTACGGAGGAATCATAAACTAACACTAACACCCCCCCTTAAGTCTAACTAAGGAGACAGAAAAGAGGAAAGAGGGAAACCCCTATGGGAACAAAACCCCCTCAAAAAATATATGCACAAATTGTGCATGGTGGCTCTTGTGTTGCAATGATCTTCACCCCAACAAGATCTCATATAATTTTAAACTTCTGCTTAGTGAATGTATTTGTGAAGATATTGGTGATTTGTTCTAAAGTGGCATAATCTCGCAAGTTGATGACTCCATCATGTATCAATTCACGGATGAAGTGTGTGTGGATCTTGATGTGTTTGGTTTGCTTTTGTTGTATGGGATCTCTGCAAAAGCTTCAATGTACTTTGATTGTCACACCAAATGAATGTCGGATGATGAAAGAGGATACCAAGCTGAGTAAGAAAGTTTTTCAGCCAAATGGATTGAATGGTAATGTTCAATACACCTCTATATTCAGTGTTTGTTGATGATAAAGCAATGGCAGATTGCTTCTTGATTGACCAAAAAATAGGGTATGATCCCAAACTAAGAACATAACATGAAGTGGAATTGCGATCAATGTTATCACCAGCCCAATCAAAATTAGTGTAGCTGATGAGATCCAAACACAACCTTTTGAATAATGAATCCCATAGCAAATAGTTCCTTGGACATATCGAACTATATGCTTGGCAACCTTCCAATGTAGCTCACGTGGCTCTTGCATGTATCTAAAACCCCCACTTTGCATTTGAGAGATCTGGATGAGAGTGAGTGAGATAAATAAGACTCCCCACAAGCTAATGAAATTGTGTGTAATCAACCAGTGGCTTATCTTTTCCATCTTCAAGCTTTAACCCCGATTAAAAAGGTGTGGTTGTTGGCTTGTAGTCAGTCGTGCGAAACCGAACTAGAAGATATCTCGCATACTTGGATTGAGAAACATTGATTCCTGATTCATTCTAGATGATTTCAAGTCCAAGGTAAAATTGTAGAAGACCCATGTCTTTCATGGAAAATCTATCATGCAAAGTAGATTTAATTTCAGCAATGGTTGTGGCTGAGCTACCTGTTATTAGTAGATCATCTACATAGAGCACTATGATTAAAAAAAAGAGTCATTTTTTCTTATCATATAAACATTTTGATCATATTTGCATCGGATGAAATTATGAGATAGGAGATAAGAGTCCATTTTAGCATACCAAGCTCTAGGTGTCTGCTTGTATGTGACTTCTTAAGTTTGCATACTAAAGATGAATTTTGTACATACCCTTGCGGTTGCTCCATGTAGATTTATTCTTTGAGATATCCATGAAGGAATGCGTTCTTCACATCCATGTGGTGAACCTCCCACATGGATGTAAATGAAGTATATGTTGCTGCAATGGAAAGAGCCATCCGAATGGAGTCCATTTTTGCTACTTGAGCAAAATTCTCATCATAATCAATGCCATGAACTTGTTGAAATCATTTTACTACTAACCTTGTTTTGTATCTACTCACATGTCCATCTATTGCTTTCTTTTTCTATAGACCCACTTACATCTGAAAAGCTTGCAATCGGAAGGAAGCGGAACCAAGTCCCAAGTTTGGTTTCTTTGAGAAAATTGTACTCCTCTGTAGTGCCCACTTCCCTTTGACACCTTTTGATACTGATCATGACACTGTCGACTATATTATGGACATTATTATAGTTTTGATTTAGTATGATGTTAGATATTTGATCATGGATTATTGTTGACTTTGATTCTTATATGATGCATGATGATTATTAGAGACACTTTATATGTTGATGATGTTATCTTTTGTTGGATGGATGTCGTTTAGATTTGTGATATTTGGATATTGTGAGTGGACCTAGAAATGGAAAATTATTGGATGATGATATAGTTGTTGATAAAACTATAATGATATTGTTAGATTACTTTGATGTTGTTGTGATTCATATATCTAGATGATTTTGGAATTTTAATTATATTTATATTATTTTGGATGTTCTAATATGGCCACGAGGCTGAAGGAGGTATTTGTGTTTTGCAGGTTAAACTATCACAACAAATATCGAGGGATTGGAGACCAACCACATTGGAATTCTAGATGAACTCAACAAGGTAACCATGGCAACTAGTTTTGTTTGTGTGTGTGTTTGTTAGTGTTAGGGATTCCCATGGGGGATCACCTTTAAATGTGACCAAGGGATTTTATGTATTTCTTTTATTTTTGGTCCCTTTTGTTTAATTTTTGCATGTGTTTATTTTGTGGTGCACTTACCCCTTTCTTTATTTATTTAATGTGGTGTTAATATTGTGAGTAATCATATTGTTTAGTTAATTAATTAAAAGATGTCATAAGAATGTAATTAATAGAGTTGTTGGTCATGTTTTAAAGTGTGTAAGTAATGTGTAAGTAATGTGTAAGTGACCTTGTAAATGATGTGTAAGTTAACTTTTGAGTGTGAAACACTCCACCTTCTTGAAAATTGGAATTTGTCCTTGGAAGCTGATTTTGGAGGCTTGTGGGACAAGTTAAACTTATCTCATACCTCTTAAATTTACATACCAACCTTGCCTATGGTTGGAGGGTTAAATTTAGACCTTTTAATGCATTTTTACAAGTCAAACTGAATGTTGTAATTACACTTTTCTTACATGATTTAATTTCAGTCCTTATGGGGTATGGACTTGTTTGAGTGTGTAAGTAAATTTGTCATATTATTCACCCACCTATTTATTATGCATTGGAGAATGAAGTTGACTTTGTGTTTGGGGTTGAGGATGTGTGATGTGGCATCCTACATGGATCCACCTCATCCTCTTCTCTTCCCTCTTCTATAAAATTCAAATTTCTTGCCTTGTTTTGGGTTGCTTCACTTTTTGGGAGACTTCATTTTGGGAAAATTTTCTTGTTGTTTTGGGAGCTCTTGCTTGGAGAAGTTTTTGGAAGATTGTTGCATGCTTGTATTGGGTTGATTTTTGGATTGCTTGCATTGGAAGGAGCTTGTTGTTTTGAACTAGGAACAACTCCATCATGGAGAGGTAAGAGCTTGGCTCTTGAAATGCTCTTCTTTTATTTATGTAAATGTTCTTGTGTGAATGTTTTGGTATATATTGTGGGTTGTTGGGTAGATGGCCTAGGAATGGTGTAGGAGAAGAATATGGGGTTATTTTGTGGGAGGCATAAGTGGTTTTAGGGAGGTATAAGGGTGGAGGGAGTTGGGATTTGGGTTCCACCTTACAAAGAAATAGTTTGCATTTCTTTACTCATTATGGGGTGTCATAAGAGGTTGGGGAGATATAAGAAAATGTGAGGAATAAGGGGTACTTGGGGGAGGCATAAGGGCATGATAGGGTTTGAAATGTTATTCATATATATATATATATATATATATATATATATATATATATATATATATATGGTGGGTTGTTCTCAGGTGGTGATACCCAATTTTCCCCTTTGAGAGGCATAAGCAACATCCCCCATAGCTTCTTGCTCCTTTGGCTTGCATGATGAAGCCTGAATTTTGTGTGATGTCTTTCATGTGGTTGTACAACTACTATTTTGTTTTGGACTATGTTTTTAATTTGAAATGTGCATGTTGAAAGATTGCATTGTGATGTGGAAGTCTTGTTGCCATGAGTTGAAACACATTTCTTATTGTATTATGGTTGGGGCTTAGGGGCCAATGAAGAAGGATGGATTCTCCTCTTCATTGGATGTCTTGGTTGGGTGGAGAGTGTTGCCTTTCCCCTACTCCTGTTGTGATCAAATTGGAAGAATGAGAAGAATGCATGTTGCTTGGAGCTGAGAAAAGATAGTTTGACAGTCCCTTGTGAAATGAAATCTCATTGTAACCTTCCCACTTAAAGTGGATGATCTTGTAAATGTTTGTAATGGAAATATGTTGTACAGATTTACAAGTGAAATTTGAAATGTAAAAGAGTTATACTTTGTATTCTGTTTTGGAAAGAATGTGAAAGAATGATATTGTTTTGTATACTGTATTTTGAAATCAAATGGAAAGGAGGTTGTATGAGTTTCATTGGAATTAATGGAAGTGTTTACCTTGTTCATATGATATTCTTCCATTGGAAATATGTGTTTAGCATACTCTATGAAATCTCTATTTGAAAAGTGGTAAAGTGGAACACGTGAAAATAAAATGTATTATGCCTCATGTATACAATAAATGATTTTGGAAGAGATGAAAGAAGGAAGTTGTAAGTTGCCATTTGGAATCAATAAATGAATGTAATTCTTTTCTCAAATTGCATTGTTGTATTGAATTTGATCATATCAATGTATTGAAATCTCTATTTGAAAGGAAGAAATGTGTGTGAGAAAAATACAATATTTTGTCTCTTTGAAATGTGAAAAATTTTAAATCAATATTACATTTTGGTCTTGAATGGTTTGATTTGAATCAACTAAAATGTGTTAGATTGGAATTGGAACATATTCTAAATACTTGGAAGAAGAAATGGCAAATAGACCCATCAAAATTTGATCCCTGTTATTTGTAATTTCAAACTAGCAATTATCTAAACCAAAAACGCATACAGTTCGAACCTACAACAATAAAATAACAAATTTAATGATTGATATGAAGTAGTAGGCCCTAAACGAGTTCAATTAGACAAAAACACTTAAAGGAAATATTTCAAAACTTAGCCAAATTAGGTTCAACCATTTTACAGTCATTTTGCTGTTAAAATGGTAAATTTTATAATTGGAATTTAATAAAAAAGATCTTGTTATCCAAAATAAGCCCCTTGCTTATTTTTTGGCTAACTCCCTTCATTTCTTCCTTCCTTGTGTCTTAGTCAGAATTTTTATCTTTCAGAAACTCAAAATGTTTTGGAAATGGTTTCATTGGATAGAGCATATTCTCAGCTTTCCAGAAAGGTAAAACTTTGCCTCTAACTCCTTATATTTTTCGAGTTATAGCTTGATGGAGTTTGAGAGGGAAAATTTCCCATGTGAGGTCCACAACCAATCAAAAAGTGACACGTGGCATTAGAATGGCGAGGGCAGAAGCAACTTTGAAAAAATTCCCAAGTATTGGAGGGGTGCACAAAGAAATTTTTTGGCCCAAAGGCCCGCCAACCAATAGGAAGTGGCCACGTGTCCAGAGGCCAGTCGGAGTTCGAAGCGGCGGGAGGCAATTGGAAAAATTTTCAAGATTGGCGCAAAGGAATTTTTTGGCCAGAAGGCCCGCCAACCAATCAAAACCTGCCACGTGTCCTCAAAGCATTGGGCGATGGAGGTGTGGAGGGATTTTCCTTTTCTCCAAAATAGGGAAAATATGGAATGAAAGCCCACCCACGATGGCTCGCGCTGATCGAAGTTGACACGTGTCCACATGGCCGGCGAAAATCGTAAGGCGGGTCCATAGAGGAAAAGAGCTAATTCAGGCCCATGCCAATCAGAACATGCCACGTGTCCCATTCGGGGTAGTGGTCAGTCGCGATGGAAAATTTGGAAGAGGTGCCCTGCCAACAAATCACAACATGACACGTGGCATTGGAGTTTCGGCCGACGAGAGCATTTTGAAAATTTTCCAAAGGCCGAAAAGGCGTAAAAAGGTAAGGGAAGGCCCATAACCAATCAAAAGGTGCCACGTGGCATTGGGGCAGTGAGAGGTGGAAAATTTTGGGGAAATTTTTCCCAAAGTCAAAAAAGAGGGAAAATTTAAATTTCGGGCCCGCTAATTCAAATTTGCCCTAGTTTGGCCCTAAATCTTCAGGAGGGCATAACTTTTGATCCAGAGCTTGGATTTTTACGTTCTTGGTGTCATTGGAAAGCTAGTGAAATTCTCTACACGATGGAGGGATAAATTTTTTGTTTTGGTAAAGTTTTGATAGATAAAAATGCAAAACACCTCTGGCATGGGAAAAAGAAATAGAACTGACATCTCAAGCACCGTTTTGATGAAGTATGGCTTCCATTCTCTCCCAACATGGCCAAAAACATCAAGGAATGAACTTTCAAGGGTACCCATGATGTTTTAATGAAATTTTGTTGGTGGTTGAATGATTCCTTTCCAATTTCCCACGTTTCTCTCTCCTGGCTCGAACCTTCATTGTAAAAAGCCAGATTTGGCTCATTTGTAGGTTGGTTATTCATTTTTTCTGCTTTGCCCTCCCTTATTTTCTTCCCTAGGGTTGAAAATGGAGTTTGAACCTCCTCCCCTACTCTGTAATGGCATTTTTTTCCTTTTACCATTAAAATGATGTTCTGTGCAAACTTCTGGAGCAACAAAAACGTGTTTTGTGATGCATCTATCCATCCTTGCTTGTTTTTTGCTTGTTTTCTTCTTGCCTCTCTTCATTGTAGGTATTTTTGCATGTTTGAATGTTCATGGATTTTGGGACATTTTATGTGTGAAATCTATTCTTGGGCTGTGATGCATCTGTTCATCCTTCCCATTGCTCACCTCTTCTTATTCTATAGCAGCTTTTGATAAATGTTCAACAATTTTCCTTCTCTGGTGTATCACCATTTTAGTGTAGGCTTTTGTTTTTCCTCTTTTCTCTCTCTCCCTATCTCTTTGGAAGTTAGATTAGGATTAGATTAGCTTTCCTGCACTAGAATAGCTTGTGGTAGGTAGTTTAGGAAGAGGAACCAGCCTTCTCTCAGAGAGATTTCCCCATTTGCAAAGGTCCCACAATTTGGGAAAGTTTAATGTTGTGCATTCACACCAAATGAGTTTACCTTAGAAAAGAAGATCCATCACTCATTTGGGGGTCTTTGTGAATCTGCACTAATAGATCTACCTCACAAAATTATCCTAAATTCATCTAAGAACAATTCTCCATGTCTATTTGACATGTAGAGAGAGGAATAAAGTCAAATTGAATAAATCTCACAAGTTAAAATTTACCAGTTCACACTATGAAATCCTGCAGGCCATTTTCTTAAAATTTACCCCTTAAACTTTATCAAAAACCAAAAATTATTGATCTTTGTGCAAAGAGGACGTTGAGAGATTTTCATAAAGTCCTCATTTGCCCCAAACCAAGCTCTCTATAAAAATTTATGGCCCACTAAAGTTTTTCTTCCTTGGCATCAAATTTTGGGAAAAAAATTCCTTGGCGGGCCCGCGGCCCGAATTTTCCCTTAGAACTTAGGAAAAAATTTGGGAAAATTTTCCAAAATTTTCCCGCTAACCCATAGCCAATCAAAGGCTTCCACGTGGCACCGTGAGGTGTCAACGAGGGGTGGATCCCATTTTTAACTTAGCGCTTTGGAAAATTTTGGGAAAATTTTCCAAATTTTCCCCGTCGCCTGCAGCCAATCAGGGGATGCCATGTGACGTCATGAGGCATCAGTGGAGGAACGGGTCCCTTTTTTTCTTTCGTGTCTCAAAATTTTTGGAAAATTTTCCAAGTTTTCCTCAATGTTCCGTCGGCCCACAGCCAATCAAGGGTTGCCACATGGCATCACGAGGTGTCGGCGAAGGTGCGGGTTAATTTTACCCTCTTAGCCCTTCGGGGTGTTAAGCCAATTTTCTCCTGCCACCCTGCCTTCCCGTGTTGGCTTAAGAGACGTCACATGTCCCTTGCGGACTCACGGGAGTAGGGCACAAAGATGAGTTTCACCCTGTGTAGGAGAATTTGTAAAATTTCTCCCGCCGCCCCGTTTTCCCCAAGATGACTTGTGAAGCACCACGTGTTCCTTGGGGATCAAGCGGACCAGCGCGGAGCATGGGCACAAATGTGGTTTTTTTCCCCTGTGTGGGAATTTTTCCAAAATTCTCCTCGTGGCCCGCAAACCCGCCCTTTGAGAAAATTTTCTCCCATGGGCCCGCAAGCCCGCCCTTGGGGAAGGTTTTCACCCCAAGGCCCGCCGGCCCATAACTTGAAAAATATGAGTTAGGAGGAATTCTTTATATCACTACAAAGGTGAGGAAATTTCCTATCCAATGGGAGTAATTTTCAAAAAATTTGAATGTGTTAAGTGTGAGAAAAATAAAGTTGAAACTTTAAGCTTGTTAGAGAGTGGGTATGGTGTGGAATTACCCTCTGAACCTATTTGAAACTTCTAACCCTAAATTTTGGACCTTATTAAAAGTATATTCTAGTAGATTAGAATTGTTTTGGAACCTGTTAGTGACAACTGTTGTCTTGTAACCCGGTTGTAGACTCCTTTATACAAAAAAAATTATTCCATCATTTTTCCTAACCCTAGGTTGTTTCTTAGGTCTCAAGTGGATTGTTTTAACGGGTGTTACATTCTCCATCACAGCTTCCCAAAGAGGATTCCTTGTAGCTTCTACATAATTCTAAGGATTTGATGCTAGAGCCACATAGGCATGTAATGGCATGATGGGTTCAGTAGCTGAGAGTGTATGAGGGGCTTCATATATCTCGCTTAAGCTCCTTGTTCTTTGATTTCTCACAGGGGATACTAAATCATCGTCGTAAGCCCAATCCAATTTTTTTTGTGTATCTACACATGCATGCTCATCTTCCTCTTGAATCAGATTCAGAATATTTGAAATCAGACTTGAATGATTGCATGTATCTTCTCTGAAATCTGTAAGAGGAGGAAACACCGAGGTGGTGGCATGTTTATCTTGAGATGCATGCGGGGAAATTTCTTCAAAGTAGACACTTCTCTCAATGAAGAGTGTTTCTATTGAAATATCTAGCAGTTTGTATCCCTTTATGCCATTTGGATATCCAATGAATATGCATTCTCTACTTTTAGGCTCCAAATCCTTCCTCTTGTCTCACAGGAATACGAGTCGATTCACATGATCCGAAAATGCGGAAATGTGTTACTTAGTTGCATGCCACTCCATGCTTCTAAAGGTTTTTTTCCTATGACATAATTGTGAGGAGATATATTTTGTATGTATGAAGCACATTTGATTTCTTCAGCCCACAATTTGGAGGGAATGGACCTTGCATACAACATACAACTTTCCATCTCTTTCAAAGATTGGTTCTTCCTCTCATCTACCCCATTTTGTTGTGGACTATAAGGAACTGAGTTTTGCAACTGTATTCTTGCTTCATCACAAAGATGTTAGACATCATTATTGACATACTCCCCCATTATTTGTGTGGAGGATCTTGATAATTTTCCTAGATCGCTTCCTTGCATGAAAATCAACACACACACAACACAATAAAAGACAGATATTTTTTTTTGCTTGCTTGCTTATATACACAAAACATGACACAACATGTCGTCACAAAGTTACAAACTCTGGGAACCACTTGTTACGGGGATGACCACAAGGTTAGCACGAAAACATTGACACCCAAAAGGATAATATACTTTTTCTTTATTTTTGACAGAATAACAAAGAAACCCAACCACAAGACACTCTCACAGCTAGGGCAAGCCACAGTCAGAAATGATTGGTGGTTATTTATTTTGATAAGACACCCTTTAACTCATGACTTAAGTTTTCAGAAGGATTCAATATATGATTCGCACAAATCATCTTACCAACTGAGTTATGTTCTTATACACTGTAGAGTAGTTCACTTAAAGTCTTCTCCTTTATAACAATTATTTGATTTATATAATTATTTGATAAGGATGGTAATTTAATTCCACAGGGCCATCTATTCACACTTACGTTACTAGAACTCGTTCATGCCCTTACGACAACATCGGTTCACGTTCAACAAACTTAAGAGAAAATTACAAGGTACCCTAGATAAAGTTAAAGGAAGATGGTCAATTGAGTTCACCCTTAAGACATCATTAGTTCTTACTGAGGTTTAATTGAAGCTTGAGGTTTTATACGTAGTTATTAGCGCTCTTACTTAGGCTTCACCGAAAGAGCTTATCAAGAGGAAGCTACTTACTTTTAAATAGGCTGAGAGATAAATTGAGTGGTTTCAAAATTTTCTTCTCTTACTTGTTAAATCTTATTAGAAACTAACCATTGTTTTCCTTTAAGCTTGTCTTTAGCGTTCACCAAAAGAGTAGTGTTTACTAGTTCAGTTAGGGATAACACGTTATATAAAATCACTTTGCAAGGATGGTCTCACTCTTGATTACTTAAGGTATTGTTTGTTTACAAGGGGATCTAAACCACAACATATTTCTTTGAATAAAACTTTTAGGTAACTTCTGTAAGGAAAAGCCACCCCATTAAAGCTTACATATAACCCATCAATACAAAGTCTTAGAAAGATTTAAATTAACACTTAATTCTCAAGATCAAAGTTTTACAATGCTTATGCCAGTGAAGAGATTGAATATTATTTCTCACTAAGAAGAGTTACCAGCCAAATTACAAAAAAGGACAAAACTACTACTTCACGTAATTCTCCGAACAATTCCAGGCAAGAGGTCATATAAACTCTCTTTACAAGCAATGTTACACAATTTACAACACATTGGACATTTTTACAAGGAACTTCATAAATTGTACAGATGAACCTTTTACACTCTTTTCTTCTAGTCTACTCGCATAATCCATCTGCACAAATATTAACTAGAGTCAGTTCGCTAGAACTGAGCATGTTAAGACTACCCATTGCAACAGTAAGCTAACATTTTATAATATCATGAAAGTAAAATTCTAAACTCAAGAATGGATCAAATCACAAACCACTAATCAATATGTTTCACAAGATGAAGAGATTTATACCAGCCAACAAGGAGGAATCCCAATATTCAAGTGAGAGAGATATTCCAAAGATAATCAAGGTGAGACCTTATTGGTGAAGACAACAAGGCTGAGAGTATTGAGATTTCAGTCATGTAATCCTATGGATTACGTGATTGAAATCTAACACCCAAACATCATTCTATTATTATTAACCAAAAGGATAAAGATCAGTCAAATGACTTAACATATTCAAAATTGCTTGTTAACAAGACTGCATTAACGCACATCCATGTTTTAGGAAGAATATAGGCCCCAACCATATATGAACACAAATCAGTCAAAGATTAAAGTTAACTTCACTCGACCAAATAAACCAACATACATATAATACTCACAACACAAAAATTGGATGTGAAGATTCAAAATACCAAGTAATTCTCACCGAACCTAATTATTTTTCTTCAAGAAGTTAAATAAATTAGATTCTATCCAACTAAATTACATTCAACAACTATAGTTGGATTACACAAGCAAGGATCAAGAAGTAGTCTTTTCACCAAAGGTTGTTATTATCTTACCTCACATAAACAGTAATAAACCCGTAATCCACCACTTGTATGATCATTGTAAGAGTTAAGGACTTAGCTCACTAAAATATGTAACTGAGTCGATTCCTACCTTTTCCATTTTCATACAAGTCTAACCCAATTCGAAGAAAGGTAACCATTCTATTTTCATACATGCCTCAGTCAACACTTACTCAGAAAGTCCCTATCTGAATTATTGAAGGTTTGCTAAGCTACAAAATGGATTTAATAGAAACCCATTTCATTCGATACTTAAATTTAAACAAGCAAGGGATAGTCTATTGAAAATATAAGTGAATCGACACAAGATCCTCTACCGTGACCCAACACGAGTCACCAATCACAAGGTTTACAGTCAGCGAAGGAGGAATACAAAGCAAAATACTCTTCCTACGAACTAAGCCTTCTCTTCCGTCTCTAAAATAACATATGAATAGCTTGGGCATACCCATCTATTTCACGACTGTCTACTCGACCTATCCTCATAGTCGCTCCAAAGAAAACATCTGCTACTACAGAGTTCGATTGAACTCTTTTATCTTATGATACAGTGACTCACGTCACAGGATCTGTATTGAGCAGTCAATATTCCACTCACGTAGGCCTCTAAGAAAACATCATGCTCACTATGCGAGGTCTACACACAGATTCAGCCCAAGAAAAGCTTTTACCAAGACAAAAACAAACATTTAGCCTAAAACTGGCCATGAGTCGACAAATCTACAAATATCCACTAATGTTATTCATGGCTCAAGTTTATATCTGCTACTGCTGGTTTAGAAATCGAACTCAACGGCCATTGTTCACTATTGTCTCTAAATGTCACCCGAATTTTAAGAATTAAGCAGGAAAGCACCCAGGTTAAAGATCTAACACCCACAGTATAAAACTTCAACCATTATTTTGCTATCACATGACAGTTACTCTTTTATTTCGAAAAGAAAAACGAGGCAGAAAGGAATGTATACAGGCTGTCACAGTTGCTATCAGGGTATGAAAAACAAACAACTCCCAACAGTCCTTCCTTTCCTTCAATCAGGGTCGATTCACAAGGAAAAAGCAGAAGCCCATTCTAAATGCCATAACAGATAAAAAAATAGAATGACATTCAATTCATGACATAATAAAAGGGTAGCAGAAGATTGCAAGGGTAGGTTTAACATGCCTGGTTTAAAACGCCATCTCCATATGCATATGATTGTTTCAATGCCGCTGCTTGCCCTTAACCCAAAGTGCTCTGCGAGCTCGTGCTAGCGCCACATTCACGCGGTGAAAAACAGCTACAACCCAACCCCATGATTTGAAGCTTGGACACAAGACATAATGATTACATCACGCTCCTGGCTCTGGAAGGCATCTACCATAATGATAAATAAACCTTTTTCTTCATCAGATTGGGGACAACATCAAACTCTCGGTGCAAACATTACAGCTGTAGCTTGTAAGGTGTGATAATTCCAACAGAAAACTTTATGCCTGCCAACTTGGTGACTCGTTGAAGAAGCTCATATAATAGCAGAGAAAATTGTGTTTCATGAATATTCTGATATGAAATAGATTGGCCTCTATGAGGTTCTCTTCCATGAGTTACATCGTACAACAAGTAAGATCTCAATAGAGAATCTTTGTAAATAAATTTCATCAGGTCTGCTGGTAACACCCTCACTGTCACAAATCGATTTTGGAGATACAAACTCAGTGCATGCTCTGGATCTGAAAAATATCCTGCTACCTTCATCTCCCAAGACATTTTCTCCAACATTGCATAGATCTCCTGTGCCCGTGGGTGTGATCTGTCACCTTGAAGGAGAATCCCGAATTTGAGGATGTAGTCGATGCTGAACAGATAACAACAAAGTTGGACAACCTGCTTGTTGGAGGCGCTCACGAAGGCTTCCACTATACTGTAACGTGCCTGCAGCCTGGCTGGAAGTGACTTTCCAAAATGAAAAGGCAAGACAGCTCAACTAAAACTTTATCTCGTTCTTCTACTACAGCTGCAAGATTTTGCAACAACTGATCATGACTATGGTCACGTGCAACCAGAACAGCAGGATCAACACCAACGGCTCCTTGGGATCACCCTGCGGTAGCTGTCGCACTTAACTCTCTCTGGAGGCCACTGATTTTCTGAGATAAGTTTACTTCTCTACCTTGTAGCTGCTGCAATATAGCCAAATACTTCCTCATGACACTTTCCTAGGAGAATTTCAGTTCTACGCTCCACTGATACTGCCTGTGCAGCACGATTTTGAGAACCCACACCCACCCTCGCAACATCAGGGTGATAGACCTTCATTTCACCATCAATGAATCCACTATCCAGAACACGCTGTAGCAATTCATCTCAAATCCCAACAAAAACACTCCTCCCTGCTCACGCGGCTAGAATAGGTCAAGGAGAGCAGGTAGCACAGACGCAAGATATTTGCAAATCAAAGGAATTAAAGAAGGTGGGGCGGCTGGCAGAGGTAAGGCTAGTGGGAGATGGCCACGTACCAGTGTCTAGATGGTAGGAAGGGGGGTGAGGGACAGTAGGGCCTTAGGCACAAGCAGATAGAATTTTGACTTTAAAACCACGTCCCTCCAACCTGCGCCACACACCTACCCCCCCATCATTCCACGCAACCCCTCCATTCCTTTATCTGTTTATTTTCAGTACCCATTGATCATTATATTCCAAACCTTAATCAAAATAGAAATTAAGCCATCGGTATAAATCAGTGTTTATTGCATCCAAATCCTACGATTTGTAAAATTATAAGCTACTTGCTTTCACGATGTAAGACTAAGCTAAAGGTTACAATATAATTCTCAACATAACCTAATTGAAAAACACAGTAAGTTAAGAGGCTTGCATGGCTTAAGGTCTCATCTATTTCCCAAACCAAAACATATCAGTTAAAAGCCACACACTCGAATCTAAGGATTCGATTTACTAGTGTATAAATACATATATCGTTCTACACCCATGCCTTCTGGGTATTTTATTTTTAAAATATAATCCCATGTAAATGAAATACGCAACAATAGATACTTAAAAAGGAGTGTATATAATCCAAATTTACCAGAGTCACCAGAACATCTCCAACAAGAATCAAAGAATAAGTTTATACATTGGGCTAAAGCAAGTCGAAAAACCTCAGTCTTTTAATTCTCTGCAACTAACAGTGGGTTCTATCCCAACTCATAACAAAACCGAACCCCAAGCGATAATAAACCAAACGTCCGAACTCATCAACCCTTGTCGATGGGTTAAAGTCCTTGGCTCGACAACGAATAGGAGCAGGATGGAAATGGCTTCAAGGAAAGTTACTAGCCCAATCAACCTTCGAAAAGGGTTTACCGCCAAACGGGGCATTACATTCTCCTCCCCTTAAGAAAGCATCGTCCTCGATGCGACATAACACAGAGGAAAAGAAATGGCACGTAACCAACAACATGTAAAGGAGAAAGTACACTTTATGGTTTAAAATTTTAGTTAATTAAAGCAGGGTCACAAGGTAGCCTTAGGATCATTTGGTAGAAATTTTAACTTTCAAGGTTCTGTGAAGATTGGCAGTTCCCTCTTGTTTATTATTTCATTAGTTCCTTTCCATTAGCATTATTCTTAGTTTAATTTCTTTTAAAATTTCATCATTGAAGAGTTTTGGTTTATTCCTTATTGTGGGTGCCCAACATGAACTGCTAATACAACACCCTATCAGGTTCAAAAGACACTACAGATTCACAAGCACACAAGTATATTCTTCATGTCTGTATTACACCACAAAAAGGTTACTCAAATACGGAATGGAATAGGCACAGTCCACATAACATAGTACTCGACACACATCAATGACTGACATATTAAATACTCAAACAAAAGAGTACTACAATTCACCAGACATTTCCTCAATTTGCATCGATGAAAAAAATTCACATAACTCCAAACAAATGCTACAGGTACATAGTGTCCACAAGGGAATCAATGACATGTTCACAACATCACAACACATATCCATCTGACATGAGTAACACATACATCAAAAGACCACTACCAAACATCACAATAACTCAACATATATCCCAAACATCAACCATACAGACAAATATCTAAGCCTCCTCAAGCCTCCCTCAAGCTCTTATGCCTCCCTCAAGCTCTTATGCCTCCCTCAAGGAGGCCTCCTCAAACTCTTGACCCTATGGTCCAAGACACATAGAGTTCGAACACTCCTAACCCAAGTGACATAATAACGCGTGGTTCAACAACCCGCTAGTTATCTGTACTCCTTGGGGCGTACCCCCATACAACGAAGCGGGTCCATAGGTCCAACCATTCCATGGTGCATCCCATGACCCTATTCCACACATCACGACAATAGAACCAGCACAACAATCCAATCTAAGTGCCAAGTGGCAAAGTACAAGCCTTGGGCAAGGTGGTAAAAATTCCAAATTTAAAAGAAGACCCAAAATCAAGCAAAATAAATGGCCAAATAGCCATAGTTAGTATCAAAATCCACATGTTAGTGCTACAAACCAAGGAAATGCCCAAAATTGTAACGCATTGCAATCAAGAAAAGTTGCTGGTCCTTACAAAATAAGGTAAAAGCTCAATTTACGAATAAAATCAACTTATAATAATGTCACATTACGATAACTGTGTGGCCTTATCTGGCCACCAAGGGGTACTCAACGAGTTACTAGCACTCGGAACATCGAGCCTCAGCTCGTAAAATACATATCAATAATACAACTGTCATCATCTCAATCAGAATCATCTCGCCACAACTTCAACAAGGCCCAACATAGTCAAAGTCACATAGGTTAAATCCATACGACAACCATATCGGGAGAGAGAAAAGAGTACAAGTCACCATCTACTGAGCCTGAGGTGTCCGCGAAACACAATATGCATGACACCCGTTGAACAAGTGTCACACATACCAAACAAACGAAAGTGGGTTTTCAGCCTATGTAAGGCTCCACTTCCTATCTCGTACTCGGCTCGAGTGACTGGTCAACGGTACACATTTTCTCACTCCATACATACACAGTCTACCGATTTCCCTCAGGTTCGGTTAGTGTAAGGCTCACAACATAACATATAACTACATCACTAACACCATGGTGGTACACACATAGCTACCATAACGTCTCACGTATGGTATGTATACGGGGTAGATCACAATCATACATTCACAGGGCGCAATACATCACTTTACCACATTCTGCACCCAAAGTGCAATCACAATACGATAGGGTTCATACACTCACCGTATGACCCTAAATCACGACATGAATCATTACATATCACACAACTCATATATATGATGGACATAGTACATCACAACATAACATCCATTGCTACATAACAAGGTGGTACACACATTTCTTCAAAACATGGTAAAAACATCATGATACAACTCATTTCTTTTAACATCAATCTAGTCATACAACACATTGATACACCTACATATCACAATATGTCACAATGTTCCAACACTCCATCATCCACATTAAAATTCTTTTCACACATCACAGACAACAATTCACACGTGAACTCTTCATAGAATCCACAAGAAGGAGAGAGAAAACTCCCATCCCTAGCACATCAACATGATCACAAACACGCACAAGGTGACATACCCATCATGTGCGTTCACAATATCACAATTACGACATGGATCACATCACGCTTAAAGCACATTACTCTTCCAATATCTACCACCATCATGCAACATCATCATCATGCAATACCATCATCTCCATGAAACAACATCATGTAACACCATCACCATCATGTAACATCACCATACAACACCAATCCGGCCCATAGGTTCGAGAGCATGAACCTACGCTCTGATACCAAGTGTAACAACCCAAAAATCAACACACACACAACACAGTAAAAGACAGGATATTTTTTTTTTTTTTTGACTTGCTTCGACACAAAACACGACACAACATGTCGTCACAAAGTTACAACCAACTCTGGGAACCACTTGTTACGGGGATGACCACAAGGTTAGCATGGAAACGTTCACACCCAAAAGGATAATATACTTTTTCTTTATTTTTGACAGAATAACAAAGAAGCCCAACCACAAGACACTCTCACAGCTAGGGCAAGCCACAGTCAGAAATGATTGGTGGTTATTTATTTTGATAAGACACCCTTTAACTCATGACTTAAGTTTTCAGAAGGATTCAATATATGATTCGCACAAATCATCTTACCAACTGAGTTATGTTCTTATACACTATAGAGTAGTTCACTTAAAGTCTTCTCCTTTATAACAATTATTTGATTTATATAATTATTTGATAAGGATGGTAATTTAATTCCACAGGGCCATCTATTCACACTTACGTTACTAGAACTCGTTCATGCCCTTACGACAACATCGGTTCACGTTCAACAAACTTAAGAGAAAATTACAAGGTACCTTGGATAAAGTTAAAGGAAGATGGTCAATTGAGTTCACCCTTAAGACATCATTAGTTCTTACTAGGTTTAATTGAAGCTTGAGGTTTTATACGTAGTTATTAGCGCTCTTACTTAGGCTTCACCGAAAGAGCTTATCAAGAGGAAGCTACTTACTTTTAAATAGGCTGAGAGATAAATTGAGTGGTTTCAAAATTTTCTTCTCTTACTTGTTAAATCTTATTAGAAACTAACCATTGTTTTCCTTTAAGCTTTTTTTAGCGTTCACCAAAAGAGTAGTGTTTACTAGTTCAGTTAGGGATAACACGTTATATAAAATCACTTTGCAAGGATAGTCTCACTCTTGATTACTTAAGGTATTGTTTGTTTTTCAAGGGATCTAAACCACAACATATTTCTTTGAATAAAACTTTTAGGTAACTTCAGTAAGGAAAAAGCCACCCCATTAAAACTTACATATAACCCATCAATACAAAGTCTTAGAAAGATTTAAATTAACACTTAATTCTCAAGATCAAAGTTTTACAATGCTTATGCCAGTGAAGAGATTGAATATTATTTCTCACTAAGAAGAGTTACCAGCCAAATTACAAAAAAGACAAAACTACTACTTCACGTAATTCTCCGAACAATTCCAGGCAAGAGGTCATATAAACTCTCTTTACAAGCAATGTTACACAATTTACAACACATTGGACATTTTTACAAGGAACTTCATAAATTGTACAGATGAACCTTTTACACTCTTTTCTTCTAGTCTACTCACATAATCCATCTGCACAAATATTAACTAGAGTCAGTTCGCTAGAACTGAGCATGTTAAGACTACCCATTGCAACAGTAAGCTAACATTTTATAATATCATGAAAGTAAAATTCTAAACTCAAGAATGGATCAAATCACAAACCACTAATCAATATGTTTCACAAGATGACGAGATTTATACCAGCCAACAAGGAGGAATCCCAATATTCAAGTGAGAGAGATATTCCAAAGATAATCAAGGTGAGACCTTATTGGTGAAGACAACAAGGCTGAGAGTATTGAGATTTCAGTCATGTAATCCTATGGATTACGTGATTGAAATCTAACACCCAAACATCATTCTATTATTATTAACCAAAAGGATAAAGATCAGTCAAATGACTTAACATATTCAAAATTGCTTGTTAACAAGACTGCATTAACGCACATCCATGTTTTAGGAAGAATATAGGCCCCAACCATATATGAACACAAATCAGTCAAATATTAAAGTTAACTTCACTCGACCGAATAAACCAACATACATATAATACTCACAACACAAAAACTGGATCTGAAGATTCAAAATACCAAGTAATTCTCACCGAACCTAATTATTTTTCTTCAAGAAGTTAAATAAATTAGATTCTATCCAACTAAATTACATTCAACAACTATAGTTGGATTACACAAGCAAGGATCAAGAAGTAGTCTTTTCACCAAAGGTTGTTATTATCTTACCTCACATAAACAGTAATAAACCCGTAATCCACCACTCGTATGATCGTTGTAAGAGTTAAGGACTTAGCTCACTAAAATATGTAACTGAGTCGATTCCTACCTTTTCCATTTTCATACAAGTCTAACCCAATTCGAAGAAAGGTAACCATTCTATTTTCATACATGCCTCAGTCAACACTTACTCAGAAAGTCCCTATCTGAATTATTGAAGGTTTGCTAAGCTACAAAATGGATTTAATAGAAACCCATTTCATTCGATACTTAAATTTAAACAAGCAAGGGATAGTCTGATTGAAAATATAAGTGAATCGACACAAGATCCTCTACCATGACCCAACACGAGTCACCAATCACAAGGTTTACAATCAACGAAGGAGGAATACAAAGCAAAATACTCTTCCTACGAACTAAGCCTTCTCTTCCGTCTCTAAAATAACATATGAATAGCTTGGGCATACCCATCTATTTCACGACAGTCTACTCGACCTATCCTCATAGTCGCTCCAAAGAAAACATCTGCTACTACAGAGTTCGATTGAACTCTTTTATCTTATGATACAGTGACTCACGTCACAGATCTCGTTGAGCAGTCAATATTTCACTCACGTAGGCCTCTAAGAAAACATCATGCTCACTATGCGAGGTCTACACACAGATTCAGCCCAAGAAAAGCTTTTACCAAGACAAAAACAAACATTTAGCCTAAAACTGGCCATGAGTCGACAAATCTACAAATATCCACTAATGTTATTCATGGCTCAAGTTTATATCTGCTACTGCTAGTTTAGAAATCGAACTCAACGGCCATTGTTCACTATTGTCTCTAAATGTCACCAAATTTTAAGAATTAAGCAGGAAAGCACCCAGGTTAAAGATCTAACACCCACAGTATAAAACTTCAACCATTATTTTGCTATCACATGACAGATACTCTTTTATTTCGAAAAGAAAAAAGAGGCAGAAAGGAATGTATACAGTCACATTTGCTATCAGGGTATGAAAAACAAACAACTCCCAACAGTCCTTCCTTTCCTTCAATCAGGGTCGATTCACAAGGAAAAAGTAGAAGCCCATTCTAAATGCCATAACAGATAAAAAAATAGAATGACATTCAATTCATGACATAATAAAAGGGTAGCAGAAGATTGCAAGGGTAGGTTTAACATGCCTGGTTTAAAACGCCATCTCCATATGCATATGATTGTTTCAATGCCGCTGCTTGCCCTTAACCCAAAGTGCTCTGCGAGCTCGTGCTAGCGCCACATTCACGCGGTGAAAAACAGCTACAAACCAACCCCATGATTTGAAGCTCGGACACAAGACATAATGATTACATCACGCTCCTAGCTCTGGAAGGCATCTACCGTAAAGATAAATAAACCTTTTTCTTCATCAAATTGGGGACAACATCAAACTCTCGGTGCAAACATTATAGCTGTAGCTTGTAAGGTGTGATAATTCCAACAGAAAACTTTATGCCTGCCAACTTGGTGACTCGTTGAAGAAGCTCATATAATAGCAGAGAAAATTGTGTTTCATGAATATTCTGATATGAAACAGATCGGCCTCTATGAGGTTCTCTTCCATGAGTTACATCGTACAACAAGTAAGATCTCAATAGAGAATCTTTGTAAATAAATTTCATCAGGTCTGCTGGTAACACCCTCACTGTCACAAATCGATTTTGGAGATACAAACTCAGTGCATGCTCTAGATCTGAAAATATCCTGCTACCTTCATCTCCCAAGACATTTTCTCCAACATTGCATAGATCTCCTATGCCCGTGGGTGTGATCTATCACCTTGAAGGAGAATCCTGAATTTGAGGATGTAGTCGATGTTGAACAGATAACAACAAAGTTGGACAACCTGCTTGTTGGAGGCGCTCACGAAGGCTTCCACTATACTGTAACGTGCCTGCAGCCTGGCTGGAAGCGACTTTCCAAAATGAAAAGGCAAGACAACTCAACTAAAACTTTATCTCATTCTTCTACTACAGCTGCAAGATTTTGCAACAACTGATCACGACTGTGGTCACGCAACCAACTGTAACATCGGATCAACACCAACGGCTCCTTGGGATCGCCTGCTGCGGCAAGATAGCTGTCGCACTTAACTCTCTCTGGAGGCCACTGATTTTCTAAGATAAGTTTACTTCTCTACCCTGTAGCTGCTGCATATAGCCAAATACTTCCTCACGGCACTTTCCTAGGAGAATTTCAGTTCTACGCTCCACTGATACTGCCTGTGCAACATGATTTTGAGAACCCACACCCACCCTCGCAACATCAGGGTGATAGACCTTCATTTCACCATCAATGAATCCACTATCTAGAACACGCTGTAGCAATTCATCTCAAATCCCAACAAAACACTCCTCCTTGCTCACGCGGCTAGAACAGGTCAAGGAGAGCAGGTAGCACAGGACGCAAGATATTTGCAAATCAAAGGAATTAAAGAAGGTGGGGTGGCTGGCAGAGGTAAGGCCAGTGGGAGATGGCCACGTACCAGGTCTAGATGGCAGGAAGGGGGGGTGAGGGACAGTAGGGCCTTAGGCACAAGTAGATAGAATTTTGACTTTAAAACCATGTCCCCTCCAACCTGCGCCACACACCTACCCCCCATCATTCCACGCAACCCCTCCATTCCTTTATCTGTTTATTTTCAGTACCCATTGATCATTATATTCCAAACCTTAATCAGAATAGAAATTAAGCCATCGGTATAAATCTGTGTTTATTGCATTCAAATCCTACGATTTGTAAAATTATAAGCTACTTGCTTTCACGATGTAAGACCAAGCTAAAGGTTACAATATAATTCTCAACATAACCTAATTGAAAAACACACTAAGTTAAGAGGCTTGCACGGCTTAAGGTCTCATCTATTTCCCAAACCAAAACATATCAGTTAAAAGCCACACACTCGAATCTAAGGATTCGATTTACTAGTGTATAAATACATATATCGTTCTACACCCACGTCTTCTGGGTATTTTATTTTTAAAATATAATCCCATGTAAATGAAATACGCAACAACAGATACTTAAAAAGGAGTGTATATAATCCAAATTTACCGAGTCACCAGAACATCTCCAACAGTAACTCAGTAACAAGTTTATACATTGGGCTAAAGCAAGTCGAAAAACCTCAGTCTTTTAATTCTCTGCAACTAACAGTGGGTTCTATCCCAACTCATAACAAAACCGAACCCCAAGCGATAATAAACCAAACTTCCGAACTCATCAACCCTTGTCGATGGGTTAAAGTCCTTGGCTCGACAACGAATAGGAGTAGGATGGAAATGGCTTCAAGGAAAGTTACTAGCCCAATCAACCTTCGAAAAGGGTTTACCGCCAAGCTATAAAGGAGAAGAGGCTCTCCATGCATTACCTTTTGGAAACTTTTCTTGTGGATGCTTTCCAAGAGCACAACCTTCACATATTCTCGTTGGAAAATTCTATGGTAGGCAAGTCTTTCATCATCCCATGTTTGCTAAGTTTATGCATGTATCTAAAGTTCCAAATATTTCATGACAAATTATACTTTCATCATTTGCATGCATTAGCAATAAAGTGGAATCTGATTTAGCAACAAAGTCAAAAAAAATGTACAAATGAGACTGATGATTTGCCTTACCAGCAACAATTTTGGAGTTTTCTTGCATGTCAAATATGCTCACCGCATCTGGGGTGAATTCAACTCTCCTTCTAGTGCCAGTATGTGTCATTTGATAAATAGAGAGAAGATTGACATAAAGCTTTGGAATGTGTAAGACATTCTCAAAACTTCCAATTCCAAGCTCTACCCTCCCTTTTCCAATTGCCTCTACTGGAGAGTCATCTCCCATGAGAATATGACCATCATATGGTTCCAAATATAAGAGATCATATTTTTAGCTTCCATGTGGTGTGAAGCTCCGGAGTTGAGGATCCATGCATTTGGAGAAGTGTTAGGAATTCATTATATAATGCTCTCATGAGTATTAATAATTTACTCATGATAAATTATTATTGTAAATAACATTACAAATATGGTTTGTCGTATTTAGTGTTTGGTTATAACATACGATACGAGATATATTGTTGTAAGTGTTTCCTATATTATAGGAAACCACATCCCTATTTATGTATGTACGAGTCTTATATGAATTGTTGAATAGAGAAGAAATAATCCTTTCATGTGTCAATTTTTTGCTACTTCATTATTTGGTATCATAGCACTATTCATATATGTGATGGATGTCTAACAAGTATTGATGGGTAGTGCATCTTGTTCTTGCTCCTGTACATGCAACACACTATTCACCGAGACGTGTTGTTTGCTATGGAGAATTAGCTTATCTCGATGATGTATTAATAATTTTGACCACATGGTATTTTATTTTCCTATGGGATCTTGGATTTGCATTTAAGCTTTGGTTGTATCAAGTCAATGTCTTCCAAATCTATTTTCATACCAGGATTTTATTAAATAAAAGAGAATTTGTCGGTTGTTCCAAGTACATTCAACCTTAAGGTTAGATATATACACTCGTGCAAGTGTTTCTTATCAAAGGCAAGATTGACCTATTGTAGTTGCCATCCAAAGCCATGAAATCTGGAGTTTGAAGCGTTGTGACTTGTGAGTCATATTTCTACATCCAACGCCTCAATGCAAAATATCGTGACTCATATCTCCTAGGGGAGAGGACCCAGTCCCTGTGCATTACCAAATACCCGGGAAGGTAGTTGTGAATTTAGCACCTAACAATTGAAAATTAAAATTCCAAAAATCAAATGAAAAGTTATTAGTGTTAATATATAAATTTACCATTTCTATGCAACTTGAGGACCCCTATTGTTACATTATATAATCTCAAATTTTAAAAAAGTGACTTCCAACAATATAAATACTAAAGAATAGATGTTATCTAAAATATGTAAGACATATTTATATCAGGTGTAAATGTAGAACCAACATGTCAACATCATTTCAATCACTAGTGATATTATTAAAATTGAAAAACCCATTTACAAGTTTGAAAAGATCAAATCATCTTTATCAAAGGTACTTGCATTAACATAAATAGAAGATTTGTTTTTAAATATTAAGTACAAAATCTACTGCAATAGAAGCATAAATTAATTATTTTCAAATACATATCCCCAAACAAGCATCCCCCTTGTAGCCACTTTCCATCCCAACTGCTGTAATAACTGCACATTGACAAAAAAATACATACCCTTGTAAGGCTCAAGAAACTGATTAAAAATGCATTTAATGGAAAAAATAGATTCAAATTTAGCCGTTGGATTTAAAATCTCATGATTCAAAATACAATTTGACCCTTGGATTAAAAATCTCAAAATTCAATCCACAACTAGCCATCTCAACCAATCACAAATAAGCACCAAAAAACACTTCAAACTTTCTTATAAATTCATTTCATCAATCCAAATTTCACATTTTATTTCTTTGCTTGAATTTGCTGCTGAATGAAAATCTCTACAAGTATTGTTCAACTCAACACTGCAAATATTTGTTGCTGAACCGAAGTCTCTACAAGTACTTTTTCAACTCAACACTGCAAGTATTTGCTGCTGAACTGAAATTTCTGCAAGTATTTTTCAATTTGCAAATTGAAAGTTTTGTTATTATTATATTTATGTTTAAGTTATGTATATACACACACTGTCAGTCTCCAAGTATACACAATATACATATATGAAGTGGGTTTACTTTGAGAATGTCAATCTGTATATACACACAGAAACATTCTAAAAGTATACTCAGTATTCAGGCATGAAGTGGGTTTACTTTGAGAATGTCAGTGTATGTGTGTGAATACACACATAAAGACACTAACATTATGAAAGTAAACCCACTTCATGCCTGAATACTGATATTTACAGAGCACCATTTATAACTTGCATGTTTGATTTATGTAATGTAAAATTCAAGCTACTAACCATTATAAACTCAATAACATCTTTTCGTATGCTAATAGATGTAGAAGTGAAGTATATAGAGGGCTGTAATGTAAATATGTTTGTAAATAAAACATGTTTTTGAGCTCTTATTTAAGACACTACATTTATAGCCTGCACCTCAACTATCACCTGAAAACTCTCACCTTTGAAGTAAGCATAGAGTGGATCATGTACATTTTCATCAAATGGTTTTACTTTCTAGTAGAGTGGAACATATAATCAAGAGATGGTGGAATATTATTGAAATATCAAATTTCCATTGCATTGTGTTAACCATACTATATTCCAATGTTATTTCTATAAGTTTCATTGATTTGACTCAATTCTTCGTGTAAATTTGTAGGTTGTAGTTTCCATCATGAGGAGAAAACCACTTAAGAGAGCAAGGCCTGCAAGTTCTAAAAAAGGGGAGCAATATTTCCACCAAGCGAAGCAGAAGAAGATGTCATTTCTATGCCAGCACCTCAAGCTCCAAATGTCCAAGTTACGGGAGGGACTTCGACCAAAAAAATCAGAATAAGAAGAGATTGGGATGAATCCACCATGAAGAATGCTATGAAGGATGTTGAAGAAAATGGATCCTCTGTAAATGCAGCTGCTATTAAGTGGGGTTTATCAACAAGCACACTTGCTTCTTGGATTATGGGTACCACCACCACCAAGAGAAAGGGGCCACCGACAATTCTTACTCAAGAGGAAGAGCTTGAGTTGGTGCAATGGTGTTATGAAATGGCTGACTTGGGTCATGGAGTAGAAATCATACAACTTAAAGCATATGTGGCTTCAATTTGTGAAACTAGGTCCACCCCTTTCATAGATGGCATGCCTGGTAAGTCATGGTGGGCTGGGTTCAAAAAAGGCACCCACAAATCAAATTGAGAACAACATAAGGGCTTGACAGGGATAGAGCATTATGTCTAAGGCCCACAATTGTCAATTCTTTTTACTTGAATTTGTCTAATATTTATAAGGCTAACACATATGGCCCAAGTAGAATATGGAATTGTGATGAAACAGGTTTACAAGCAGGAAGGAATTGTGGTATGAGAGTGCTTGCTAGAAGGGGTAGTAGAAGTGTCCCATACATCATCCCAAAGAGTAGGGAGTGGATTACCATATTGTGTTGTGTGAATGCTACTGGACAAAGCATTCCTGGTTTCTATCTTTTCAAGGGGAAGAAACAATTACAAAATTACATTGTAGGTTGTGAACCTGGAGCTTGCATGGCAGCACAACCTCATGCATGGATGACTAAGGAGTTGTTCATGAAATGGCTACATCACTTTGCAACATCTATACCTGGTGGTGTCTCTCCAAGCAATAGGCATTTACTTATATTTGATGGTCATGGTTCTCATGTCGCTTTAGGAACAATTCAAGAGGCAAGGAGTTTGGGGATAGATTTGTTGACATTACCAGCACACACTTCTCATAAATTGCAGCCATTGGATGTGAGTGTATTTGCTCCATTCAAAACTTACTTCAAAGAGGAGAGGCGCAAATGGACATTGCAAAAACATGGGATAGACGTCAACAGAGCAGAATTAGCTACATTGGGGAGTAAGGCGTTCCGAAGGGCCCTTTCCCCTGAAAACATTAAAGCAGGATTCAAGAGAACAGGGATATGGCCTCTAAATCCAAATGCCTTGGATGAAGACATGGGACCTAGTAGAGCATTTGACACATTTGTTCATGATGAATCTTATGCAACAGAAAACATGATGAGCCTATCTAGATCTGATTTGGAGGTGCCAAGTAATGAGAAGGAAAATATAGATGATGAGATTGTGTTTAACACACAACCAAATCAAGAATTGGATGATCAACATATTCAAATTAACCCCGTTGCCTCTGTTCATCAACAATCGACCATTGAAATTGGAGGGTGCCAATCTGATGAGTCATTAACTTTTCCAACCCAAGATAGCCCCCTAATTGGATGAAAGAAGTTGCTCTTAATCTTGGTGTCAACATAAACTGCAGTGATGAAGATGTCACTGCTCTCTATGCCCTCAGAACCAACACTACTTGAATGAGTCTGAATTGGTCCACTACTATGTGAACACTCAAGTGACAAAGAGAATGATGCAACACTAGAGACAGATGAAGTGGAGGTTACAAGGGAAATTCATGATGAAGCTTTTGAGAGAAACAAAGATCAAAGGACTCTTTCTAAATTCTTGAAACTCCCAATGGAAAGGGTCAAGCAGTCATCAAGGTCAATTTCTGATGTTGTAGTAAGATTGAGTAGGGAATCTCAGCTCATCACTACTGATCAGTACATGGAGTTACTCATGGAGAAAGAGAAAAGGAAGAAAGAAATTGTAGAATTGAAGGAAAGAAAAAGAGAACAAATGCTAGAGAGAGCAACAGAGAGAATTGTTGAAAGAGAACGAAAAGATAAGGAAAAGTTAGAAAAAGAATTCCTAAAGCAAACAAAAGAGCAGCAAAGGTTGAAGCAACGACAAGAAAGGGAGATAAAGAAAGAGCAAGCAAGGATCCACAAGGACCAAGAAAGAAAGGAAAAAGAGTTTCAGAAGGCAAAAAAGGAGTTGGAAAGGCAGAGGAGACTGAGCACTTCACTTAATTCTTTTCCTGAACAACACCCATTGCTAAGGGATTTGTTGGGTATCCATTGTCCTCAATATGTTTCAATCAATAATGTTTCAGCCGGGGTAAATGATTCTCCTAATACCAATCTATTTTCAACAACAGTTGTGCAGGATGTCAACGTGAGCCAACAACTATCAACATGCATCAAGCCCACTTCTAGTTTCACCATTGAGTCATCAACACTCTTTCCTGGATTTTTGCAGTAGAAGACACTATGTCTTTGGACCGTAGAACAACAATATTTTTTTGATAGTTATATGGTTCAAGGATGTTCTGACATATACCAAATATATCAGCTTTAATATGTTTTGAAGTAATGTATGACCTATGCTCTTATATGGAAACTTGTTTCAGTTATGTAAAGACTCTATAGAAGTTAACTGCAAAGTAAGTAATGGTTTGTGCTTTGAACTCATGCTCTTCCTGCATGTTATTTTCTTGTTTATGACAGTAACATGAGGTAATGAAACTAATAGACATTACAGTCTGAGTGGCAATTTACTTCAAATAGAATTAAAACTAACATAATTGATAAAGGCAGAAGTATTAATCAAATACAATGTTTCTTTCATTGCCTTAGTGAGGAAAGTAACCTCACCTTAAAGCTAGATTTTGTTCATATCCACATCCCTGCAAATGTAATAAAAAATATTGCAAACTACAAAAGTTAAACTTTCAAAACTAGAATTGAGTTGTAAGAGACAAATTTTCCAGCAACAAATTGATGTGTTGATAAACACAATAAAGCTAGCATTGCCGTGTGCCATTACCCATTTGCATTGTCAATGAGAAACTGCATGCAAAAAATTCTAGATTGCACTTTCTCCTCCATCGTCTACTCAAGAATATGCAAATAAAACAAACAACAGTTCATTGAAACCAGACAAACCAACAACGGGCATTCTACCATGCAAAAATCGGTTCATTGAAACCAGTCTCAAAGTTTCTTTCATTGCCTTAGTGAGGTAACTAACCTCACCTTCAATTTCTGATTTCATTTGTGTCCAGATCCCTGCAAATGCAATAAAAAATAATGTTGAAATAAATATTAAAAAAACTGAAATTCGGAATTGAGTTATCAGGGACAAATTTTCTAGCAACAAAATGATGTGTTTATAAACACAATGGAGTTAACATTGTTGTGTGCTATTACCCATCTGCTCTATCACTGAGAAATTGCACCCAACAAATAGTAGATCCGCCTTTCTCCTCCATCGTCCAAACTTGCACATGCTGTAGAAAACAAAACGAAATTTTAATGAAACCACACAATCCGATGACTGGCACTCTACCATGTAAAACTCCGTATAATGTTAAAGGCAATTGAATGCCATCTGTTTAATTTTCTGGGCTGCTGCGTGTTTGAATAGGGGAAGGTACCATTATGTCTAGCCCCAAAAATCTCATGTAATCGCACAACTGTATGTATTAAATGGTATTTGAATGCACATCTACTGGCGGAGGCATGTATGTCGGTGGAGTAGGTGGTCACTAAGATTAGATTGAATTATTTTCCTTCGTAGTAAAAAAACCAATTAAAAGTCTGGCTGTTGAATGTCAATCTGTGAAAATAAACTGTCCAAAGAAAATTGGTGACATGGCGCAGCTGCATAAGTGTTTTGGGCAATTTTATTTTAATGAAAATCTTGCTGTTACGTGGATTTAGGCACCCGTTCATTTGAGTCCACAGGGATTGGGTCCTCTCCCCCAAGTTTCAAATATTTCGCATCATATTTATGGTCTCTCTCCATTCCATGAGGTGGGTCTCACGTGTCGACACATAAAGGCATCACAATACCAAGATGACTCATTTGTGCCTATTTGAATTGTCTCTTATTATCTTCATTACAATCAATCGATTGATTTGCGGTCGGCGATATATGTGTCGGTTCATGTTTTGTTTTTGTCTTTTGTTTTTTTTTCTAAAGTTAAAAGTATTCTCATGTGAACTGTCATTAATAGTTTAGAGTGTCAAAATAGTTTAGCGTGTCAAAATAGTTTAGAATTTATACTCTTGTTCAAATGAAAGTGTGAGTCGATGCATTTATTAAAACTCTAGTCGGTATTTGACTCTAAAAGTATTATTTTAAAATTCCTTGTCAAAATTCATTATTGTTTTGGCATTTACTTCCTTTGTCCTATGTCTCTAACTTGTGAATTGGTATCCTTCCCGCACGAACTATAGTTTTGAAATAGTATTTGTTATCTTTAAAATTAGTCCAAGTTAAAAAAATCGAGTTTGTATGTCTCCTCTTTCTGTTTTTTTTTTGGTAAAAAGGAGTCTTAAAGATTTTTTTATATAGGTGATATTAGGATTAGCAATATTATTTTGTTTTAGAGTCATTTAGTCAAAATTAAATTAATAGTCAAGTGCCAAAAGAGTTGGTTATGTTGTTTCATTGTAAAAAAGTCTAAATAATAAAAAGAATTGCCTCAATTTTCAATAATTGGATGCATTTTTGCTTGTACGCGATGTCCATCTTATGGGGGTGAATTGTTCAAAGAGCCTCAAAGCCAAATCAAGTTGAGTTTGCAGCGCTATTGGAGGATGGAGGCAAGAAGACAACCAACATCCTCAAGTTCGTCACTACCTCAAAGGCCGCAAACTGCTTTAGTGACACTTTTTGTTGTGTGTGATGAATAAGAACAGATGAACATCCATGTTCCTGTGTGCAGTACAGTGTTTGTGTTTCCCATGTGATGATGATGATGTGGAGATTTGTACCATTGATACTATTGCGGGAAGTGTTTTGATTAGATTGACTTGATGGTTGGTGTGAATTTATTGATGGGTCTCAATCGTATTCACCGGATAGTTTGATGGGCCCCTATTCATGGATGATGTAGTTCCCACATTCAGTATTGAGGATCGAGACCATGTGTAGGCTACAAAGTGATATGTTGCTTGGTTGATGATAGTGTTTTTACCCATGTTCGCACTAAGGGGGAATGTTAGGAATTCATTAAATAGTGCTCTCATGATTATTAATAATTTACTAGTGATTGATTATTATTATAAATAATAATACAAATATGGTTTGTAATATTTAGTGTTTGGTTATAACCACATGATATGAGATATATTGTTGTAAGTGGTTCCTATATTATAGGAAACCACATCCTTATTTATTTTTGTACGAGTCTTGTATGAATTATTGACTAGAGAAGAACTAATTGTTTCGTATTTCAAATTGTTGTTGCTCCATTAAGAAGAATGAAGAGAAATTAATGCATGTGCATAACCTCTTGCTTCAGTGCTTTTTCTTCCTTCCTCCTCTTGGCACTTTCTAGAATAAAGTTACCAAGGTTATTTTGTTGAAGGGTCTCATGCCATGAGGTCAATGGACTTCTTCATGCATGATGATTCGGATGGTAACCAAGGTTGTAATAGTTGCACTTTGGTTTCCCCTTCCTTTCCTTCGAGCTAGAAGATTCATCTAGAGCTTTGAGATTGAATCCCTTTTCTTGAATCTGGTTCCTTCTTCCCTTTTCCTTTGGATTGTTGATTGGATTTCAAACTGTTCTTTAAACTTTCTTGCACAAGAAGAGCATGAGCTTTGGAATTCTTCAATGTACCCATTTTTATGAGCTTATCTTGCTCATGTATCAGGGACTCAATAAAAGCATTGAGTGTGGGCATCTTCCAATTTTCTCCTGTTGTAAGCCTAACTGTGTGAAAAGTGGAGACAAAAACAACATATTCTGGACCCAGTTTTGACAAAATAACAAGAACTAATTTTCTCTCTTGCTGAGATTTGTCAGTTCGCATCCTTTCAATCGGAGGAATAGGTCCTTGAACTTTGTGAAAAAGTCTTGAATATTTTCAAATTTTCTCGGATCTAATAAGGTGAGCTCATTTTCAAGGATGTGACCCCTCAATCTCATCTTGCTTCCCAAAAAGAGTCTCCAGCTTAGTCCAAACCTTGTTTGGAGTTTTGCATGCTTCAACATGAAACAAAAATTCTGTAGACAAGGATAAGCATAGGAGACTGAAGGCCTCATCCATAAATTTGAAATATTTGGATTTTTAACTGTAGTATTTGGTTCAACCATTATTGCCATGAATATTTGATATAAGCATCTACTTCTGAGTTGAAGAAGAATCTTTGGCTTCCATTCGTAATAGTTGTATGGCGAGAGATTTGCTGAGGCTAGAAATTCCATTCTTTTCCACAAATTTGATCTTCAATTACTGCAATATATATATCCTTCTTCCTAGCTCCAAACCTGATCTAGTACCAAAACTACAGTAAACTACAATAGTGTTCTTGTTCAGATAACTACAGTAAACTACAGATTATTAATTTCAGTAGTAATCTGAATCTTACTTTTTAGTTCAATTGAAAACAATATCCACAATGCACAACATATCTAGCTTGAAGGAAAACAAAAAAATGTATGATATTGTTACATTTTTGATTGAGGAAGAGCAAGTATGATTGCGGCAGAGTTAAAGGGACAATAAAGAAAATACTAAAATGCATGTTCTTGGTGGAACACATGTCGACGGGATGAAAGTGGAAGAGCCATGCTTGAAACACAATGAATGAATCTTTATGAGTATGAAGTTTATGGGAACTTTGTATGCAATGGTTGAAATTCCTAGCTTCAACTGGAACAAGTGGAGAGCCTACATGTAGCTATGTTTTGCTCTTTGGGTGCGTGGAGGATAGGAAGTGATAACAACATCACCAAGGTAGTTGAATATCGGAAGGCAAGATTCTTGCGAGTATGACAACAAAATTGAAATGAGTACACGTCGCTGGAAAACCAGATAAAATATGTTGAATGAAACATTAGATGCATGTGATCACATAAATGAATTGTGCACCTTCTCAAACTTTTAATAACAAGTAAGGATTTGTGGGAAATTTGATATGTTCAGGAATGTTATGTGCATAAGCTCTGTTTTGGGGGAAGTCATGAGAAACTATACATTGAAAAAACCAAGGTCTCGTCGAGTGTATGCTCTATAACCATAAAATGACAAAATAAAAAAATGAAAAAACAACAAAAAACTAAAATGTAGGAAAGTTGTCAGATCCTTACCGCAAACGATATTGCTCCACTCCAAACTCAATGAATAATCCACCCACGAATAAAAATACAACATCCTGAAATGTGGAAAGAAACGAGAATAATAAAAGGCATTTCGTGTAATTCCCAACCACATATTTATTTTATATAGTGCACAAGGAGTATATATTTGTTCACTCATGTTGACGCCCATTGACATATTTGTAAAATTAGCATCGAGGCATGTACCATTCAGAGCGGATACTGATATCAGTGCTAAGACTAAGAAGTGACTCTCAAGTTTTGACAATAGTCTCTCGCTTGGAATATGAGAAAATATTTCAAGAACCAATGATTTTGAGTAAGGTCTGTTTAAGAGCATTGAAACTGTAGAAGCAAGAATGATACTACGTAAAATTTGTGAAGGATTTACCTCCTTCACCGAACAATGAAACCAACAGTTTTCCAATGATCGAATTTCTATCCAGTGCAACAATAATGGACAACACACCAAATAAAGAGAACAACACAAGAGAATAAGATCATTCATGTAATAAAACGCTAGCATACATCCAATGGAACATAGTGGTCATCAATACAACTTTAAAGAAACACTGACATGACATCCAATCTCAAGAACACTCACCCATCTCCATAGTCTATAGATAGTGTATAATTTTTAAAAAAGTGATTATTCACCAACTGAACATAACAGAAATTTAACACAAAAAAAGCAACGAAATTTGTGTTAAAGAAACAAGCCTAAAAGAGAAACAAAACAACCCCGGCAATCATTTCGGGAGGGTGTACCAAGGAAATCTATCAATATCAAATCAAGTTGATGAACAACATCTTTTACAGGAAAAGTTGTTTTCCAATGAAGAATTCAGCAAAAATGCATCCAATACTCCAAATATCAATGACAGGACTATACTGCAAATATAGAGGCTATAACACCCGCTAAAACAACCCACTTGAGACCTAAGAACAACCTAGGATTAGTCAGAAAAATTATGGGATAAATTTTTTTTATAAAAGTGTCTGCTACCAAGTTACAAAACAACAGTTGCCACAAGCAAGGTTTAGAGGCCAAATAAAAAAATCTTAGCTCATATTTTTCCCATTACAAAAATTATTAAATTTACAGGTCAAAACTTAGGGTTAGAATAATCATTAGGATTAAGAGGGCAATTTCTCACTCTCCCACCCTCTGACAGCCTAAGAGATTCAACCTAATTTTTCTCAAAATTAATGCACTTAAAACCTTCTAAAAACATTCTCATTAGATAGGAAATTTTCTCACCTTTCCAGTGATATAAATAAGTCCTCCTAACTCCCTGTATTTCAAAAGTTATGGGTCGGCGGACCTTGGGAGGAAAATTTTTCCAAGGCGGGCCGACGAGCCTATGGGAGAAAATTTTCCCCAGGGGCGGGTCTACGGGCCACGGGGAGAAATTTTTCCCGGAGGAGAATTCGGATCGGTGGGGCTAGGGATGAAATCTCATCCCGGATGCGGGCGGCAGGGGTGCGGAAGACTTTTTGGAAATTTTCCCGCTTGGGGCGAAAAGCCACCTTTGCACCCACACACCCGCACTTCCACGAGTCCGCAAGGGACACATGGCGCCTCCTAAGCCAACGCGGGGAAAGCGGGGTGGTGGGGATAAAATAATTTTAACACCCAGAAGGGCGAAAAGGGTAAAATTCACTTGCGCCTCCGCCGACGCCTCGCGATGCCACGTGGCAGATCCTGATTGGCGGCGGGCTGGCGGGGCCGCGAGAGAAACTAGGAAAAGTTTCCAAATTTTAATTTCACAAGCACCAAGGTTAAAAGGGATTCCACACCTTCGACAGATCCTTGTTAAGCCATGTGGCAGCACCTAATTGGTTGCGGGCCTACGGGGATGCAGGGGAAACATAAAAATTTTTCCCAAATTTTTTTTTTTGAACTTAGATTGTTTTGATCAACAAAATTGTTTGCGGGTCAACGAAGTGGCGGGAACTTCATGCCTTAAGAATTTTTGGGAAAAAATCGCAAAAGGAAGGATTTAGCTCGCGAGTCCGCCCAAGAATATTTATTAATTAAATTTGACAGTTAGAAATTTTTGAAGCCAAAATGAAGTGGAACTTTAAAAGGCCATAACTTTTGACTGGGAGCTCCGTTTTTGGCAAACGAGGACTTTTTGGAAAGCTCTCGAAGTCCTCTTTGCACAAGAAGCTTAAGATTTAAATTTTGATAAATTTTGAAAGGTCTATTTTAAGAAAACGTATTTCTATCACTTAAAATGTGAACTGGATTGTTTAACTTATAAAATTTGTTCGAATTTGCCATAATTCCTTCTCAACATGCCAAACAGGCACGGAGGATTTTTCTTGGAAGATTTTAGAATATATTACAAGGGTGAAGTTGTTGGATCGATTTACATTTGGAAATTTCTCAATTTGACAACGACGACTGTGAAACTATTTGAGCCCGAATTGAAAGGTTCTATGGAAATTCCTTAAGTATTTTTGTTTGCTTGGGATCATTTTGATCCCACAAGTTCAATTGGTATTTCAATTTATCTTTTCAATATTGTAGGGTCACTCTGTACTTTTGATAAAATATTTTCCAGCATGAGAAATTTTCTAACAGAGCTCTACCACTTCAAATTTGAATTGATCCATTTACATTTACTAAGTTTAAAACATGAATTCATTCTAAACCACACTAAAATGTTATATTTCCTTAAATCAATAGGTAGAACAAGAATGCAATTTCTATTTCTTTCCAAAAACGTGTTTTCCACACAGAGGGTGCAAAAATTCTGATTACACTTTCCAAACAAAGATTTCAAATATTTTTCAAACACAAGTTTCCAAAGAACACCAAATTATTTGAACAAGGTAAACAACTTCCATTAAATTAGACATGATATATTTACAACTTTCTTTTCCATTTCATTCCCAAAAGACAGGATATAAATCTTTCTTTTCCTTCATTCAAAACAAAAGAGTACATCTCTTTCACATTTTGAATTAAAAATTTCATAGCCAATACAAAACATCTTTCCATCACAAAATATATTACAAGTTCATCCACTTCAAAGTGGAAAAGGGTTACAATAAATAATAATCTCAACAAGGATTATCGAAACTATCTTTTCCTTTGCTCCAAATCAGCAACATGCAGATCCATCATTCTTCAATTTTGATCACAACAAAAGCAGGGGAAAGGCAACGCTCTGCACCCAACCAAGACATCCAATGAAAAGAGAATTCATCCTTATTCATTGGCTCCCAGCCCCAACCAAAATGTAATAAGAAATGTGTTTCAACTCATGACAACAATAGGCTTCCACAACACACATACAAATTCATATTTAAAACACAGTCTAGAACAAAACTACAAGTTTGCAACCATAGATAAAAGATAATAAACAACACTCATGCTTCCTCATGCAAGCCAAAGGAGCAAGAAACTATGGGGATGTTGCTTATACCTCCCTAGAGGAAATGAGTATCACCACCTGAGAACAAACTACTAAAATATATCATTTCAAAACCCTGACATGCCCTTAAGCCTCCCTTAAGTACCCTTTATTCCTCCAATTTCCTTATGCCTCCCCAACCTCTTATGGCACCCCATAACGAATAAAGAAATGCATGTTATTTATTTTGCAAAGTGGAACCCAAATCCCAACTCCCTCCACACTTATACCTCCCCATAATACCTATGTCTCCCCACAAGTATCCCCACAATCTTCTCATACACCTTTCCTAAGTCATATAACCAACCAACAAAAATAAAATAACACATTCAAACATTCAACCATTCATATAAGCATAAAAATGAAAGAAGAGCATTTCAAGAGCCAAGCTCCTACCTCTCCATAATGGAAATTGTTCCAAAGTTGCAAAACAAAAAACCTTCCAACGCAGAATAGTCTAATAGATCAACAATCTACAAGCATGCAATACTCTCAAATCTCCTCCAAAAGCAATAGCTCCAAACAACAAAAGAAGTCTCCCAAAATGAAGTATGCAAAAGTGAAGCAACCCAAAACAAGCTAAAGAATTCAAATTTATAGGCGAGCGATGAGAAGAGGATGAGGTGGATCCATGCAAGATGCCACATCACACATCTTCAACCCCAACACAAAATTCAACTTCATTCTTCAATGCATAATAAATAGGTGGGTGAATAATATGACAGTTTACTTACACACTCAAATCAAGCCCACACTTCATAGGGACTGAAATTAAAATCATGTAAGAAAAGTGCAATAAAACATTGAACTTGACTTATAAAAATGCATAATGAAAGTCTAAATTCAACTCTCTAACCATAGGTATGATTAGTAAATAAATTTAAGAGGTATGAGACAAGTTTAACTTGTCCCACAAGCCTCTAAAATCAACCTCCAAGGACAAATTTGAATTTCTAAAGTGGAGTGTTTCATACTCTAAAATCAACTTACACATCACTTACACATCTCTTACAATACTTAAACTAAGACCAATTCTATTAATTATATTCTCAAATCACAATTTAATTAAATAATTAAAAGAGAAAACACATTGCTTATAAAACACATACAATATTAACAAAAGACAAAATAAAAGAAAAACATAAAGTCCCTTGGTCACATTCGAAGGTGATTCCCCCATGGAAATCCCTAACAAAATCCAACACACAAACAAATACAAGTTGTCATGGTGACCTTGTTGAATTCATCTAGAATTTCAATGTGGTTGGTCTCCAATCCCCTGATGTTTGTTGTGATATTTTTAACCTGTAAAATACAAATACCTCCTTCGGCCTCATGGCCACATCAGAACATCCAAAATGAATATAAATATAATTCCAAAACCATATATACATATGAATCACAACATCAAAGCAATAGAAATATCATTTGTAGTTTTATCAACTATATGACCATCAAATTAATTCCACTTTCTAGGTCTACTCAAAATATCCAAATATCACATGTCCGAACCACATCTATAATATAACCATGTCAAACAGTTTATCAACATCAATATATAAGAACTTTTCAATAATCATCATGCACCACATATGAATCAAAATCCACAATAAAACATGATCTAACATCTAACATCATACTAAATCAAACTATAACAATGTCTATAATATAGTCAAAAGTATCAGGATTAATATCACAAGGTGTCAAAGGGAAGCGGACACTACATCCCCCTCCCCTTAGACTTGACTTCCTCCTAGAAGTCACTTGGAACATATGTGGGAACTGAACTCGTAACAATGTAGTGTCCTCCCATGTAGCTGCAGTCTCATCATATATGTCCCACCGCACCCAAACCTCGATCAATGTCTCGCCTCGAAGGCCCTAGCGTCCTCCCATGTAGTTGTAGTCTCATCATATATGTCCCACTGCACCTGGACTTGATCAATCTCTCTGCCTCGAAGGCCCAGGGTCCTGCGATCTATAATGCGAACGGGATCCACCATCACCTACCCCTGATCCTGCACCTACAATGATGTCCAATCTAGCACATGAGAAGGATCTGCAACATATCTCCTAAGAACTGAAACATGAAACACATCATGGATGCAAGACAAGCTAGGTGGCAATACTAGATAGTAGGCCAAAGGGCCGATACGCTCCAAGATCTCAAAAGGACCAATGAATCTAGGATCTAACTTAGAACATTTTCCATAATGAATAGGGCTCTTGTGTGGCCTTGATATGAAGGAAAACCTTCGTGCCCACATCAAAACTACAATCATTCCTATGTTGATCCGTGTACTTCTTTTGCATGTCTTGTGCTTCCTATAACCTTTGTCTAATCATAACCACTTGCTACTCCATGTCCTGCAATAAAGTTGGTCCTAGAGAAACCCTATCCTCTAACCTATCCCAACTAAGGGGTGTCATGCACTCTCTACCATATAAAGCCTGAAAAGAGTCATGCCTATAGAACTCTGAAAACTATTATTGTAGGCAAACTCCACCAAGTATAGGTACTCCTCCCATTTGAACTGTTGGTCCATAACATACATCCTAAGAATGTCCTCCAAGATCTGATTCACTCGCTCGGTTTGACCATTTGTCTTAGGGTGATATGTTGTGCTGAAGTTGATCCTCATCCCGAGGGCATACTGCATGGTGGTCCAAAAATGGGAAGTATACAAAGGATCACGGTCATAAATGATCTTCCGCAGAATCTCATGCAGCCTAACAATCTCATCAAGATATACCCATGTCACCGTAGGCATTTGTATAAGTGGTCATTACCAAAGAAAAATGAGCCACTTTTGTCAATTTATTCACCATGACCATGATGGCGTCGTGGTGGTATCTTGACATTAGTAGCCCAACAATGAAGTCCATGGAAATGGTGTCCCACTTCCATTTTGGTATAGCATGAGGATAGAGAAGGCCAGCTGGATGTTGATGCTCGAACTTCACTTTCTGGCACTCTAAACAGTGTGAGACAAACTGAGCCATGTCTATACAAAGTCCCCTCTAGATAAACAGTTGTCTCAAGGTGGCGTGCATCTTCTTCACCCCGGATGGGCCGAATAGGGTGCACAATGTGCCTCTGCCAAGATGTCTTGCCTCAAGCCTCCATCTCTGGGAACATAAATCCGACCTCTATGCCTAAGAAGGCCATCTACCTCTAAGGAAAAACCATCGAACTTCCCTCAACAGGTCTCTGAGACTCGATCTCTGCTCTGACTGTAATGTAGAAGTTATCATGAGGAAGCACTGTAGAATCCTACTTCGCAAATATGTTCTCACTGAGGTGGTCATATCCAAATGTTTCCATCTAAGAAGACCGTCTGAAGCCACATTCTCCTTCCCTTTCACATGCTCTGTCTCCATATCATACTCACAAAGCAACTTCATCCAACGCCGTTGGCGAGTGTTGAGATTAGGCTACATGAAGAGGTGGCGAAGACTCAAGTGATCTGTCCTGAGTGAATCTCCGACCAAGAAGAAAGTGCCTCCATCAAACCAAAGTGTGAACCAAGATTTGCAAGCTCAAGATTATGAGTCAGATAATTGATCTCATAATCTTTGAGTTTTCGAGACTCAAAAGCAACTACTCTACCCTCTTACATCAACACACCTCCAAGTCCTGCTAATGAAACATCCGTACATACGAAAAACTCATCATGAGGATTTGGCACTGCAAGAATAAGTGTTTTCATGAGGCACTCCTTCAGTGTCTTAAAGGTCTACTCACATCTAACAGACCAAACAAACTTCTTCCCTTTCCGCTAAAGGGAAGTGATGGGATTCGCAATCCGAGATAAATCCTGAATAAATCTCCCGTAATACCATGCTAATCCCATGAAGTTGGTTACCTCTGTCACAGTAGTGGGTGCTGGCCAATCCATAATAGCTCTAATCTTGGAAGGATCAACAGTGATACCTTCCCCGAAACGATGTGGCCCAGATATTACACCTCTATCTCGAAATAATGCACACTTCTCCAAGTTCCCGTAAAGTTATTGCTCACGAAGACACTGAATAACCTTGTGAAGGTGCCCCTCATGCTCCTCACGCGTACGTGATTAGATCTGAATGTCATCAAGGAAGATGAGCACGAAGCTATCTAAGAAGGTCCTGAATACCCCATTCATCAAACTCATAAACACTACGGGGGCATTCGTCAAACCAAAAGATACCACTATGAACTCACAAAGTGGCCATATCTCATATGTGTAAGACGGTCTTATGAATATCCGCCTCCGTAATCCTTAGCTGATGATAGCTTGACTTAAGATCTATCTTAGAGAAAATTGTGGCTCCCTTCATCTGATCAAACAAATCATCTATGCGCGAGAAGGGGATAACGATTCTTGATCGTTACCTTGTTCAGTAAGCGTAATCAATACACAACCGCAAGGATCTATCCTTCTTCACAAAAATCACCGGTGCACCCCAAGGGGATACACTAGGATGGATTAGGCCTTTCTCCAAAAGGCCCTCTAGTTGCAACTTGAGCTCACAGAGCTCTAGGGTAGTCATCTGATAAGGTGCTCGTGAGATAGGATCTACTCCTCGGAACCAGATCTATATGAAAATCTATCTCATGTGGGGGTGGTAACCCGGTAGCTCCCTTGGAAAGACATTAGAAAACTCTCTCAAAATGGGATGGTCATCTAGAAATGGCTCACTAGACCCATCCTCTGATCGGTCACTAATTGTAACCGCATACATCTGCAACCCCGTCGCACACACCACTTAAGTTGCATAGCGGAGATGGTGTGACTAGATTCAGTCTCCGACCCTAGCTATAACTACCTCAACTCCTAGATCATATGTACAAGATATGATCTTGTGGTAAAAATCCACTCTGGCTCTGTGTTCAGAACAACCAATCCATGCCGAAGTGTGTTATAGTGCCCACTTAAAATAGAAAAAAAAATAAAAAATGAATGTGGTTGGTGGATGGTGGTTTATGGCGGGTATGGCGTGTGGAAGAGATCCTTTAGGATATGGGTGCCTAAAAAGACTTTAATACCTGTCACTTTCCTTGAGTAATAATGCAAGCACTTTATTCGATCTAGAGACCGTGACACGCTAAAACCCAAGGAAACATTGTAAATTTAACATTGTTTGGATAGTTATGACCATGAAAGGGCACAACAAAGTGTGTAGAAGATATGGGTTTTCCATCGATACAGTCACATTGCAATAGGCAAACCTCCAACCTGATCAACTCACATTTTGGCCACATACTCCCAACCTGCGTTGAAAATGAAGCGCCGCATGTGGAAAGGACGTTCGTTAAAGCATAATGGAAATCAATTCATTCCAACTCCTCCTGTGCGCCAAACTGAAAATTTTGTTAGATTTCGTAGTTGTATGTTCCTCACGCTTCTTCCTACAATGATTGTAGGATATAAACAAAATGGGTTTGTTGAAAAGGCTATAGATACTTTTGAGGAAATTTTACAAACAGATTTAAAGCGTATTCAATAATCTGCTGCTAAGCGTCTCCCGTCCCAATGCCGATGCAAGCTACGGGACACACAGATATGGACATCCATCAAAGCATAAAAGATATAGAAATAGTGTTAGATGTTATAGTTTGAGGTGCTTTAGTAGATAGGTATGCAAAAACGTGAAAGCATGCGTTGACAGGTGAACTGTTCATTTAAACACATGAAATGTGGCTCGTGGAATGTAACTTTTTCCTGATATAAAAAAATGACTTCGTTGAGAAGTCTTAGAAACTCAAGAAAATATGGCGGGTAGGTGCAAATCCATATTTCTACAACCTTTTCAAAGCACCTTCCCAAAGGTGGGTCAAAATGGAAATTAATGATTACACAGTGTATGTTCGGTTTGGAGTCTTGAGCGGTGCCTTAGTCAATCGTCAAAACATAATGAGAAACATTTCATGTTTGAAATTTTCAAGGGATCAAGAAGATTTGTGTGTCGTCATGGAGGATAGATCGGTGCTTGTGAAATGTTTAACAAAACGCCAAAGTGTGATGTTGAACTCAATCCCACGGGTTTGATTGGCTTCGCTTCCTCTCTGGCATGGTTCCTCTGTCCTTTTCTTTCGTAATTATCATACTTTAGTTTCTCATTTGTGACGAAAGATCATTTTTAAAGCTTAAAATTATCATACATTTAATTCTTTATATTAATCGGTTACAAATCAATAAATGTCGTATCGTAACTCACACAATCAAAGTAACCCTTTTGTATTAAACCATGAACTTCAACCCTCATTCTGAGGTGATTTAGAAAACTTCCTGCCCAAACTAGATCACTACAATATTTTTTTATTGACGAGAGACGAAATTTGACATCTCGGTAAAAATGTTGACCATCTCTCTATTTAAATAGATAAATTTACATTTTTGAGACTCATTAAGTACCCTTCGTAACTTCGAAAATGGGATGTTAAGCTTCATTCATGTACCTTGTTATGTGGGAGTCACCTTAACCTTTGGTTTGACCCCGAATGAACATTTGTGATCTTTTTGACGCCCTACTGGGAGCAATGTTACACCATTTTGTAGTTGTAAGAAGCTACTAAAACTATAAAGTTGGCTTTCATTTTGAACCACCATTTGAATCCTGACAACGAAATGCTTATCCATCTTCGCAAACCTCTAGTATTTTTACTAGAAAATTTCCTGATACTTTCAATCTGAGGAAAAATAGTTTTCCTGATAGTTTGGCAAATCCATTTTGTTGACCTCGATCGCAGTTTGATGAAGTCAAACTGACCAATTACGACTTGTCTCTCCGTAAAAACATGTTGCCTTTTTAGAAAACAGCTTTTCTAGTTCTAAACTCCTCCGACTTCGATGTATTATCCATATATGGGGGAACTTGTAGGGCTTTTATCTTGGTGCATACATCCATCAAACGTTAGTTTTGGATGTGGTTTATTGAGCCCTTGAGCTAACTTTTAATCATTTGCAACTAGGCCAATTACGACCGATGGCCTCAGAAAACTAGCCGTCAATCGTAAATTGTTAGTTCCGAATTCCATCAGGTTCCTATGAACTCTTGGTATATAAGTGGACATGTAGAAATTTAACTGTGGTGTGTTTTCTCATCGGAAGACAACGTTTGAAAGTGGTTTCTTAGCCTCCGAGCTTGATTTGAACATTTTTGTAGCTAGTAGGAAAATGTAAAAAGAAAGTTGTAGGACCCCTATCGAGTTGCCAAACCACCATGGAAACTTTTGACACATGTAAATAACTATTTGAAACTCTATAGTGTAACTTGTTGTGTGAAATAGAACTTTTGACAAAATGGTGTTTCTCTCTCTTCCTTTCTCTTTCTCTCTCCTTGGTTACGAAATGAAGTGAAATGAAATGAAATGAATACATGTTTCTAAACCTTTTATTTCGAATGCAAATTATAATTATTATATGTAAATGGGAAACTAAAGACATTAATTATGTTAGATTAGGGTGGATTCCATGCCAGTGATTTATCGTTGATTTCATGCTCACATGGTTTTGTAGGATGCAAGAATGATGACAAAAAGACGATGTGTAATTCATTATTTATTATTGTAAATTTTATAGGTCATTGTAAAATGAATATATGTATAATGTAGTCTCATGCTACAAAAATGTTATATTTGAAATTTGCTAATATGTATGGGATGCTAGTTTTAGGGATATCTTAGGAAATGTGCATTTAATCACATGTTCAATTTGATTCATAGTTGCGTATGGTAAAAGGGTTATATATATATATATATAGTAAATGAATTTGAAGTTAATACATTGTGGGGTATTTTTCAATGTTCAATAAACAATTATTTAATTATTGTGTCATATTCTTACCTTGTAAATGTAATAAAGAGATTTAATCGAAACAATCAACCTTAATATAAGATCTGTGCATAACTTGTCTTAATATGTGTGATCCTTCGTAGCGTAGAATTAAAAAAATGAAACCATAGAATAAACTTAAACCTTGTACTCGATAGCGCCTCCTAGGTTAGGTAAATAAAACCCCTAGTTGGAGTTTACCGTCATAGTCGTTATGTTTAGCGACATTGTCATGAACCCATTTTTTAGGAATGACATAGTCAACCTTTAATGTGTGTGATCCTTCGTAGCGTAGAATTAAAAAAATGAAACCATAGAATAAACTTAAAACTTGTACTCGATAGCGCCTCCTAGGTTAGGTAAATAAAACCCCTAGTTGGAGTTTACCATCATAGTCGTTATGTTTAGCGACATTGTCATGAACCCATCTTTTAGGAATGACATGGTCCAACTTTATCCAGAGTATGTGGTTTCCTTCTAGTTTTGGTAACCACGAGGAGAATGTCCTCTCTTCAAGCCCGACACCATGTTGAGTGGTCAAGACCACCTTAGAAGTCACCTTATGAATCCTTGTTCAAAGCAACGACTATGTAATATAACCTTACCATCTGTCAGTAAGTAGAGCTAATACTTATTTAGTATCGTTTTGGATCCGATCTGCCAGGTCTTACGAGATTAGATCTAGAAATTAACTTCATCAACGAATGAAGTCCCTATTGGATCCAAACGACATAAATGGAGATCGTGAAATAGTTGTTCTATGACTTAAACTCTTGTTAATGAACTCTTTAGTACCTCTTAGTTTAAATGTGTCACCCTGGTTACTAACAACATATCACCTTGGTCTTTCATGAAAGTTGTCTACCTTAAACATGTTTTCTCACCTTAAATATCTTTTGTAGTTGGGGCATAGATCCTTAGGTGCAATTGGAATTATACCAACTAAGGTAGTTTTTCTTATGACATTTCTATGATTGTTCTCTTGGTGGGATTTAAAATGCACAAGTGGATGTCTTGGTTGTAGCGCACGTTAACACTTGTGGATGAGAGCAAAGAATTGTGTTGTCTCGTGCTAGGTTACATTCCATGTAGTAGTGAATCCATTAGTGAAAAGTATGAGTTTATTATGTTACAAATATTATAAAACGATGCTATAAATGAGACCTTAGTGTGATGTAAGAGTAAATCATATAAAAGGAAAAAGATATTTGAGGTTGAGAATAATGTCGCTCTTGGAATCCTTATAACTCAATTTGACATTTACTTATGTTAAAAAGAATATGAATTTCCTTGGTCAGAGCAAACTTTGAGATAACAAAAGATATACTTCTTCAAGATGTTAGATAAGTAATTTCGTAACTCTTCATGTTATTAAGTGACGCCAAAAGAGACCTAAGAAACAATGTAAATGAAATGAGAAACAAGAGTATATGTGTCAATGGATTAAGAAAAAAATTCACTTGAAGTCCTTATGGTTGATTTAAGAATTGAATTTTTGTGGAGAGTGGATATAAATTGCTCGTGGTGGGACTAGGCTTTTGAGTTAAGTTTTTCAGAAAGGGAAACTTGAACCTTCACCTCCTTGAATCGTATTATTTCTCCCTCGACAACTTATGGTTGGTCCCCTTGCTTCATGTAGATAAAAAAAAATTTAAACGTCAACTAAACATATTTTAAGAAACAAACCTTTGACATAAGAACGAGAGAATTAGGAACTGTGTATGTAATTGGAAATATGGAATTTAATTATGTAAGTTATGGAGATTTTCTTAAGGGATAAAAACAAAACTTAAACGGTCGAACAATAAGTTTAATGTGAAATGAATTGAAGAATTTGTATGTGGAAAATGGAAAAATTATCCTTACATAATAATATTCCTGGAATGCTAATCGTAATTAAGAGGTAATCATGGTAATGATGTGTGTGGGCTTGTCAATGCTATCAATGGATTATCCTTGTGATCATACTAAGACATCACAACTTGCATGCATTGATCTCTCCATTCCCAACCAACAAGAAATTGTATCACAAATTCGCAAGATAGCATTTTTTCTTTCTCATTTTATTTTTTAAATAAAAAATTTAGGCATGTCAAGCTTCATTTACCTCTCAAGTGCAATAATCCACCATTAATGTGAATTCAAGTCTTTATTGATTGCAATTTTTTCGTGGTCAATCATGGAATTGAATCGGAGTAGTTTAACTAAGTATTTGACCAAATTCAGTGGCTTTTTATGCTTCCGCATGAAGATAAGATGAAGCTTGTGCGAATGAAAATCACCGAGAGAATGCTAAATCCCTCTCACCAATCCCAAGGTCACAATTATTTTCTTCCAATCATCTAAATTTAGTGTCTCGCTAAACTCATCTGATCCTTATCCCCACTTGAATGTTATACCTACTTTGTAGAATATATTAATTTGTGTACAATGATTGGAAGGAGAGTATTTATATTAGTCCAAAAGTTTCTAAAACAATTAGGGCCAACTGAAAAAAGAAATTTCATTGATATGTCATTTCCATATCCACTTTAATGAACATGTTTGTTTGTTAATATTTTTGGTGTACATTTTTATTAATATCTACCATTTTCATCCACAAGTTGATTCAAGTTCTTAGGTGGAAATGCTAGTGAAACTGATGAATGAGAACATGTCAGAGGTGTCGAAATCTATGAATGACGGGATTATGTAATTGATAGATAATGTGAGAGAGCTCATACCCCAACAAAGAGGGATGGTTTGGATAGGCCATGATAAAATGGATATAATGAGGATGAACATTCATGGCACAATAAGAAAGGGCTAGGCAAGGAGGAGGCTTATATACATCTGCACTAGTTGTATTTGTATTATTTGTACAATTGCACAATTATTTATTTCTAAATATTTTCCCACTTCTTTAAGGAGGAGGCTTATATGTATTTGCACTAGTTGTATTTGTATTATTTGTACAATTGTTTATTTCTAAATATTTTCCCACTTCTTTAAGGTTTCCCCCCTCTCATTCTGTAACGCGGTGATTCTGGGCTCAAGTGAGATTTTTCTATGATTGAAAAGGTGTGCATGTAAATTCAAGGCATGTAATATTTTTTCCCACGTCATTCAAATAAAATGTCTTTTACGTTTTTAACAATAAATTTCTAAAAATGTCAACAAACTATATGTAGAATTTGATTTGTGGAATTCTTAATACAAGTTATATTTAACTACCCATTGACAAAAAATTTGTTTCCATTCATGCTCTAAATTTCTAAGTTTGTAAGTATAATATTGGAACTTTTCCAATTTGAATTTATTTTATCATAATGTTATATTGAAAAAATAGAGAAATAGTTGGTAATAAGAAGATATCAATGTTGAAGAATTGACATTCGCAATACATTGATCAATTACTTATATTTATCTTTTAAATTTTAAAAAAATTTTTTTAAGTTTATCATTTATATTGAGAGGTTTATTATTCCTACATATTATAATAGAAAATGTTAAATTTTTCAATTAAGAAAATATATTGTATATTAGGGATGTCTTTTATATTAAGGAGATCTTATATATTCCAATCATGTTTCTGTCTTAAAATTAAATGTCGTCCAAACGAATTTTCTAGTGCAATGAAATTAAAAAACTATCAAGCTTGGTTGATGCATAAAATATACCTATCCTCAAACATTATTCGATGTATTGTTTTTCTTATTCTGGCCATTTTTAGCGTAAATTGCACTCATGTGGATAATGCGGGAGAAATCAAGATGATATAGTGGAGCACATATATCAAATGTTATTTGGGAAAGAACATTCTGATCCATGGAAAAGGTGTGGAATATTTAGGGTTTCAATTCCCACCTTTTTATTTCTAACTTTTTATTTGTCTTCTCCTTACCTGACAAATTAATTTTGTGCACACAAAATTAATGATGTCATTAACAAATTACAAAATTAAAATCTTGATAAACGGATAAAATCCCCATTCGGTCATATGTCCATTCCCTTAAGGGGCTCTAAATGTTTCTTCATGAAATCATTTTCTTATATTACTCGAGCTTAGAACTAAAAACCATGCCTACAAAGTGCTACAGAATAAATCAACATAGTTGGGTTTCAAAATTGGCACCTGCAAAATTCCTTCCATTTTTTAAATTTTAGCCCTCTAAAGCTCGTTTTTCTCGATGAATAATCCTAAAAATCCTAAAACTATGCGCAATTACTACATTATAATGTTACACCCACTACACAATTTATCTATTTTGTGTCTCATTAAATATATGATTTCTCCTTACATGTACAACTATATGCAAATTAGAATAAAATATGTTACATTTCTTCAATATTATTTGTCCAATCCGTACATTTTGAGCTATCTCCATAAACATTTGCATCCATGTCTTAGACGAAATGCCTTTTCTTGATAAAAAATTTGCTTTCCTCTTAATAATGATCATACAAGGTATTGTTGGAATAGGTAAATATTTCTTGATCAATTACATTAAGTGTGTGTTGGCAAACAACTTTGCTCCAAGTAAGAGTCCTTTGCTTCTTTTGGCGCCAATGGGAGTAGTTGTTTTCAACATCCGCAAAACAACATTACATGTGTCGTTCACAATTCCGTTGCGCTACATGAGCCCTCTGAACAAGCAGGTGTTGGCTATATTTCAAGAGATGAGACATTATTAATGCATTCTTTTTTATGAACTAAGTTTCGTGGATTTGAAACTATTGAAAAGAATTGATATGCGCTCAAGAAGCATTCACTTCGCAATAGAACGTCATCTACAGAGGTAGATTTTTAGTTTTTATCAAGGATCTTACTCATCTGCCCCCTATGAAGGACATACATATGTATGTGGGAAGAACGAATTTGAAAAATGTTATGGAATTAATTTTCATTGGTTATGACTTTGGACATGATTTTCCTTTAAGGGGATAGTGTGGATCAAGTGAAGTTCTATAACTTGTTGTCTAATTTGATATGTGAATCCCACGATTAACGATTGGGAGGTGTTGATGTTCGTGGAACCGATTCATGCTTTGGTGCGAGAGGAAAGGTTTGTGTTCGACTCTTCCATATCATTCGTTTTGTGAATGTCTAAGTGAAATTTCATAACGAGAACATGCTTAAGAAATTGAATGCACATGTGGCACTCTAGTTCAACACATGTGAGAAACGTGACATGGATAAAATAACAACTCTCCGACATGGATAAAATAACGATGACCAATTGGAGAGTAAGGTGTTGCTTTTACATTGATCAACATATCATGTTGGTGTCTCGATTTGTGCATATGACGTAGATATGGTCAATATTCTCTTGAACAAGTGAGGTCTAAGTGAAATTTCATAACTAGTGTGAGGAAAGGTTTGTGTTCGACTCTTACCACTCGTCAAATTGTTTTTTTCGACAAATGTCTAAGTGAAATTTCATAATGAGAACATGCTTAAGAAATTGAATGCACATGTGTGCAAGAGTTTTATGATCATGAATACGTGTGATAAATGCGTGACATGGATAAAATATTTTATTTTTGATTACCAATTGGAGAGTGAGGTGTTGCTTTGCATTGGTCAACATATCATGTTGGTGTGCAATTTGTGCATTGACACAGATATGGTCAACTTGATTCTTTAACAAGTGAGGTCCCCGGATATATCTAATATTGAGGGGACATCATAGATAAGTTTATTTGAAGATGTCATGGGCTCTTATGATTCACAAGTCCCAATGACTTGATCACATTTTATTTAGGCGATAGTTGACATAAAATAGGGAGCAAAAGGGTTGACATTCACAACAATATTAGAGGTAATCGAGTCTCTCATTATTTTCTTTATTCGCAATAAATATTGAGTATCTCCTCTTTCTTTTTAATATACAAGATATTCTCTTAAGAAAAGGGAAATCACATTTTTAAATGTGAACAAAATATTAGCTCTTACAAAATACTCTCGTGAAATATGTATGTTTTCCAATATTTTGATCGTTGTTTATTTTATGTCATTTTCTTCATGGTAATGGTGATCGAATTTTATGAACATGAATAAGTGAAAACATGGTGATGCTTCATTATGTGTAACATAAATTTTATTTTTGTAAATTCTCTTTAGTTTTTACATATTTATAGTAAATGTTTGTATGTTTAATTTGTTTTAAGGTTTAGGGTTTAATGTAGATGATGGCGAAGACTAATGACTATTTTTTATTTTTATTTTTATAACTTATTACATTATATATTATAAATAATAAAATATGTATATAATTTTTTATTTTTCTTTTCAATTGTTTTTTTATTTTATTTATTACCATTTTTAATAATTTTATTTATTTTTATTTTTCATTTTTAAATTTAAAAATAGAAAAATTATAAATTAAAAAATTAAAAGGCAAATCATTTATTATTTTTTTATTATTATTTTCTTTTTTCATTTTTTAAATATTTAGTTCTATTTTTTTATTTTTTATTTAATAATTTTTTAATTTGTAATAATAATAATAATTTTTAATAAATGATTACCTTTTAATTTTTTGAATTTATAATTTTTTACTTTTTTTAATAACAAATTATAAATTAAAAAAAGTATTATTTATTATTTTAAATTTTTCTTTTTTATTTGCAATTTCTTTTTGGTTTTTAATTGTTCTTTTTTTACTTTTAATTTTAATTTTTTTTTATTTTAATATTTAATAATTTAGTAAATCTTATTACGTATTTTATTTTTACTTTTTTTATTTTTCAAATTTTTTAAATAATTTCTTTTTTTTAATTTGTAATATATTTATTCTTTTTATTTTTCATTTTAATATTAACTTTTTATATTTTTATTTTATTTTTAAAAAAATTAAATGTTCTATGATTATGTTTAGATTTTAATTATTTTTACTTACTTTTTTAATTTTAGTTTTAATTTTTAACTAAAAGTTACCATTTTTTCATTTTAATTTTTTATTTTCTTTTATTTTCATTTTTAATATTTTTATTAATTTAGATATATTAGGTATTTATTGCTTTTCATTTTTCAATGTTTTTTTTTTATTTTTCCTTCAATTTTATTTATTTGATTTTTAAATTAAATTTTTATTATTTTATTTTTTATTTTATTGTTTTTTTTTTTGTTTTGATGTTTAGATTTTATTGATTTTTTTTTTGTTTAAATTTAATTTTTTATTATTTTCTTTTTTATTTTTTGGATTAATTTTTTTTTTTTGAATTTAATTTTAATTATTATTAATTTTTTAATGTTTAAAAGTCATCATTTGTAGTTTTTATCCATTTTTCAATTTGTGAATTTTTAAATTTATAATTTTAGGTTTGTTATTTATTTTTATTAATTATATTTAATTTCACTTATTTTATTTTTTTTTTAATAAAACAAAAATTATTTTTTTTATTTTTTTCATTAATTTTTTTTTTTTAAACTTTTTTTAATTTTATTTTAATTTTTTAGGTTTTTAATTTGTAAAAAAATCTTTTCTAATTTTGTTATTTAATATTCTTTTCATTATTATTTTTATTTAATATCAATTTTTTAATTTTAACATTTTTTCTTTTTTTCTAAATGTTTTTCCCATTTTTTTAACATTTAACTAGATTTTAATTTTTACTTTCCAATTTTAACATTTAATATTAATTTACTACAATTTTTTTTTCTGCATTTTAAGATTATCAAATTCTCATTTATTATTTTATTTTTAATTTTAATATTTGTTTATATTTGATATTATATTTATTTTTTATTGTTTAAAGTATTTTTAACACTTATTTTTGATTTTAATATTTAGGTTTAAATTAATTTTAAATTTTTAATATTTATTTAATTTTATTGTTTTTTAATATTTAATTATTATTAATTTTTTTTTTTTCATTTTATTTTTTTTTAAATATATATTTATTATTATTATTTTCTGCACTTTATTTATTTTTTTATTTTAAAGTATTTTTATTATTTATTTTAATTTGTGATATTAATATCAATTTTTAATTTATATTTTTTTTATATTTAATTTTAATTAATTTTTATTTTTAATTTCTTTATAAAAAACTTTTTTCTTATTTTTTTGTAATATTCTATCAATTTTTAATTTTTAATTTTTATTTTTTATTCTTTTTTCATTTTTTATCATTTTTTCTTATAGATTTTTTATTTTTATTTCTATTTTTTTATTTCTTACATAATTTTGATTAATTTTTATGTAATTTTAATATTTTTGTTACTTTATTTTGTTATTATTTATTTAACTTTTAAATAATTTTTCCTTTCCGTTTTAAACTTTGTTAATTTTTATTTGTTAATGTTATTAATCTCAGTTTTTGTTTTCTTTATTCTTTAATGTTTTTTCCATTTTGATATATAGTTTAATTATTTATTATTAAAATTTATACTTCACCCTTTTTTTTTCTTTATCTATTCTATTATTTACTTTATTTTAATTGACTTTTATTAAATATATTATTTTATTTCATATTTATTATTAATTTTTAATTTTTTTAATTATTAATTTTATGTTTAAATATATATTTTTTAATTTGTAGTATTAAATTTAATTTTTGAACTCCTAATTTGTTTGATTTTATAATTTTAATAGGATTTTTGTTATTTAATTTGATTTTTTTACTTCATGTTTTAATATTATCTTTTAATTATTTAAATTCACTTTTAAAATTATTTTAGTTTTAACATTATTTTAACAAAAGAAGATCATCATCCCTAGAATTGTCAAAAAAATTAACATTTTTAATATATTACAAAACATGGACACAAAACTTTAGTATTCATCCCTAAAATAGTCAAATCATGTAGGCAAATACCATATTAGTCCTATTTTATCTTCCAAGTAATTTCTTTCTTAGAAGAACATAAAGCATCGCTAAAACAAACCCGTCAATTCAAGAGAACAAATCTCAATAAAATAAATTCAATTATCATTAATAAGAAACTCATAAATATACTTAGATTAAACTAAGAAACACACCTATTAACATCAAAAAGATACATTCCTTCATTATTCATTTTAATCATATAATCAACAAAAACACAATCAACATTTTATTCATTTCAATCACCCAATCGGACATTAAACAAGATATCATATCAAAACCATTAAACAAGATATTCATTTTATCATATAATCAACAAAATGATTTTGTTTTTACATCCATTCACTAAATATTAAATAAGACATCATTAAAAATACCATTAAACTAAGATATCAATAGATCTATATAATCAAAAAAACTAAAATTTTGTTTATTTCATCCATCTAATTAAAATTAAAAAACACAATCAAGAATACCATTAAACTAAGATATCATCAGAAATGCACCACACTCAAACATTATGTTGTTCATCCTTAAAAAACCATTAAAACTTAAATCAATAGATCTAGAAAATCAACAAATTAATTATTTTGTTCTTTATACATCAATCAACAAAAACACCATTAAAATTTTGTTCATTTCAATCATCCAATCAAATTAAAGAAGACATCCAACCTAATCTAAACACTAAAGAAGATGTCCTTAAGAAAACCATTAAAACTAAGATATCAATAGATCTAGCGAGAATCAACAAAATTAATTATTTTGTTCATTACATCTAAATCAACAAAAACACCATTAAAATTTTGTTCATTTCAATCATCCAATCAACATTAAAGAAGACATCCTTAAAAAACCATTAAAACCAAGATATCAAAAATCGACACACTCAAAAATCATTTTGTTTAATTAGTTATCCAATCTAATTAAACATTAAAGAAGACATCCTTAAGAAAACCATTAAAACTAAGATATCAATAGATCTAGCAGAATCAACAAAAATATTTTGTTCTTAGTGTCTTATCAATCAACAAAAACACAATTGAAATTTTGTTCATTTCAATCATCCAATCAACGTTAAAGAAAACATTCAAAATGCAGAACTCTCAACAAATTATTTTGTTTAATTAGTTATCTAATCTAATTAAACATTAAAAAGACATCCTTTAGAAAACCATTAAAACTAAGATATCAATAGATCTAGCGAGAATCAACAAATTATTTTGTCCATTACGATCAATCAAAAAAACAATTAAAAAATTTTGTTCATTTCAATCATCCAATCAACGTTAAAGAAAACATTAAAGAAATGAGCACTCTCAACAAATTATTTTGTTTAATTAGTTATCCTAATTAAAACATTAAAGAAGACATCAATAAAACCATTAAACTAAGATATCACTCTAACAAATTATTTTTTTCATTACAATCATTCAATCAACAAAAACACAATTAACATTTTGTTCATTATAATCATCCAATCAACATTAAAGAAGACATTCTTAAACAAACCATTAAACCAAGCTATCAAAAATGCAACACACACTCAACAAAATATTTGTTCATTACATTTATTCAATCAACAAAAACATGTATTGATTATTTGTTTTAGTCATACAATCAACATTTTTGTTTATTAAGATAGTACACCCAAAAACACAATCAAAAATTGCTTTGTTTATTAGCTTTAATCATACAATCAACAAAATGTTTTGTTTATTACACCCATTAAAGAAGACATACACCCATTAATAACACATATCAATATACAAATTCCAATTAATTATAGTAGATACATTAAATTAGCTTTAATCATAAATCAACAAATTTTTTTGTTGAATAAAAAAAAGATAGTACATTAAAAACTAAACAAAATTATCATCCATTAATATTAAATAAAACCCATTCAACAAAATGTTTTGTTTATTACAACCCAAAAAATTAATGATTTAATTTGAGCCATACAATCAATTTATTTTAGTTTATAAATAAAGAAAACCCTTTTAAACATTAAAGAACTGACATCCTTACGAAACCATTAAAATAAAACTATAAATCAATATACAACCATCCAATTAAATATTAAAGAAAACATTCTTAAGAAAACCATTGTTTTGTTCATAAAAACCCATTAAACTAAACAAATTATTTTATTCATTACAATCATCCATTAAACATTAAATAAAACCTATTAGACTAAACTAAATGCTTAAAATTAGCCAAAATAATTAATGATTTAATAAAAGACATCAATTTATTGAAAATAGTTGAATATAAATAAAGAAAACCCTTTACAAACACATGACATGATAGTATGAAACCATAATAAAATAAAACTATAAACAATCCACTTTTAAATCCACAACTCTCAATATTATTTTTTAAAAGAAACATAAGGTATGAAAGTTCCATATGGCTTTATATGTCAAAGCTCGCCTATTCTAATATATTTCAATACTTCGTATACTTAATGGTATTATTCTTCGACACTTTTCCTGCCTTAATTGACTATTAAATAAAATAATTAAATAAATATTATTTTTTTCATTTAAGTGACAAAAATTATCACAAAGTTCAACTAACTAATTAAATCGATTTTGTAAGTGACAATGTAACCACTTATCTAGATCAATAAGTATCCAATAAATTCATGTAACGATTAACTTATGTTTATTATATATGTATAACCAAATTTATATTGAATGCATGCTCCAAAGAATAAAGCCATATAACAGTTGTAAAATTAGCTGTAACTACAATTATTAAAAACTAATTTTGTCTCTGACAATATTTCTTCAAGTCATCCTTCTAACAAAACATATAAAAACAGTACTAACATGAATTTCGGAGAAAAAACTACGCACCTGGATATAAATGTCAATTGACTGCAGCTAATCTTCAAACTGCCATAAAACAAATAAAAATCATTAGATTTTTGCTTAAACCAGAGAAAATGCTACATAAGCATAAAATATATAACAAACATAGAACATAGGGTTAAAATATTGTTCCAAACAATTAAATTCAATCTGTTAACAATTATTAAAATGGCATATAAATGTCAAATTGACTTCAGCTAATCTTCAATACAATAAAACAAATAAAAATCATTAGATATTTGCTTAAACTTCAACTGTTATTGGACAAAATCAAAGTTAGAAACCTAATAATCAAAAATAAAATATATAACAAACATAAAGGTACATAGGGTTAAAATATTGTTCCAAACAATTAAATTCAATCTGATTAACAGTATTCATTGATGTAAAATGGCATATAAAATATCACAATGTATAAAACTGATTAGCTCCCCGTTTAACCGAAAACATTATAAAGACAACTTATTAATATTAGCCAGACCAACCATACTTCAAACTGTTTAATTGAACAGACAACAGAATGAATCTTAAAATAAAGGGTAAAAATTATATCAATGTTCATAGATTCACATTTAAGAAAATGCAAACATATATGTTTGTAAAATGATGTACCCACTAACAAAAGTTTAAATAATGATCCAGCCTCTGTTCAAATAATAAACATACAATACTAGTAAAAATAAAGTGAACAGGGTTAATTTTATTGCAGTCATACAATTAACAGACAAATCAAAAGCATATGCTTTCAAACAGGGCATGGACACTATCAAGAGACAAACACATCAATGAAATTGGGTTGCAGTTCTATCACATTTTTTGTGAAAATAGAACAAAATTAAAAAGACTTCAAAGTTACAGCTCTTTTGCTTACTAACCAGGCGACAGTCCGAACTGAAAGACGCAGGAACACCATATTCAATTTTAATTACTGATATGGTGAAGATACATTTTATCAGATATAATAACAGTGCAACAAATGCAGGTGAATCACATTAGTTATTGTTTTCGGACCATGATACTTCCAACTGTTTATTGGACATCATGATCAAATTACAATATTCAATTAACTGTTCATAGATCATAAAAATCAAATATAACTTAATGGTAAAATATGATGTAACCAATAACAGGTTTGCATAATTATTTCGAAATATATGAATGTATATCAGGTAAATAATGATTTCTTAAGAGAATTTCTGAAAAAAAAAAAGATGCAACAGAAAACAAAATGTTTGCTACCAAATGCAAGGAATATGTCCGAGAAAATTTGGATGCCTGTTTAACATAATTAACCAACATTTTTGTTTTTAAAATGCAAAACATATTTGTTTTGAAAAAGGCAGGGAAACCTGTACAATCCATAGAAATTATCTAAAACCGTAGCGGACGCCTCTGTTCTCATTTAAAACGCACAATAAAGCAGATAATTTTCTCATTATATTGTTTCTTATAATTGAACCCTGTACTAAATACTTGGTTTAGGCCCTTCAATTTAACCCTGAAATTTAACAAAGGCCTGTACAACAAACGAGCCACGCCGCACGCGTGACAAAGGATTATACCTACTGACAATCACCATTAAAACTCTTAACTACAAATTTAACCCTATTACATACCATAAACCCTGCAGAGAGCATTTCAACAGCAAACAGACTTCATCAATACTACCCTGTGAAATGAACGATTAAAATCGATCCTACCCTAAGAAATAAAGGAGAAACTCCAAATATCATCCGCGTGTTTCAACCCTACCTCGCGAATGAAAGAGAAAAACGCAAGGAACCTATCCAAACCATAGAAATTACCTAAATCCATAACAGTTGCCTGCATAAAAATGACATCAGCCTCTGTTCTCATTTACAATGCACAATAACCTTGAGAACTGAAAGACATAGAAGATAATTTTTAGATCATGCCATAAAGAAATCGCGGGATACAAATTGTACCCTGCAGGGAGCATTAAAAAATATTGACAGATAAATTAGCCATTCGGCATTTACACAGAAAGCAGACTTAATCAGTACTACTCTGCGAAATGAAGGAGAAACCGTATTAAAAACATTCTGTTCTCATTTAAAACGCACAATAAACCTTCAGAACTGAAAGATAAAGCAAATAATTTTATTATTATGCTATTTCTTGGGAATAAACCCTGTACAAAATGCGTTTAGACCCTTCAATTTAACCCTGAACTTTAACAAAGGACTGTACAACAAACGAGCCAACGAGCCATGTAACAAAGGATTATATCTAATAACAATCACCATAGGATTATGCTAAGGACTGTGTAACAAAGGATTATATCTAACTACAAATTAAGCCCTATTACATGCCGTTAACCCTGCAGGGAGCATTAAAAACTATAAACAAATAAATAAAACCTTCGGCATTTCAACAGAAAACAGAGTTAATCAATATTAGCTTGCGAAATGAAGGAGAAACCCTATTAATAACATCATTTGCCAAACTAGAAAGGATTTAGAATCGACCCTACCCTGCGAAATGAAGAGAAATTCCAAATATCATCCGCGCGTCTCGACCCTTGCGACTGAAGGAGAAAACAGTTATGTTCGTCGCTCCTGAAATATTCAAGTCTAGACTGGTAATGTTCGGCACTCCTGCGATACTCATACGACACAAACAACACAGAAATCGACACAGACATCATACGAAAAAAACAACACATAAATCGACACAACACAATAGACATCATACGAAAAAAACAACACAGAAATCGACACAACAAAACAGATATCATACCAAAAAAACAACAGAGACTGAAATGCAGCACAATACAAACCAAAATCAAACAGAGGCCTCACCAAACATTAACAAAAACACAGAGCAGAAGTCTCACCGAACATTAAAAGAAACACAGCCTACAAACAAATTGGGGGAAATGTTATTTTTATAGGGCATGTATAACGGCTCTTCCGACCGACACAAATGCCATCCAGCTGTCCACCACTTTACGAGAAGCTTCCGCATTAACTTTCGTACCATTTGATTTTTCCCGTTGGATAAAAGCTTTTCAGTCGCACTTTATTAATACTTATCGGTAGCCTGGGGAAATGAGACACGAATCATAATGAGAGAGGTTGTTTGAGCTACGAACCATCATTAAAAATATCGTATAATAGATATGATTATTTTAATATGTAGATTTTTTTTTCACAAATTTAAATTTTGTGGAGAATATATTTTTAACGGATTTAAAATAAGTAATTTTGAATACAAAAATTTAGGAAACCCATTATTTGAGAATAAAATTATTTTTTATGGGTTGTCTATGTGTCACCATTTCATTAGTTAATTTATTGATGTGACTTGATGTTACTTATTTTATTGGCTAGTTTTTATTTCATTTTTAGCTTTAATTCAAATAACTAATGGTGCTTTATTTCATATATCCTTGCTAGATCATTGGCCCATCCACGGTCATTTGGCTCCTTTCCCCTTATGCCATATGTAAATTTGAGGCTGATATATATTTTTTATTTGATCACCATTAAATATGTGATTTTATTTTTATTATCGATTAAATTGTCTAAGCATCACAATTGAGTGCTCGCTTACATAGATTGTCGACATCTCAGCGCATGTTTCTAGGAGACATATAGCAAAAAAATAATTCTTCTTTGTGTGTAAAGACCCCGATACACGGATATGGAGAAGAGTCAAGTTGCTGAAAATATTTGAACATTTTTAAAAAGTAGGTTCTCTTTACAATATTCACATATTTAGAATATGACTGTCAATTTTTATATACATTAATATATATAAAATATCTCTTTCATAATAGTCTATTGCATATTATGATGAGCACTCTTGAAATATTGTTGTCATTAAACTAGCAACCACACGTGAAATATACAATAAAAATGCCATGGGGGATGTGTCGAGGAAGTTAGACTTGAGGGAGATAAACATCAAAGGAGGAAGAGGGGCGATGAAGGAGGAGTTTGAGGGAGGAGGATTCCAAAGGTGTGGAAAACGTTCAGGGGAACCTATGTGAAAATTGTATTTCTTATGACTAGGCATCTATGAAGCATGTGTCATTTGTGTCAATATTTTGAAGAAGAATTTGGGCACGGGTGCGGGGCATTGTGGAAACATATTTTGGAGATGTCTTATAAGGCAAGGCTTGGTCGATGAATACACCCAAGGAAAGATTATAATATGGGTTATCAATAGGAAGGTAAAAGGAATGATAACTAGATCATACCAAGCCAAGAACATAAATGCTAATCAAACACCACGATCAATAAGATGAAAGCAATTCGCCAGAATAACTTTACATAAACCTTTGCAAACAAATGAGCAGTAATATCATATATTATTATGGAACTCAATGAAATACAATGAGAATGGGTCTTGCTTATATAGGCAAGGAATAACAATCTAAGAACCAATCAAGGTCGTAGATGAAGCCATAAATCAAAGAAAGAACTAGTCATCAAAGAACTAGTTAACTTCATAAATTTATGAGAGAACTAGACATTAAGGAAAGAACTAGTCAATACCATAGATCAATGAAACAACTATACCTAACAACTAGATAATATCCCCTAATATCTAAATAAATAAAAAGAAATATCCACACACATAAGTGGGTGAAGATAAATACAATAAAGGTAAATAAAGTACCTAGGTGAACATGAGCTAAGGTAAATACCTACTCTAACACCCCCTCGAGTGAAGCTAGGGGCCAAAATAGAAGTGGCATGTCCATAGTATGAGTCCCGACAACTAGGCTTGATGAGGTACTCATGTACAATATATCCATGAAGAAATCTCGAACCAAAAGAACGAAAGAATCCTGCTATAAGGAAAGAGAAAGAAGAAGAATAAGGAAGATGTTCTCACAAACACCCCCCAAGAAAACTTCTGAAACCCCAAGCATTCCACACAACTCAAGGTAGTGAGGTGATGCAAAAGGATTCATAAAGATGTCTGTAACCTATTGTTGAGTCGGAATGTACTCCAAGCAAAGAACTCCATCCTGAATGTGTTGATGAATGAAGTGGATGTGTATCTCAATATGCTTGGTCCATTGGTGCTCAACTGGGTTGCGAGAAATGTGAATTGCACTTTGGTTTTCACACCAAAGTACAATCAATGAATCCTATGGGAATCCAAACTCACAATAACCTGTCAAGCCAAAGTATCTGTTGACTCGTTGTAATCGCTAACTCTATACTCTACCTCTCTAAAGATGAAAGTGCAATATCATGTTGCTTTTTACATGCCCAAGAAACTAGAGAAGAACCAAGACAAAAAGACAACTATAAGTGGAACGTCTGTCATCAATAGAACTCACAATCAATATGTATACCCAACCAATCGAGAATATGTATACCCAACCAACAAATAGAGTAGAACACCTGTGAGTGTAGTGTAGGCCAAAGTGGGAAGTGCCCTACAAATGTAGCACAAAGTGGTGTGGTACATGTGGAAATCCTAGACTTAGCAATCAGCCATATGCGCGAAGATCATGGGTGTACTTTTACCGACTCAAATGAATCTGAATCTGCTTTGAGAACTTTGCAAACAAGGAAATGACTCTGTCATGTCAAACTGTGAGGAGAAGAAGAGCCGCCGTATGCAAAAGACAAGTATCCGAGATACAAGCCCCAATAAGAGAAGAATCGCTCTTGTAGATCTCCAAATGAAATATCGGCGAGTATGGGTCAGTACATGAGACTCCCAACCAACTGCCTATATAATGTAGGATCACAAAGTAGCAATCAGCCATATCAAAGCGCCGAAGAAGATCATGGGTGTACTTTTACTGACTCAAATGAATCCCTGAATCTGTTTGAGAACTTTGCAAACAAGGAAATAATGCAATAGCCCAAGATCTGTCATGTCAAACTGTGTAGAAAGAGCCCTCTCGAATACTTTGAATGTGGGAAGAAGAGCCGCATTAGAGTATGCAATGATCATCAACTTACAAGACAAGTATCATAATATCCTCACCAACATGCTAGAGAGACAATAGAAGAAAAGAATCCATCTTCTCATACCAATCCCGAGGGGCTTGTTTGAGACCAAGCCTACAAATAAGAAGTATGGGTCAAGTACCCATGAGACTCCCAACCAATTGGGTATTGTATCCACAATATTTCACAATGTAGGATCACAAAGTGGTGTGGTACATGTGGAAACAAAAAATGATAAAAGTAACTCTTTTAGATAATTATGAAATACAAGATGGACTTGGCTTTTTTCTTTCCACAATCAAATCCATATTCGATTCAAAGCTATTCACATAATTATTGTCAAAGAAGAATACATAATTCATGGGTGTAAAATTTAATATTGAACTACACTCAAATGAATCCCTATAAATATATGTTAGAAATTTATAATTGAAAATTAAGGAATATAATGCATAAATATATTTTCTCAAGATTTATTATCATGTCAAACTATCGTGCAGAAAGAGCCCTCTAATACTCTAAATGTGGGAAGAAGAGTCTCGCTTAGATCTATATTAAAATTAAACTATCTTTATAAGTCCTTCCATGCTTAATGGACTATTCAACAGATTTAGAAAGTATCATAATATCCTCACCAACATGACTAAAGATTTTAAATCTGTATGATCGCATCACTTGTCCGGGCATATCATGAACAAAAAAATGGCATTCAATTAGGTAATTAATAAACATGATAGAAGAAAACTAATCCATCTTCTCATACCAACCCGAGGGGCTTGTTTTTGAGAATTATTCGAAATGAGATGTTTGAGATTATTCCAAAACTTTACAAATCCATAATTTTAAAATATAATGAGCCTACAAATAAAGAAGAATCCTAATTTTAAAATATAATGAGTGAATATCTTTTTTCAAATATATTACAAATTACCATTTTCGTAGTCGGACAAATTTGCTCCATGTATATTTCCTCTTTAGATCTCCAACATGTAATCTTAATTTCTATTATGGCACTCTTCACGTCCATTAAACCTTCAATATACGGGCCACCCTTAAAGAAAATTTTAGAATCAATTTTTTTAACAATAACTAAATTGAAAAATGAGAAACAAATTGAAAAGTTCTCACCCAAACATGTAATCAACGCACAATAATTTTTCATCTCTCCATGATGCACATCTAATAAAGAGGGAACCAATTAAATCTTTGAATCTTATTTCGTAGTAATCAAATACCTTCAACTTGGCCTGAAAACCCTTTACCCAATTAAGAACATCTATGTTTAAAATTATACTTTCTAGTTAATGGACCCATCAAAATCTACGTATTTAGTTCTATTCCCACTTACCTTAACCATCTTTCTTCCTTTAGGAAGAGATACCAAATCCCAAGTATGATTCTTCATCAAAGAATAATACTCAGCTATCATCGCATTATCCCACTCCTGTATCCCATGAGCCTTTGAAAAAGACTTTGGATCCTCAAAAACTACCTCACACAAAAGTCCAAAACCTATAGAATGTGTGTGATGATGCTTAGTGGGTGGAAGATCCTGTATGAAAGGTGTTGCCTCAAAAACTGTAGTATGAGCCCACTTAGGCAAAGTGACAACATCATTGGGAATAGGATCCTCAACGACATCTATAACATCCTCATCAATCTCCTCAAATAAAGGATCCTCAAGATGAGATGAAGAAGAGGAGGAGGCATGGAAGAAGATGAAGAATCATGAGGAGTGAAGCGCTCATCAAAATGAACATGTGTTCAAAAATAACGTCATGTGTATCAAGATCTAAAAGAAAATAAGCTCTCATGTCCTCACAATACCCTATAAAGATCAAGGGTTTACTCTTCTTATCCAAAGCTTTCATTTTCTTCTTTGGCACAAAGGCCCAAACATGGCTCCCAAAGACTCAAAAAAATGAGACATCTGGCTTAGTGTTGGACCAAGCTTCCTCTAGAGTCAAATTCTCAAGTGCTCTATGTGGTGTGTGATTTTAAATGTAGTTAGCACAATTAACTACTTTTTCCCAATAGATAAGAGGTATATCTCTAGAATGCATCATACAATTAGCCATTTCTTTCAAAGTTCTATTCTTCCGTTCGGCTAAGCCATTCTATTGTGGAGTATGAGGAACAAAATGCTAGTGAATAATGCCTTGAGTTGCGTAAAAGTTGGAAAACTTATTGCTGAAGTACTCCCCCATTATCAATATGAAGGTTCTTTATGCAACTAGAAGATTGTTTCTCGACCAAAGCCTTGAAGACTTTGAAGTGTGAAAAAACATCACTTTTGTACTTGATAAAATAAACTCAAGTACGCATCGAGAAATTATCAATAAAGATGAGTGCATACTTAGCTCCATTGAAAGAGGGGGTTGGAAAAACCATCAAGTCACTATGCACAAGCTCAAGTGGTGAAGAAGCTCTCTTAGACAAATTCTTAGGAAATGGATCTTGGTGTTGTTTCCCTAATGCACATCTAGAGCAAACTCCCTCAAGACAAGAAACTCTAGGAAGACCATCTACCATACCATGAGTTCTCAACTCCTTCAAATATTTGTAATTAAGATGTCCAAATATTTCATGCCAAAGCTTACTCTCTGAATCTACATGAGAAACCAATCTTGTCCCTATAGAGGAAGTGTCATCAAAACCCTCAAAGTGATATAGTCTAGAACTATGATCAACAATACCCTGAGCAACAAGTGAATGAGGCTCCAACAAAGTTCGTACTTCTGCCCCATGTGGTGTAAAAGTCACTATTTTCCCTTTACTAAAATGACAAATTTGATATACAAAAAGCAAATTTGTAGTGATGTTAGGAACATATAGTGCATCTTAGATATTTCCACCATCAAGTTGTATATCACATTTTCCTTTAACAAAAAGAAAGGAAGAATCTCCAACCTCAATTTTGGAAGTAGAACTCAAACCTAGAGAAACAAAAGACTCCTTGAAAGAAGTCATGTGATGAGAAACACCAGAATCTATAACCCAACTGTCTGCAAGTGGTGAATGAGATCTTCCAACAACATTAAGTGCTTTTCCATGTTGATTAGAAGGAGGTGGAGTGGAGATAGAAATTTTTGTTTCTTGACTGCATCCTCTAAGGCTTGCATTCACTTATAACACCTATGTTCTTCATGATTACTACCCACACAAAAAGAGCATGAAAGGCTAGACTTATTCTTGGATTTAGAAGACTCCTTGGGTTTAGAGTTATTTTCTTTGGGTTTAGGAGCACTTTGAGATGGAGAAGGGGTGGATTTGGTTTTACTTTTTTGGTTTTCCCTTGCCCTTAGGATTAGATGCAACTAAGGCCTTTTGAGAGGTGGAAGAATCAAGGTGAGACAATTTGGATTCTTCCCTAGTAAGTCTTTCACAAAATGTTTCTAAGTCAGGCATTTTGAATGTGTCACCTAAGGTATCTATTCTAGAGAAAAAGGTAGAAGAAAATATTTGAAATGGTCTATCAACATGGATAGAATCAAGTAAACACACTCTTCATCTTTCTTATCTCTTCCACTCCCCTTCAACTATGTCAAAAAATGCTTGAACTTGGTAAGATAGTCTATAATTGTTGGAAAATCTTCAAGATTAAGAGAGGTGATATTAATTTCAAGTTGCATGGCTCTCATATGATCCACATTACCAGATAAATCATCCAATTTCTCCCATATTTTGAAAGGAGAGTCACACTTTTCCAAATGAAACAAAAGACTGTCACATAAGTTCTTATCAAACCCATACACTCATCAAATTTGCATTGGTACTGAAATTTATCATATTCTCTAGTGAACACTTTGGTTGTTCTAAAGAAGTTAAAATCCATAATCTTTTCCACTTAATTATTATTTTCATTCTTGGTTTCCATGTGTGCTAATTATGTGTTGTTAATAATGGCTTAAAACATGATCTAATGCAGAAGTAGATAAAGATGCCATCCTAAAAAAATCAGCAAAAGAAATGCAAGAACCAAGCAATGTAACGAGACCCCCAAACAATGCAACAAGAACCCCCCCATATTTTGACACTTTACAATGAGTGCGTGTTACAATATGGCACTTTATAATTATAGTGTGATTTTCAAAATAAATATTTCCAATGGAAAGAACATAAAAAACAAGTACTTTTGCAAAAAAAAACGGCACTCAAAACCGAGTTACCGATCAAAAGTTTCAAGCTTTTCAATATTATGCTCTACTACTTATTTGAGTTCCCACTTAAACAGAATAGAATGCTCTTTCCTTCACTACACAAATAAAATGAAAGGGGGCTAGAGTTAAGCACCTACTAGTAGGAATCACAAGCTTTAAGCCCTCATATGACCAAGGGCTAAGGATTTCAATGGGTTTGCGTTTTCTTTCCTGGTTGGTGTGGATTCTAAGGTGAACCATTTCATTTCTCTGTAGTAAAAAAAAAAAAATGACAGCCTCCAAAAATGGCCGAGTTTACAGTCTATCTTAGGGTTTTGTCGATCCAATGGAAGCCTTTTTTTGCATAAAAATGCACACAACAACAAAATACGAGAAAACCTGAATACATGAATATACAAATAATTTATTTACAAAATAAAACTTACAGATGGATGTCAATAGCAATCTCCTACTTTGATACCATAAAAGGAACGATAACCAGATCGTACCAAGTCAATAACATAGATGTTAATCAAACACCATGATCAATAAGATGAAAGTAATTCGCCAGAATAACTTTACATAAACCTTTGCAAACAAATGAGCAGCGATATCATATATTATTATGGAACTCAAATGAAATACAATGAGAATGGGCCTTACTTATATAGATAAGGAATAACAATCTAAGAACCAATCAAGGTCGTAGATCAAGCCATAAATCAAGGAAAGAACTAGTCATCAAAGAACTAGTTAAGTCCATAGATTTAGGAGAGAACTAGACATCAAGGATCTAGTCAATACCATAGATCAAGGAAAGAACTATACCTAACAACTAGATAATATCCCCCTAATATCTAAATAAATAAAAAGAAATATCCACACACATAAGTGGGTGAGGATAAATACAATAAAGGTAAATAAAGTACCTAGGTGAACATAAGCTAAGGTAAATACCTACTCTAACAAAAGGTTATAATCTATTGATGAGCCAAAAATTTGAATATTGCATGGAATTTATTGAATTTATTGAATGTCATTCGAGGATAGGTGGAAGAGATGTCAACCCATATGTTAAGGAACATCAACACATGTAGCTTGCATCATCTAGTTGTCAGCAAAGTTGATTGATGTAATGTTTAACCACTGCATGCAAAGAAAATAGTGAGAGTCAAGGCAAGTTACAAACTTGGGTGATCCCATTAGTGGTGTGAAGAGATGTCAAATGAAAACAAGTATGAATTTTGATACTCGATACGGGATCCATGATACAATATAATATCAGTCTCAAAGGATCCTTAACGTAAAGACCAATGCTTGACACCTAGGGTGTTTCCAGCCCTAGTGCTGACGATTACATCTACAAAATACACCTTCCATTAAAATTTGATGGTTGTTTATGCCCTATTTGAAACTCCCATTTTACCCCAGCTAGGATGATGGTGCGGTAGGTCTAAAAGGGGCGGATGGAATCATACAATAAAACAACATAAAGTGGAGATACTATCTCACAATATAGTTGGAGGCCCACAGACAAATCCATGAGATGTTGTGAAGGAGCTCACCAACATTCCCACTAGAAAGTATAATTATTTTCCCAATGCACATGCCTAGTAAAGGAGGCAACATTGTCTCGAAATTCCTTACCCAATTCAAAATGTGAGCTCATTATAGGCTACCAAGGGACTACAATGACCCGTACCTAAGGGGGAAACCCTTAAGCCAATGAGCATGAAATCTACATTCTCCCCAATCTAGAGGCTTTACAAAGTCTCCTTCACCGTCATCTGCAGATAGAAGGTTGTATATTTTTAACACATTGTTGCTCTTTCCCATCATGCCCTCGAGATCATCCTTGTCATCCAACTTATTGTCTTTGTTAAGAGACAAAATGCACTCAACAAAACCAATCAACATTGTCGTTGGAGTTTTGGATGTCTAGGCCCTTGAGTTGGTGCACTTGCACAATGTTTTTACCATGTTTTCATGTTTTTTCACAATTTTTTCATTTTCCTTCAACACTTACATTATTAAAACATATAATAATGTGAGTGTAGTAACAGGATAGAAAGTTGTAAAACCAAAAAATTAAGGTTTTTCAAGTTAGTAACTATTAAGATAAATTGTATGTTCAACAAACATTGCATTAAATAAATGATTTTGTGATGGCAAGAAATAATGACACATGGTCCATATGTGACCTTAACATTAATGTCTTCAACACCTCCTTATCGATGTTGCCAATAAACCGCGCAAGTGCAGTAGTTAGTTACAATGAATAATTACAATTTTCCATCATAAAACATTAGAGTTGAATATATGTTTTCATGGCATGAAATCATATATTGAGTAATCTTAGGACCACAGGGGATTCAATAAGTAAAATTGTGGCATATCATGTTTGTTCACATGATGCTAAATAATACCCCTATCTCAAATTATAATTCTCAATATTTAATTATTAATACCCCTTCCTAATACATTCTTCCTATTATAACATACCCATTATATTACCATATATTATATGTCCCCATTTTTTCAGTGAAATTTTCAATACCACTTATTATTTGTATCTCTTTCATGTTAAATTTGTTCTTTTGAGAATGTGGGCCAAGATCGAGCATTGATAAAAAAAATGAGCTCACAAAGTGAGTAAACTTGTAATAGAGGAACCAAACATGAGCCAAAATATCAACTTGTATATTGAATGCATTGAAAAATAGATTTACAAAAGGCATATATATAGGAAGTAAGGAAATGTAATGTGGACCTAAAATGGTGAAAAAGTGTAACTCTCATCTATCTCACTGAGACCAAGAAAGTTAAATACATGTGTAATAAAAACCATGAAATGGAATTAAAAACCTACATTAACACCCCACCTTATGTGTAGCTTAGGTAGGTAAAATAAATGGGTCTCAAATACAAGGCCTAATGGGGCACCCAAGTATAGATGAAATCCCTCATAATGTGAGAAAAGGAGAAAGCATGTAGGAGTAATTGGGCCAAAAAAGAGAAGTGTAAGGAACATCTCCCTCAATAAATATTCCCTCTAAAAGAACATCGAGAACTCCCCCTCTAGAAATAGAGAGAGAAGAAGTGAAGAAGAGAGGGTTAGGAAGCCCCCATATAAGATGAGGCCTCATGAACTCCAAATAAATCCCATAGATGTAGAATCCTACTATCAAGAGGAGATTCACTCAAGACTGAACCCCAATTAGGAATGCCAAATGTTATATTCATATATTAATATGGATTGAAGGAAGAGACATAATTATCATACGGAACATCAAAGAACTGTGACTGTTCTCGTCTCTCATCTAATGGATCAATAACCAAATCATCTACATCCTGAAGTGTTTGTTAAGTCCAAATTGGACTAGAAGTCATAATTTCATAAGGAAACGGTCAAGAATTCAATGAGACATGAAGAAGTGGACATAAAGATTGATAAAAAAATGCACAATAAAACACCGAATATTATATTGAAGAAGCTGAATTAATTTGGGATGTATTATCCATGTATGATCATTACATTATATAGAGTTTGTTCTCCTTGGTTCCAGGAGTCAATAGTCATCCCTCATATCTCTCAACTATTGCTAGAATCTCTCACCTATCCCACATATCTCTCTATCATCTCATATCCCTATTCTAATGGTGATATTAACTCACGTACATACAAATATGATATTAATATCACAATATTAATATCTCACACTCACCTAACTATTACAACTATATTATTAATATGAGTTCTATAAACTCATTATTAATAATATTATAATTTATTAATAATGTCACAATATATTTGTAACATTCACTCCCCTATTGTTAACATTATTAATTCCCAATATACACTCCCCTAATGTTGACAAGGTAGAAAAAATAATCACACTTCCTTCTGCAGCTTGTTGCCTATGTGTGCTCATGATCTGGATGGTTTTGTAGGACAACCAACAACTTGCAAGGATGGTTTTCCAAGGACAACCAACAACCTCAACAAATGATGGTTTTACAGGACAACCAACAACCTCAACAAGGATGGTTTTACAGGACAACCAACAACCTCAATATCATGATGCTTCTTTTCCTTGTGCTTTCATCTTGTCCACTATGTCTTTCCTTCAAGGAATCATGTAGGAACCACTACTTACTGAATACAAACTGAATAGAGGGAAAATTAAACATTGAGACCATGTTCCATTCTCCCCTCAATGTGAACATTTCACTTATTCAAACAGGAACTTTGAAATCATACCAGAAATCTGAAATAAAAGAAAAGTAACACACACACTGTCACCACATCTTCATACGGCCCCATCATTGGTGACCGACGAGAGGTCATTGATTGACCTCCAACCTCTGTTGCCTCCATCCTCCATGAATCATGTCGCTACTTACTCAGCAAATTAAATGTTGAAGCTCAAATTTTCAGCACCTTTTGTCGATGCATCTTCCCCACAAATCTTTGCTTTGGTTATGAAATTCCAAAGCGAGGGTCTGGGGGCGGCATCACCCCTTGTAGGGTCCTGGGGCAGCGCCCTCGACGTGCTCCCTATCACGATACAGGGCGGGGTTGAGGGGCAGAGCCCCGAAGCCAAGCATATTTTCCTTCTTTGAAGTCATCAAAGATATCATTAGAACTACAATATTATTCATCTTATTCTCCCAAAAACTAGATGTCGGGTAACCCGAAAATGCATCCATGAGGCAATTTTTTTTATTTTCACAACTTTTGACAACTCGTAAAATTTGACACTAAGAGACCTTGATGACAAAACATTGACATAAACAATAATAATCACTTTGAACAGTGAATTTTAACAAAATGATACTTACAATAACATTTTTGACTAGACCCAAATTTGACGACGACAAGATGACTAGTCATTGACTTAAAAAACTATGGAAGATGGACTTAAAATTTTGACAATGAAACTACTATTTAAACTTAAACCACTTCACACTTAATGACTCGATGACTAAATGTGCTTGATAATATTGTAATGGTGGCACAAGACTCTTAGCACTAATACCACAAATTGGCTTTAAATATAAACTCGAACTATAAGCTTTAAACACACTATTTCTCTATTTTTTTAACTAGTGCTTAGACACCAACAATTCACTGCCAAAGTGGAATAAAATTAAAAAAATTAACTTGGGAGCTCGAGGCGTGGAACAATGAAACATGTACATGATAGATATACGTGTGAGACGAAAGGTCCATGTAGTACAACCTGCAGTGAGCAAGTTGGGGTCACTTTTGTCTCTATCAAATAGTAAATGCATGCAAGGTAAACACGTGTCTGAATAAATTAGACTTTGCAATATTTATATGGAATTGAATGTTGGATGATTTTATCCAAATGCATGTGTAGACATACATTACTCATTCCAAGCATACAAATACTGAGACGTGTGTAGATCTAAATGTCCAAGAAGACCATTGGCATGTAAATGAAAAATTCGGTGCACCAATTTGTTTGATATAGATCCACTAGACAATAGGTTTCTTCTCCTCACAAAGAAATTTCAATGGAAGATCCAATCCGTAGCAAGCTTCAAAAGAATATAGATAAAGCTATTGATGTGTCATGAGAAAACTGCAAAAAGATTTTTGTTGTTGATATAAGATCAAACAAAGCTATTCACAATTCACCACGTCCACCGCAGAAAACAAACAAGATCTGATAAAGGTGCTTGGAAATGGAATATCAAACAGAATATGTGGATGTATATGGAGATACAACCACTAGTTTAATAAAAATACTCTTGCATGGTAAATAGTGTGTATGCAAAGGATATAGCTAGTACAAGCACTTAAATGAAAGACGACTCAAGGAAAATAATAGTATAGTAGTAAGGAAATTTTAGACTGCGTAGTGATTTTTCAGATCTACCAAAAGACATAGAAACATAGATCACTCTCAAATGTCAAGGACTTTTCATATATAAATACACACATCTTTGAACAGAGAGGGGATTTCTGAGTGTACAGATATATGAATGAAACTCATATGGAAGGCTTCAATACTCTCATCTCATCTGAACAACTCTGCTCTCCGATACCACTGATAAAAAATGCACTATAAAACACAAAATATTATATTAAAGAAGTTGAATTAATTTGGGATATATTATCCATGTATGATCATTACATTATATATATTTTGTTCTCCTTGGTTCTAGGAGTCAATAGTCATCCCTCATATCTCTCAACTATTTCTATAATCTCTCACCTATCCCACATATCTCTCTATCATCTCATATCCCTATTCTAATGGTGAGATTAACTCACGTACATACAAATATGATATTAATATCACAATATTAATATCTCACACTCACATAACTATTACAACTATATTATTAATATGATTTCTATAAACTCATTGTTAATAATATTACAATTTATTAATAATGTCACAATATATTTGTAACATTGGGAATATGGAGGAGATTCATCAACTTCGAATGCAAAATTGAGCGAGAGGTGAGGAAGGACAAGATGTGTGTAATCAACCATTAATAAATGACTATGAGAGGAAGGAGGTGAGCCCCCATCACTGATATCATCATCTAGATTAAAATTTGAATCCTCATCATTAATACTCTCATCATATACACTAGAAGAAGAATTAACATGATAATGCCCAGGTGAATCTAAATCCTTATAATTATGATTAATACCTAGTGAGTATAATGTGTCTAGAAGTGATGTGTTAGAAGTAAAACGTAAAGGGATCTCATCATTTATGTAGGATTCATCATCAAAGTGTGAGAAATGATGAACCTAGGACTAGTGAGATGCTCTCCCTACTGCCATTATGGAGTCATTATGTAACTTTTTGATAACCACAGATTTTGGAGTGAGCTCATCTCATTTTCCTAAATCATGGTATATGATATAATATATTTATATGAGATTAATTGACAATGAAGGTACAAATAGAACATCCTAAAATATCCCATCACCTGTGTTGATATACCCTCTCCCAGATACACCAGCAGAAGTGCGACCCCCATCAAAATAGTTAGAATAGATTATTGCTCTAAGGAAGTGAGTGTAACTTGTGATGAAGCCATGTGGTGTGAAGCACCTGAGTCAAGAACCCATGTGGTAGGGTGAGAAGTGATTGTCACAAGTGCTTTACCCCAATATTTCCCTTTTTGTTATCTTTTTCCTTTGTGGACTTCTGAACTAGTGAGTTGTGTCTTAATCGAGAACCCCGATATTATTCTTCTCTAGAATGTGATTCAAGTGATCAATTTATTTCTAAACACACATATGTTCATCATTTCAAGGTGTTGTCGCCCTCAAAATTCCCCCTCATTTGTTTTAGGTCAAATTTAAATTTTTTTAGCTCATGCCCTTCAAAAGTGTTCAAGTAAAGTTGGAAGTCCAAAAAGATAGAGAAATTCATGCTTTGAAGTTTTTAAACTCTCCAGTTTGCACGTTTGATAAACCTTCTATTTTCTGGTCTAGATGCGTGAAAATCTTATTGTTGTCCTCATTTGAATGAAATTTTCAATCTTTTATGGCCATGGATTGTCAAACCTTGTATTGTTTGCAATTGATTAGTTCACGAAAGAAAATTTGAGGATCAGGCACGAAACAATGGAGTCTTTCCCCTTCTTTTATTTTCTTCCCACAGTTGGGAGTGACGGGCATATCTTCTCCGTAAAATTTTGCCTCAGCATCCATGGGTAGTACGTGGGAATCTCTGATTGGATGTAGTTTGGCCATATTTCAAGGTTCAATGGAAGCTTCCATGTGTCCAAGCGGCGTGACTCCAGGGGTAGGGTCCCAGGGACAGTCTTCAAGTAAGCACAGGTCCTCCACGTGTCCTAGGATCAAAATAAAGGTCAAACAGGTTAAAATTGGCTAAGTATGGAAGGCTCAGCGGAGGGCTGCACATGCCTCATCAGCATAGCTTCAAGATTCAAAGATGAGGACGGTTCTCAAACTTGCGCCAATCCTCCAGGTGTCCTAGGTCCAAAAAGGGATAGAGCCGATCATTGAAATTGACTAAGTATGAGTGGGTCTGACGTGAGCCTCCACGTGCCTCAATGACACATTTCAAAAATGAAATCAAAAGGGCCCATCTTCAAATAGGTGATGGCTCGCCACATCAGGATCAGTGGAGGTCGCCACGTGTCACCATGTTGCCATTTCAAAAGTAAAATCCAAGGGTCAATCTCCAAGTAGCGCTAGATAGCCACGTGGTCAGAGTCATTGGAGAGACAGAGTTGGTTGTTGAAAATTCTAACCCGGTGGAAGGAGACACACGTCAACTTAACGTAATTTTAGAAGGTGCTTCCAAAGTAGAAACTCAAATCAGCTCTAGCTCTCCATCTGTCTATGGGTCGACATGAGTCAAACAGGCACAGACCCTGATTGGCTAAGTATGAAGGAACCGACGGAGCTCTCCACATGTCAGCCTGGTGTAACTTCAAAGACAAAATCTAGAGTAGGTTCCAAATGAGTGCTGGCCGCCACGTGTCTAGGGTCAGATATACGGCCCTGCCAAACAAAAGGTAGATAGTCAAAGCATTTGCAGGCTTGTTCCAATCAATTCCTTCCACGTGGGCGGCCCAGATTTAAATTTGTAAAAGAAAATCAAACGGCCCATGTTTTAACTGGAAAAATAATGTAATGACCGAATATTTCAAAACTGTTTCTTTCCACCATAAGTGTTTCTTTGTGAATCAAGTATTTGAAAGGGCGCGAACAGTTAGAATAGGTTGTAACTGTTTCTCGCTCGCTCGAGGAGGTTGTAAATTTTTCTTGCTCACCCGAGTAGATTGTAACCATTTCTTATGGGCTATATCATGGACTCTAAAATTCATTGTATGGGGTTGGTGATTGATCTTAGAGACTCACGAGTGCACTATACTTAGAGAAAACAAAGGAGATAGCCATTTTCTTCCATTTTCCTCCTCTTTCTCAATTTCCTCCATTTCCTTACTATGTACAAATTTTGTTTAAGAATCAATATAAGAAGAAGGATTTTTTAACCTCTTTGATAAGGAGATTTTAGAAACTTTGAGTTCACAATCTTATCTCCTCTTGTTGTCATTTGCAGATTTGTTTCTTCTCATGAATGCATGTGTTGAAATTTCTAACTAGTGCGTGCAGGAATATGATTTTCTACCTACATCATTAGTTCTCCTACCTCTATTCTCACTCCCTTTAACACTTTCAGACAAATTATTCCCTAGCAAAATATTGCTAGCTTTTCCGTAGGGTCAGTGGAGTGCCCCTGTTGGATCCTCGGTCGAAAGGCCACCACAAAAATCCACATTTTATTGTGCATGCATATATGGTAGTTGCACCGGTTAAGTAGAGGGATTTAGATTCCCAAAGCGTTGGCAAGGAATTCACAAATTTTTCCACCCAACAAATTTCCTTGCCAACAGTTTTTGAGCCCACCATGGGGCAAATTTAGTAGCATCTGCACCCAAAACATGACCGTAAGGTCTGAAAATTAAAAAAAAATCAAATATTGAAAAAATTAAAAAAAAAAGTTCATGAAATTCCATTGCCGAAAGATACACTGTTGATTTATGCACGTGACTTTTCACATTCCACAATGCCCTTTCATGTTTTGACTATAGAAGTTTTCAAAACCTGGCTGAAAGAAGATACACCAGGTTGGGCAAGTCGAGAGGTGTTGTTGATTCCAATTTTGAGGGTTTGAAAAATCAGTAAGAATGAATTAGAGATAATCCATACTTCTTCTCTCAAACCTCCTCTCCATCTGGCACTTCGAGTATTTCACTGGAAATCCTATCCAAACTCTTGTTGATACTCCCCCTTCAAATTCTCCCATTTTTCAACCACCATTGAGCTTTGAGCTCCCGGAAGATGAAGAATTTGAAGAAGAATTCGTAGAAGTAAGAGCTGAAACAAAATCAGAAGAAACAATGGCAAACGAAGAAGAAAGACCTCAACCCATTGTTCCATGGGGAAGGAATTTAGGCCCGCTTGCTCTTGAACCCCCTCTTCATGATCTACCAACAGGTTCTCACAAGAAATTTCCAAAGTTCAAAGGTGATAACACACAACATCCTGAAGAAAACGTAGTTGCTTTCATGACATCATGTGGAATTCTTGGTGTCCAACATGAAGACGTTGCTATGAGATTGTTCATGGAGTCCCTCCAAGAAAAAGTAGTAGAATGGTTCTACCTCCTTCCTGCCCGATCCATCACTGGTTGGGATGACATCAAGACTATGTTCGAGGAAAGATTTAAATCAACTGAATACTGTCAATACCTCTTGGTGCAGTTGGCTCAAATGAGGAAAGGAGATAATGAAACCATGAGAGACTTCGTGGCTCGTTTCAAACAGTTTCTTTGTAGGATACCTGAAGAGGATTCGCCATCTCAAAACAATGTCAAGAGATTCTTCATCAATGCTCAATCATCAGAAGTAGGATTTTTGATGCGAAGATCCCAACCAAGGAGCATTGTAGAAGCACAAAGGATGGCCATTAAACTTGATGATGATCTCATCCTCTCTGGAAAGATCAAGAATCCATCAAAGGGTAAGACCCAACATCTTGGAGATGATAGAACCAATCCATCCCTACAAAAATTTGGCAAATGAGATGGCATCTTTGAAGAGGGAATTATTTGAACGAGTTTCTTCTCAAAGAAGCAACAGAAATCAGAATGTAGGAGTACCCCAAAGACTTACCTTGGAGGCCCCACCTGTGAATTTAAATTACATATTTCAAGACAATGAAGAAGATCTTGAAGAAGAAGGTGGTGATTTCCTATAAAATGATGATTTTGAGAACGATACACAAATCAAATTCTGTGAGTATTCGGAGCTGATGAAGGAGATGAAGAAGATACACCCAGTTTATCATGTGTGGTATTCACTTGTTCTCAGTTTGAGAAAGGAGCCTCTTCCTCCACTACTACTAAGAAAAATAAGGTTGATGATCCTCCTATGGTGACTCCGTAAAACAAAATAATCAGTCGAGGATCCCCACTTCCATCCTCCATGAAGTTTACATTGTTGGAGCTTGATCTTGTAGCAAGTAAGAAGGCTCCCAAACCCCAAGTAAGTCTTCTGATGTATCTTCCAAGTCTAAATCTAAATTTGCTCTTGTAAAATCCAATACTTTGAAAGCTCCTAGTGTACCTTTAAAAATGACCTCCATTCCTCAAACATCAAATCCTACTCCTAAGCATGTCCAGACTCCAAAATCATTCCCTTCACCCCCTTGTCGGTATCTACTCCTTTTGATTTCATAGAATATGCAAACAAAGCCAAAGTCCAAATTACTGAAATTGAATATTTGAGGACTCATCCAAAAAAATTGAGAGGTTTGTCCAATACATCAGAAATGGTAGTCTATTACCCAATGATGTAGCTCATCATCCTAAAGGAGTACTACCAAACCCACCTACACCTTCCTCACAGAACATGCTTTCTCTAAGTGCATCAAAGACTGATAAAGTTGAACCTTTCTATGTCTCTCTGCTTGTTGGAGAATATATACTGAGCAATTGCATAATAGATTCTAGTGCCTCAGATAACATGATGCCTTTGAAGGTTGCTAAAGCTCTCAAACTCACCATGGCTCTACCCGGTGGTTCTTATTACTCTTTGGAGTAAAAAAGGTCCCACTTGTAGGGAAGGTCAAAGATGCAAAGGTGTCTCTCGCTAAATTTATGGACAAGAAAATTTCAGCGATGATTTTGGTAGTCGATGTCCCGGCCTCATTCAAAATGTTGTTGAGTAGAAGTTTCTACCAAGACTTGGGAGGAAAATTCAAATGAATTGGTCATCCACAACCATACCAGTGAAGGGAGACATGGAGAAATTGCTTCCAGAGAAGAAAATGAGGTACATATATGAAAGTCTAGAAGCTAACATCTTGTATCAAGGTATCAGGAAGATGAATCACTTTGTGGAAACCAAGGAGGAAGAGGATATTCCCATCTTGATAGGGCCAAACATGCCTTCCTGGAGAGATTTGGATTTTGAAGAAGCAGTGAGGAGATTTGAGTTACAAGAGGGAAGCCCTGAATTTTTGGATGATGCAAACCATGAAGGAGATGGTTCTTCATGATTTTCAAAAAGAAAAATCAACTTATGTTCTTATCCGTGATGAAGACATTTTCACATTCTGATTTGAAGATGAGGACTCCCTTGATCATTTCACCCAGGAAGAGACCAAGCCGGTCTATAATGATCCCTCAAGCAATGAGAAAGAAATGTCTATACAAGAACTACTTAGAGCCGCAGAAGAAACTGAATATCCTGAGCTCAACCTCGAGCTCCTGATACAAGCCATAAATCTACAAGACAAGCGTGAAGCTGATTTGGAAGCCTTAACCGGTGTGAAGGTTGGCCACATTGAGATAAATCAATATGAAAAATATGATGCCACTCCGAGCTAATGATTGATGGATGCAATAATGAAATGGAGATATTTTCTTTCCCATTTGAAGATGAAGACTCTTTCCATGACAAATAAATTGAAGCAAGGAGTTTTGAGGCCTCTGAAGATGAATCTCTTTTTGATGAAGGATTGTTAGAGTGCAGTGATTCTAAAGATGATGAGGTAATCCCTCTAGATAGTTTCCTTGAGCTACATTATTCAAAGGCATACAAAGATGAGTTGTAGGAAATAATGAAGCAGATCTCTGTGTAAGAACTATTAGATATAGTAGAAGTTGCGGAAGACCCTGAGCTGATTCTTGATCTCTTCACTTGTGCCATAGACATACAAGACAAGTATAAGGCCATGTCCAATCCTTCCATCAATACTCAAGCACCTCACAGTGGAGTAAAGGAAAAGGATAATTCTGAGGTTTCTCATGGAAGAAATGTCAATGAGCATAGACCCGGAAAGAAAGTAACTTAGAAGGTTTAAGGAATTGGAACGAAAATCAGTGTTGGGGCAGCGATGAGATGCTCAATGGATAATTAGCTATATGGATAAACATGGAAGGAAACTATCACGATGAAACCGATTTCAAAGGGCATGAAGGCAGTGGAACTTCCAAGCAAGGACTTGAGCATCAAGAAGATCACATGGACTCACCCCTTCAAAGTAAAAGTACAATCATGAAAGCACCTAGATTCCATAAACAATTAAGGAAAGGAGGTTAATTTCTCGAACCAATCAATGGCTTCGCAGAACAACATCACTCAATGTTTCCCACTCAAAGGTAACTTTTGAGAAACAGAAAGTGCTTCATTGAAAGCGGGTTGTCCCCCACCCTGTACCATAGGTGATTATTAGGTGTGTTTCCCTTTCTATTGCGCGTGTTTCCCTTCATGTTGTGTGTCGTCTGTTTCCTTTCCATCTTTGTGTGTGTGTGTTTCCTTCTTTTGATCTTTCTTTCTTGAAGTTGTATATGAATCTGTAAGGCCCAATGGATAAGGCACTGGTCAACAAATTACAGGGTCTAAAAATTGAGATTCTGGATTCCCATGTCATGTCCCCAAGCTAGAGCCAGTTGTTGTGGCCCTCAAAATATCCCCCCTCATTTTTTAGGTCAAATTCAAAAATTTTGAGCTCATTCCCTCCAGAAGTGTTCAAGTAAATTTGGAAGTCTGAAAAGATAGAGAAATTCATGCTCTGAAGTTTTTTAAACTCTCAAGTCTTCACGTTTTGATAAACCTTCCGTTTTCCAGTCTAGACGCATGAAAATCTTATTGTTGTCCTCATTTGAATAAAATTGGTAATCTTTTATGGCCATGGATCATCAACCTTGTATTTTTTTCAATTCCTTGGTTCATGAAAGAAAATTTGAGGATTGGGTGTGAAACATTGGAGTCTTTCCCCTTCTTTTATTTTCTTCCCGCAGTTGGGAGTGACGGGCATATCTTCTCCATCAAATTTTGCCTCAGCATCCACGGGTAGTACGTGGGAATCTCTGATTAGATGTAGTTTGGCCATATTTCAAGGTTCAAAGGAAGCTTCAACGTGTCCAAGCGGCATGACTTCAGGGGCAGGGTCCCAGGGAGAGTCTTCAAGTAAGCACAAGTCCTCCACGTGTCCCGGATCAAAATAAAGGTAAAACAAGTTAAAATCGGCTAAGTATGGAAGGCTCATCGGACATATCCACGTGCCTCATCGACGTAGTTTCAAGATTCAAAGATGGGGGCAGTTCTCAAACTTGCACCAATCCTCCACATGTCCTAGGTCTAAAAAGGGATAGAGCCGATCGTTGAAATTGACTAAGTATGAGCGGGTCAGTAGGAGCCTCCACTTGCCTCAATGGTGCATTTCATAAATGAAACCGAAAGGGCCCATCTTCAAATAAGTATTGGCTCGCCACGTCAAGATCGGAGGCTGCCACACGTCAGCACGACACCATTTCAAAAGTAAAATCCAAGGGTCAGTCTCCAAGTAGTGCCAACTCGCCACGTGGTCAGAGTCATTGGAGAGACAAGTTGGCTGTTGAAAATTCTAACCCTGGTGGAAGGAGACACGCGTTAGCTTGGCACAATTTCAGAAGGTGCTTCCAAAGCGAAACTCAAATCAGCGCCAGCTCTCTCCACGTGTCTAGGGGTCAACATGAGTCAAACAGAATAGACCCTAGATCGGTTAAGTATGAAGGAACCGGCGAAGCTCTCCACATGTCAACCTGAGTGCAACTTCAAAGAAAAATCTAGAGGCAAGTTCCAAATGAGCGTTGGCCCACCACACGTCCAGGGTCAGATATACGGCCCCGCCAAACAAAAGGTAGATAGTCAAAGCATCTGCATAGGCCCATTCTAATCAATTCCTTCCACGTGGGTGGCCCAGATTTAAAGTTGTAAAAGCAAATCAAACGACCCATGTTTTAACTGGAAAAGTAATGTAACGACCGAATATTTTAAAACTGTTTATTTCTGCCATAAGCATTTCTCTGTGAATCAAGAATTTGAAAGGGCGCAGACAATTAGAATAGGTTGTAATTGTTTCTTGCTCGCCCGAGGAGGTTGTAACTTTTTCTTTCTCACCCATGTAGATTGTGACCGTTTCTTACGGGCTATATCATGGACTCTAAAATTCATTGTATGGGGTTGGCGATTGATCTTGGAGACTCACGAGTGCACTATACTTAGAGAAAACAAAGGAGATAGCCATTTTCTTCCATTTTCCCCCTCTTTCTCAATTTCCTCCATTTCCCCACTATTTACAACTTCTGTTTAAACATCAATACAAGAAGAAGGATTTTGTAGCCTCTTTGATGAGGATATTTTAGAAACTTTGAGTTTGCAATCTTATCTCGTCTTATTGCCATTTACAGATTTGTTTCTTCTCATGAATGCATGTGTTGAAATTTCTAACTAGTGCATGCAGGAATATGATTTTCTACCTACAACATTAGTTCTCCTACCTCTATTCTCACTCCATTTCCCACTTTCAAACAAAGTATTCCATAGCAAAAGATTGCTATCTTTGCCGCAGGGTCAGTGGAGTGCCCCAGTTGGATACCCGATCGAAAGGCCACCACAAAATCCACATTTTATCACGCATGCATATATGCTAGCTGCACCAGTTAAGTAGAGGGACTTAGATTCCCAGAGTGTTGGCAAGGAATTCACAAATTTTTCCACCCAAAAAAATTCCTTGCCAACACAAGGTTTTTTTATAATAAGTGAATTCAACCCTCACATTCTTAGGTTTGGCTTTAGAATAAGAGGACTTAGTGGAAAGTTTTGGATCCTTCCTTTTCTCATTATCATGTTTGTTTGATTTATTATCCTTGTTGTTCAAAGCCTTATAAGTTTCCTATCTAGAAAAAATGACATGTGCCTTAAAAGACTTTAGAGTTCCCATATGTATGACCTTATCTTCCTCCCCGGTGAAGAAGGAAGAAAAAAATTATAAATAATTTTCCAGGTGACTCAAAGGGAAATCCTAATGGAATGGAAATTGGAAACAAAACCCAAATAGTAAGGACCCAACTTAGAGAGTATAGAAAGAATCATCTACTCATCTCTATTGTCTATCCCACATCATTTGAACTATAATCTAAGTGATTTGAATTTTGTGAATAAGTCTTATAGAGTGTCAAAGCTATCCGTACTACAATTGATCATCTCATTCTCAAATACATGACCCTTCATTACATCCTACTTGCCATGAAGTCCTTTTAATGTGGTCAGATGTCAATGGGTGTGCTAGAAGATTCAATGTGAAATATTGAATAAGGAGATATAGACAAACCTATTAGACTATAGGCCTCGTCAAATTTGTTAAACCAATTAACTTTAGTTGCATTTGATTTTGATTCAGTTTCATGACCCATTGTGATCTAGTGTAAGCCATTTTTCCTAATAATGATTTACATTTTGATTTTCCACTCATGATAGTTAAATGGTACGAGAACCACATGTTGGCATGTGCTCTATTAGGTGTTTTCATTGATGCAAAACCACATTAATGACAAATTCGATGATGTGTTAGATTTATATGATGTATGTGATTTTGACATATTGCTTCAGATGTGTTTATGTTGGTACAGTGAGAATCAGTGAGGATTGCTTACTCTTGCAAGCTTATTCAAGTGCCTAGGTGATGTAACATGATAATATGAGCTTCTTAGATGCTTGAGAAGCATGTTGACGTGATGGATACATGGATTTTTTAGTGGAAAATATTCTATTTTAGGAAAATTTGAAAAGGTGAATTTTTCGGAGCATGTCAGTGTACTTTTTGCCTAAAATTTCCAGTGTAAATTTGTTAGGGGTCCGCTTCGCCTACCATTGAAAATTAATCTATATAAACCTAGGTAATTTTCTGGGTAGTATACTCATAACTTACTACTAACTTACTGAGGTACCGTCTGAATAATAATCAAGTACCATGAAATTGTGAAGTACCAACAGACAAAGTGTGGATCAAACTGGTTATTGCAAACGTGGGACAATAAAGTAACACTAATGCACGATACGATAGGGTTGCAGATGGGTGATAAGAGATTGTTTTTGATGCATGACAAGATAGGGTTGTTGATGCTTGATAAGAGAGGGTTGTTGATGCTTGATAAGAGAGGGTTGTTGATGCATGGCAAGAGGGGGTTGTTGACCGGTGACAAGAGGGGTTGTTGACGAGAAACAAGAGAGGATTTCTGACGCGTGACAAAGGTTGAGTGACGCAGGTCAAGGGTTTTTCATTCAAAGAAATGGAAGTTGTTAGTGCTCAGAAGACCCAAAAGGTAGCAAAAAAATCTTAAAATTCATTGTTCAAGTTTTTTGGAAACTCTGCTACTACCGATACATTTACCACCAACACCCATACAACTGCCATTGGAATCAATTAGAGTATAGAATGTGTGGAAGGTATTATTAAAGTGGGCATGGCTTCAACACAATATCAACCAAATGATACCTATGATGACACCATGCCAAAGCTTGAAGATATTCCTAGAGGTGTAACCCAGAGTGCATCAAGATATCTCAAATATAAATACTTAGCAAAATTTAACACCAAAATCAAATGAAAATTTTTGTTCACGAAAGAGGAAACAAGATGATTGTGATATTCCTCAAAATTATGCTCGTAAAAGTAAAATTTTGAAAGCAAACAAGAATATGCGACACTTGGGAGGACAAATAAGTTCGACTAGCTTGCCAAATTTCCTTTTATTGAACCTGTACAACCATCTAATTTTGAAGATATCCCATTTGAATGTACATCTACAATATGTACCTGGAAATTGGGAAAGCAACAAAAAATGCAACTGAAGCTGGACACAATTGAAAAACACAGTGGAAAACAATATGTGATTGTAGAACATGAGGATGGCCATAAAAGAAAAACACATAGATGTAAATTTGAAAAAGAATGTGTCCATGTTAAATATGCAACAGAGTTTGAAGATGAGCTAGAAAAGACACAAACATCTCATGGAAAAGGGCGAAACAATCACATCACAAATTGGTAAGATGAATCAATCAAATTTGCATGCTAAAATCATACAATTCTCTACTATATTCCACATCCTTAAGAAGGGAATATTGATTTTAGATTTCATTGATTTCAAAGCATTGTACCAATATAATGGAATGCATAACGTTCCTCGGTCTCATTGGTCAGACAATAGTACATGGGAAATGGTTAAATGCCTTGCAATGATTAAGAAGGAACATTTGAAAACGAGTGTAAAAATGCAAAGTTTATCTCTCTATCAATTAATGAAGTAACAACATTTGACAACACCGCATGTGTATGTATCCACATTTATAATTTAGAAAATCATATAAAGACACCGCATCTATTGGGTGTATAGAAAATGGTTGAAAATTTTAATACCGGACCTATATAAAATAGTTGTTTCTCATTTGAAAGATATTGCTGGCATGAATGATTATGAAATAATTAAAAAATTAGTGTAAATGGTGCATCATTCATATAGGGTCATCAAATTAGGTTTTGTGTTCGATTGCAAGCAATAGTAGCCCCTTAGATGCTTATAATTCATTACATGGCTCAAAAAATTTATCTAGCATATAAAATAGTTAATAACTTTGAAAATGTTGCAAATGTAGAAGACCTTATCAAAGAAATGCATGCCTATATGTAAAGCAGTCCAAAGAGATTTCTTGAGTTTCAAAAATTTGCAATTGGAATTATAGATGGAAAAAATATTCTAAAGGATGTTGATACAAGGTTGATTTCTTTATATGAGCTTGCATGCAGAATTCATGAGGAGTATCCATCGTTGGTTGGTTTCATGCACAAATATCATCATGATGTTGACATGGCTAAGGATTTTTGTTCCATTTAATGGATCTGGAAACATTGCTTACATTGGTTGGCATTCTTCCAATGTTGAAGGATATCAATACATCTATCAAGCATGCACAAGAGATATCAATCTATATTGTTGATTTTATACTGCTGAGAAAGCGGTATGTCAAAATCTTGATGTCTTGTACTTGTCACAAGACAATTTTGATACACTTGTTTTCGATAATTGGAAAGTTTTATTGGATCTTAAGAACCGTAGTGATTATTTGATATTTCATATCCATGATCACCTTTGTATCAATGTTAATGAGGGGGAGATACCACTGCACATTTTGCAAAAACATCAAGATATCACTAGATGAGAAAGAGAAGAAGTTCTTGTTACATGTGTTCTGTTTGATTTTGCTACAATTAATACACAAATAAAACTTAAAAAAATTGCACAATCCTTAGCATTCAAAATAAGAGAACATTTTAGTAAAGATAAAATTCTTGAAGCTATGGGTGTGATGAATCCAAATTTTGGAATACTGAAGGTGGTCGTGCAGATTTTGTAAGTAGGTTTTTTCATAAATCCATGGGTACAATAATGGATCATTTCACCAAGACTTTAGAGGTTAATGTTATCAAAATCAAAGGTATACTAATATTGACTTAATAAATTCTCAGTCATCTAGTTCTGTAACGACAATGGTTAGCTAATATCATTTTTAAATGAACCTCATGAGAGTGGTGTTATTACAAGGCTCTGGCGGAAAATCTACCAAAGTAGTGTGTTAGAGAAAGACATCAATGAATATTTTAGATTATATGAGTTGTGCCAAACAATGATTTTGGGATATGTGGAGGACAAAAGGGTTTTCAGTGCTTTATCTTTAATAAAATAAAAAATGAGAAACAAGTGTGTGATAAAAATCTAGAAAGTTGCATGAGGTTGTATGTTTCGTGTAACACCCACTTCTTACACACACAAAGACAACACAAAAACTAATGGATATATATTTTTTACTAGCTTAAAGTTTAAATAAAACCACAGTGATCAAAATGGGCTCCCACCAACTCTCATTAATCTTGACACAACATTGACCACCGAGGCACAAGGGAACATACGACACCTATCACGAACAATTCACTTTCCCTTTCAACAAGACACAACATAATAACCAAAGAACATAACACACTTACAGTTAGGGGCATCCCATGGTGAAAATTATTTTAAGGTTACTTATGATTCGTACAAATCTTCTTAAAATTTAAATTCCTTTCTTTATACTAGAGAACATATAGCTTAGGATAAAACTTCCTAAATGAGGATCATCTTTAATATGACAATTATTCGTTTAATTAGATTAATGGTAAGGGGGGGGGGGGGTAAACCAATTTCCACAAGGCTATTTAATCAAACACAAGATATTGAATCTCATTTCAACCTCCATTGCGTAAGGAGACAAGTATAAGCTCCAATTGAGGTGGAGTACCGTTTAGGTTTGGGACTAAAAACTTCTTTGTGCAAGGATCAACGTTAAAAACACTTAAGAGATGATTACATAGTACCTTGGAAAAAGTCAGAGGAAGAAGGTCAAATTGAATTCATCTTCATGATCTCATTAGTTATTAACCAATATTTTATTAAGGATTAGGAATTTGTTTGGATTGGGTAAAAGCTTCATTTAGGTTCGTCTTGATTAAGTTCGACAAAATAAAATGAATTGGGTTTCAAAACAGATGAGTTATATTTAATGGTTTCTAAATCAATTTCCCCCTACTTACGATGACCTAGTTATTGCCAAAAGTTAATAAATGATTACACTTTAATATCATGTTATGTCCCACAATGATAAGGATAAAGTTTATTAGCATAGTTTAGGGGTAGGAGGTAAATTATTTTTAACCCAAGTAGATAACTCCCTTTTTCCACTTAAAGAAACTTGATTTTATCTAGAAGATCACAACTTCCTGTTTGTTTTTGTATAACTTCTATAAGGATTACCAAATCATTTTATTATGCCTAGAATTGCAGTAATGCCATGACCGAGAAGGGTTCACTACACAAAATATTAACTCAAGAGAAAAGTTTACCCTTACTCATTTGTGAAAATTATACATGGTTACATAATTTCTATCCAACACGACACATAACCCAAAGGTGACAAAAGATTCTATTGAACTTTGACTAGGAAACAAGAAGGTGAACAAAATTGGTCAAGCAACGCTATACTATTTTTTGAGATTGTTGTAATACAATAAAAAAATCATAACAATGTGATGATCAATTTATATCTTTCACAATAGTATTTACAATTTTAGTTTTAGCTGGTTATGACACCATTACATATTTCTAAGGCATTAAGCCCCTTCTAAAATTTCCACAAAAACCATACCAGAGTCTTACAACACATTAATCATTTGAACAAAAGAACTTCATAAGAAAAACTGATCCAACTTCCTACAAGCATTTCCCTCATCTACTCGCAAAACCATCTGCACATTTATTGGCTAAGTCAGTTCATGAGAACTGAGCATGTTAAGCATTACAAAATAAAACATTTTGATACTATTAATAATATCATGAAAAAAAGTCTTTTTTTAAGAAATTGATTTGAGCTCTAACCACCATTCATCTTCTTAAGGTGAAACAAAATTTCCACCATGCCTCTAAGATGAAAAATAATCACATGCTTCAACTATGCACAAAGTCTATAAAAGAACAAAAGTTAACAACCAATCAATTAGGACAAATGACCTTATAAGATAGAAACAAAACGTCATGTATATTGGGGGTTCAATCATGTAATCATATAGATTATATGATTGAAATCTAATACTCAAACCATTGTTACCATACTCAAATCCACTTCTTATATATGCAGTTATATGTGCCCCAAAGGGCATTAACCATCTTAACAAAAATTTTCTATCGCAAATCAACAATATATCTATATATGTATCACCAAAATCCATTAACAAGCCTAACATCAATTTTCATCAAAATCAACAAGATTTCTATATATGTATACCCTCAAATGTCATTAATAAGGACCAAGGTAGCCACATACCAAACCTGATCATAATTTTAGAGGGTCTTGAGATAAACATCAACAGGCCATCGTATTGAAAAGTTTCACATCCACGTTACCCAAAACTTAATTCATAGTATAACAATACAATAACAATACTTTAACCCTAAGGTCAATTAGACTATTCTCCACTATTGATGAAAGATTTTTATGTCCTAGTCGCATCCAACAAGGTTAATAAAAGAAAAAAAAACTAATTTTAATCATATTCATAGACCAAATTACTTTCTACCTCACCCAAAAGAGCAAACTGTTATCTCTCAAAAGTGCACCCAAGAGAGATGGCAATAGGTGTTCTAAGTCTGTAAAAGATCTCTCTCTCTCTCTCGTAGATACAATGGGGACACCTCAGGTCTATGGGTATACCTATTTTGAGGTGAACCTCCGGGGTTAAAAGGCCGGTTCCTTATTGGTGTTCACTAGACTACTTTCTGGGAGTTTTAGGGTTAGGAAGTGACTGAAAATGAAATAATTACTAAGGTGATACACCAAATTTGAATAAAGAACTTGACTTGAGTGGAATACACAATTGGCTTGTGAAGAATTCTTTATGTACATGAACCAATTTGTACTTTCTGCAAAATGTAAGGGCAAAAAACACTTAATTTATACTGAGGAAAATCACAACAATACTATTAAGCTAACATACACAATGAAATTTAGCAAAAAATAGTAGATCTCAGTAGCAGGTAAAGTGACTAATCAGGGAATATTGATTCACAAGATTAATACTAGCATACACAAGACTGCAGAATAACTTGGAAAGGCAAGAGTAATTCAACACTCAGAGGGTAAAACTGCAGAAATTGCTTCAGTACTCATATCAAAAGTTCTTCTGGGAAAAATCTCTGAAAAAATTCCCCCTTTGTGCTTTGCAAGAGCACACAATATATAGCAAAAGTTCACTCCACTTCCTAAAATAGCCTCCAGGATGTACTCGCCCATGTATCCTAATTTTATCCTTTATTTAATAATAAATAAAGGAATAAAATAATACAAACTAAAGTACGTGATAAAAATAGGCATTATCAGCCTTAGATACAATTCAGTCAAACTGCAGTTGACTGTTCTATTTTAGGAAAGAAAGATGAATAATTGCTAAATTTAAAAATTACTTGCTATGCAAGTCTTCTCTCTTTGCACATGCAAGTTCGTCATCTTCTCTTCTCTATCCTCGTCATGAAGGTACGCGAAATTATCTCCTATGTGTAGGCAAAGGATGCAACCTTAGCCATATTTGCAAATTTAGGATGAAGTGGGGACCACCTTTGATTTTAGATGTTGCCACATTGTGGACTTAGGCATAAGCATGTATATAATATCAAAGGGGACCACCCTTGGCTAGCCCACCATGTATATTTGGTTTGCCACCTTTGGTCTTGGCACATAATACAATTTTGCCCTTTTCGGGACTTTTGGCATATATAATGATTTGCTTTGATTTTGCTTGGTGACTATGGTTTAGACTTTACAAAGTCTTTAGTGACGTGGGTTGGCCCCTCTCCATGATGACTCACCCCTTGCAGATTTTGGTGGTTAGTAACCTAACCCTGCTTGGTTTTACCTAGATCTTCGTGAGCACTAATGGCCCCTGATCTGTGCCTTGGTTCTATTTCCACCGTTGATTATGTAACCCTAATTAGGGTTCTGGCCTGGGTAATTAATGCGGTCGGTGGCGTTTAAGTGAACCTTATCACCTGGGAACCTAGGGAGAATGACCACCGTTCATCTTGGCACTTGGCATTTGTTTGATCGTTGATCTTTAATCATGGGTTAGGGTTTTGGAACCCTAGTTCGAATGCAAGTTTATACTCGTGAGCTCGCATTTGGTCACTTCATTTGGTTTTTCATTCTGCGGGTGAAGCCCAAAATTTTTACCGCTCTGCATTTTTGACGAAAGCTTGGAGATTTAGACATTTTGAGCCTGCATACTTGTTCTTTGATCTTCGACGCCATTGTTGCTTGGTTCAGCCTACGTTTTTGATAACAAATGAAGGTATTTCTTCGTTTTTTTTTCTGAACTGTGGCTCGGCTTTTCCTTTCATATGATCAATAGATCATTTTGATCATCTTGCTCTGTACTTCTTGTGGAGTGATGAATCTTGGTTCTCCTTTTGGTTTTCTGCTCCTGGTAGTTATCGAACTCGGTACAAGCTTTGTGGAAGGAGATGCCACCATTTTCAGTTTTCCTGCTTGCTTCGTTCTTGGGCAACGGTGAGTTATAACACTATTTTTACCTTCTGTTCGAGCTCGGTTTTTTTTTTAACTCTAAAGTGGAAAACTAAGTAAAACGTTCGAAAATGTTTTGTGGGTTCAGTCCCTTCTAGTTTGGACTTTGAGTTTCCTTTTGTTAATCTGGCTTGGTACTTTGACTATTTTCACTCTTATGGTGACATGCGAGCTTAGAACTCGGTTCATTTCATCCTGTAGATAGATGCCTACTTGGAGTTTGTAAGATCTTCTCCATGTTGTACATGCATACTTTGTACTTCGTAATCCTTCTCTCATTCTGTAGATGTGATGTTTGTACAATTCTGGATACCTGTAAGTTGTATCTTATTTTGTGGCTCATTTTCTCTTTCTGATGTAAATGAAAGAAAGTTTGCACTTCTGAGCTTGGACTTGTAAACAGTTCCATTTCTGGCAGTTTGTAAATCTTAACTAAGCATTTGTAACTTTAATTGAGCTCTCTGTTTGATTGTAGACCTGTATTTTTCCTTCCTCTTGTAGGTGCATAATTGTAATTTGTGATTACTTCTTTGCATCTGTAGAGGCAAAACACTTGTAGTTTATCAACCCTTTCTTCATACTGTAGAAGTAAAAATGATTTGTTTCTTAATGCTTGAGTTGAAGCTCCTGTAGATTCATCTTTCTCTTTGTAGATGTGATTCAAACCACTTTTATGAACCCTGTGCATGCATACTTGTAGTTTATCTCGCTTCTGGAAAGCATGCTTTGATTTGAAAACCTGTTGAGCTTTGTAGTTTGTTCCTTCAGTTGGAAGATGAATGCTACTTGTGTATTCTGTAGCTTGACAATTGCATTCAGAATGATAAATCTGGAAGTTGTATGTTGTTTATTTGTTGCAAACATGATTGCATACTATTTGTATAATGAAGTAAATATCTCTTTTCTGGAAGGTGAAAGAAAATATTTAGTTTTCTTTTCTGTAATAGTACTTCACTTCCTAGAAGTTATAGTAGTTGCTCTGTTTCACCTCTTGCATTATTTCTCAATTCTATTTTTCTGGAAAAGTCCATTTTGCAAGGGGAAACTCTGGCAAAATTTTTCCGAATCCTTCTCTTTCCAGATTTTGATAATTTGACCTTTTAAAAAAGATATAACATCTCTCTTTGCTTATCTGATCATCTGAATGAGCTGTCCATGCTGACTTTACTTGATTCATTGCAACTTTTCTAAAAATTTGCAAAGTAGTTGCTTCTTTGATCCACACTTGAATTTGGAAATTAAAAGGAACCTTTGATAGTTTTGCATGATGAGAATCTGGAACACCTGTATGTTTCATTTGATCATGATATCAATTTTAAAAGTGATGAAACATGAATTTTCCTTGACTGTTTTACTTCCTTTTGAAGCTCAGATAGCTTAGAAAGCAATGTAGTAGCTGAAAAGCATGTGTTTCAATTCTGTTTTAAATCAAAAGTCAATTTTACAAGGGGAGACTCTGGCAAAAATTTCCAAAATCCTGTTTCCTCTCTCCTTTTCTATATTTTTGATCTAGATTTGCAAAATATCTTCTTATTAGCTCATTCTGACACTTCTTTCTTCTGTAACTATCTGACTGATGTTTGTACTTCATTCAGTAGATGATTTCTTCTTGACCAAGTGACTGATTTTCAATCAATGTTGTAACTTGTTCCTCTTTCAAGTGTCATTCTTCACATCATTTACACATTACAAGTATTGATTCTCGCCTTTTCTTAAATCAGCTCTTAGCTTCATTTGACCTCCTCTTTTCAGATTTACTTTATGAACTCTGCCTTTTCTTAAATCAACTCATCTATATTTCTTTGTTTTCCTGTGCCATGTGTTTCTGTACTTCTTTCTTTCAAGTACCATTAGATACATCGAATTCAAAATTTGTATTTTCTTTAGAACATGAGTATTGGAATAACATTGTACCCTGAGCTCAATTTGACAGATGCTTCTCTTGTCTTGCAGGTGTTAAGAAATGGAGATGGAAGCGGAAGATGGAAGAGTTGAGATGGAGATGGAAAGGCTGAGGAGTGGAGATAGAAGACAGAAAAGGCAATGATGGGTTCCTTTTTACTCCTCTACTCTTGTTCTTTAGCACATGTGGTATTCTCATTTCCATGTATATGATGAGTCACTTAGTCATATCCCACGGCTTGTGTGGGAGAGCTTATGATCTCTTATGAATAAAGCATTAAATTGAAATAATGAGTTGATTATCTCTTTCTGCATTCAGTTTTCTTTGATTGTACAATGATGTAGGCAACTCAATTTCTCAATGAAATGAATTAACATAAGGGATAACTTGAAGTGAATACCTATAACTCCAGTGGATAATCATTGAATGAAACGTGTCTCTTTGCATGCTTTGTGATTATCTTAGCTTCCATTCTTCGTTTTGACTCCTTTCTGCTATCTCCATTTGGACATTATTGTCACTGTTTGTTTGTCAATATTTTCTTGATGGAAGTAGCAGGAAAGGAATCAATTGTAATATTTTATGGTAGCATAGGTAAATGCAAACTTATAAATCATAACAACTTTAATGAACATAGAGCAATAAAACTGATAGGCATCAAGATAATAACCGTGAATCTGATTGTCTGAAAACTGCCACTATGTCTGTTGTTCCAAAACTATACACCTTACATATTCTACAATCTCGGTGTCTTCATCGGGATAACACAACTGTCCTTCGGGGCTTGTGTTCTCTTGCTGAGGATATTCATGAGATTGCAGACTATGTGAGTTGTTACGTTTTGTAACAGCACACATAGCTGCAGATTTCACTTAATCTCTTTCACAAATCAGCAATAACAAAAATAATCTGACGTAAATCCCTTAGCTTAGGTATACTTCACCAAATCTATCTTGTAATGAAGTTTTGAGTTGCCCATTTTTGCACAAGTGCAAAAATTGTCAACATTTCTGCGATCTCGGGGGAAAGCTGCTAGCTTGTAGACTAGTGCCTTACTCTTGTCCATTGGGTATGGAGTCCAAATCTGAAACCAAACTCTTGCCTTTTTCCGAAAGGTCCAACCCTTTCAAAACAACTAAAGCTGGGAAAAGATCTGGCAAACCAGACCATGTGCATGAATGCACTTATTGAAAATAAAGAACGATGCAATGTGCAGAACTACACTTATTGAAAGGGAAATCCTACTCTAACCAATCACTGTAAGATTTTCAATAACAATGTTTGAGAAACATACCATTCACAGGAATGGGAATTTCCTCTCCATTCAGCTTGGAAATCTGAAAAGCATTATGTTCTTTCAAAAGTGATATCATATAGGGACCACTCCAGAGTGTATCAAACTTTGAGTGTCTTCCTGGCTTAGCACGATCAACATCCCATTTCAACACAATATCTCCTTCATTGAAGATTCTGAATTTGGATTTCTTGTCAAAAGTCTTCTTCATCTGATTCTGATTCTTCTCCATGTTTGAATGAGCTTGATCTCTTAGTTCTTGTAATTCCATCAATTCTACATAACGGACCTGCAATGGTTCATTCTCAAGTAATTCTATTTGATGCAGCAAATCCAATGCAGGTAACTCAACTGAAATTGGCATCCTCACTTCTTTCCCATACACAAGCTTGTATGGTGAATTTCCAACTGATCTCTTAGGGGTCACCCTATCAGCCCAAAGTGCTGAATTCAACATTAGATGCCAAGCTCTTTGATTATCCTTGAGTGTTCTTCTGATGATTCTCATCGATTCTTGTTAGTGCTTTCAACTAATCCATTACCTTGTGGGTAATAATTAGATGAAGAGCTCAAGTAGATTCCATGGCTAATGCCCAATCTGTTACCTTAGCACCGAGAAACGCTAAAGCATTATCTGATATGATAGTTGCTGGAACACCAAATCTATAGACTATCCCTTCATAGAAGGCTAGTATTGAAGCTTCATTAGCATCCTTCAAGGCTACTGCTTCAGTCCATCTTGTAAAGTAATCTGTAGTAGTTAGAATCCATTTATGTCCTTGTGAAGAAGGTGGGTTAATCATTCCGATAAAGTTGAGACCCCATTGCATAAAGGGTTGATCAAATGAAATAGGTTGCAAAGGCAGCAAAGCTAAACGTTCTTTTCTGACAAAGAAAATGCACTTCTTGCATTTTTGAACCATTCGAAATAGTCCTTAAATATGCTAGGCCAATAGTAACCTGATTTCATGATTTTCAAAGCTATAGTTCGTGCTGAGAAGTGACCTCCTGTAGGTCCTTCATGGAATTCTGATAATATCTTCTGAATTTTGTCATAATCGACACATTGTAGCAAGATTCCATTTATATCTCTTTTAAACAATACACCATCCACGAAAAGATAAGGAATAGCTTGTAATCTAAAATATCTTTGTTTATTCTTATCCATACCTTCGGATAGGTGCCGTGTTGTAGATAGTTAACCAAATCAGTCATCCATCTTGATTCCTAGAATTTCTTGAGGAAGTTCAGGTTGCTGATTTCCTGGTTGCAACATAACATTTGATTGCTGATACGTGGTTTCAGCATGTTGTTCTGAATCTTGGGTTCTACAGCCTGCTATTTTTCCATATCAACAATTAAATGCTCACATAAACCTTTACCTCGAACTGTCTTTGCAACTTGGATATCAACATCATATTCCATAACCTTCGTTATCCAACCTGCTCTTTTCTCATTCAACTCTTTGTTCAACAAGAAAGCTTTCACATTTGGATGAGAAACAAGAACATGAATTCTATTGTTTGAAAGCATGTACTTAAAATTATTTAGTCCTCTGACTACAAAAAGTACTTGTTTTTCAAGGAATGTGTACCTTGTTTCGTAATCGTGTAAGCTCTGTCCAAAGAAAGCAATTGGTTGTTTGATATTCTCGTCATTGACCTGAGTTAGAATAGCTAAGATTGTTTCAGCTCCTGCAAGTGCATACATTGTAAAATCTTTGTCAAAATTTGGATTTACAAGAGTAGGAGCCTGAGAAATAGTTGTTTTAATAGCCTCAAAACCCTCTCTCCCTTCGCTGGTCCAAGAGAATGCTTTCCTTAGCATGGATGTTAATGGCTTAACTAATGCTGCAAAATCATGAAGAATCTTCTCGACAAAGTTCATTTTTCCTAAAAAGCTCTTCGTAATGCCTTCTTATGATGAGGAAATGATAGCTATGATATGGCTTCAATTCTGAAAGGATCAATTGCTAAACCCTATTTGGAAACAATATGGCCAAGTAGCTTACCTTCATGTACTGAAAAGATAGACTTTTTGGGATTCAAAGATATTCCAAACTCAGATCTGAAAAGTCTGTCTCAAATGCATTAGATGTTCATCAATTTTTGAGAATACAGTGACATCATCTAAATAAACAAGTATGCATTTATTTAGTAGGCTACGAAAAGCCATGTCCATTGCACGTTGAAATGTTGCACCAACATTTGAAAGACCAAAAGGCATCCTTTTATAAGCGTAAGTACCCCACTTGGTGGTAAAAGTTGTTTTATATCTATCTTCTCCTCGTACTAAAATATGATTATATCCACTATTACCATCTAGAAGGGATAGTCTATCTGATCCTAAAATTGTTCTCAAAATCCGATCCATGTTCGGTAATGGATAATGATCTTTCAATGATGCTTTATTAAGATCTCTAAAATCCACACATAATCTGATTTCTCCATTCTTTTTCCTAACTGGAACAAGATTTACTACCCAACTTGAATGCTTAACTGAAAAAAATAATTCCCGATTCAATCAATTTTGATAATTCTTTCCTCATAAGAGGTTCTATTCTCGGATTTATAGGCCTTTGTTTCGCTTAATCGGTTTATAATTTGGCTATAATTCAATCGTATGTTGTGCAAGACTTGGGTCAAACCCTTTCAAGTCTTGGTATCTCCAAGCGAAAACATCTTTAAATTCAATGCAAAGCTTAATAAAAGACTATTTTTCGGATAAGGAACATACCTTTCCAAGAAATAACTTCTTTCCTTCATCAATTGAAACCTCTTCATAATTATCAACATGAGTAGACATCTTAGCTTTGTCCTTTCTTAACTGGTCATTGGTGCTGAAGATGTCTTCCAATGTGACAAGTCCTTGAGGAAACTTGTTTGTCTTTAACTGAACAATTTGGTCACCATATAGATGTTGTAATTTATCCTGATTTACTGCAGAAAATTCAGCTTCTTGCTGCAAAAACCTACAGATTTGATCATCACTCTCAAACACCTGCCAATTAGATTCATTATCAGGTATAGAAGGTCTGACAATCAACTTAACATGAGGCTAAACTTTGTTGCTTTCTATTTGTTCCAGCACTTCGAAACTAGCACCAACTATTGCCAGTCTATCAGCATGTTTATTTTCAGCTCTAGGAATAGACTGAATATTAATGGCATCAAAATCTTCCATTAAGTCTGAAACTCTATGCCTGTAAGACTTCATTAATGGATTCTTACATACATTGAAGTTTTTTACTTGATTTATTACTAACTCAGAATCGCCAAAGACTTGTAATGTGTTGATTCCTCTTTTTCTGGCCCAAAGTAAGCCATGAATTAACGCTTTGTACTTAGCTACATTACAAGTGCACAAAATTGAAGACTCGTAGCATGAAAATACCTTTTGTTTGTTGGGGAAGTGAGCATCAGACCTGCTCCATGTCCTTTCTTATTCTTAGCTCCATCAAAATGAAGCTTCCAAATCCCTTCTGTTTTGGATAGCAAGGAATCATTGCACTTTCTTCGTGCATGCAATAAACACGAAAAGATTTTATTCAACTGTTTTCTCATTCATGAACATGTTAGAAACACCTTCTAGCGCTGAAATCTTAGCTACATCACCAAAATCAGATTGATCTAAAGCTGAATAAGTCGCTACTGCATTTGGTGAATGAGGCTCAATATGAAATCTAGCCAATGGCTCAATTTATGGGAACCTTAGTGCCATAACGTGTAGTGAAAAATAAGAAAGACCAATCGAAGAGAGGTAGCCTCCTATTTTTGTTGTAAAGTCTATAGATAGGCACAAAGCAAAATATGGAGGTAAATCCACAACAGTAACATCTTGTAAAATGGAAACATTTGGGCAAGCATGTAACGTTACCTCCAAATTTTTGATTACTCCAAATATATTGGTTGCATTCCCATCAAGCTATAAAATAATCCTTTCTGCAGGTTCATATTGCAGACCTAATTTTTCAGCAATTGACTTTAGCATGACTGTACTACTTGCATCGTTGTCCACCATACAGTTATGAACTAAATTTTCTCCAATGATCAGAGATAGGTAAAAGGGTGGTGGCTTCTTTATGTCATGAGCATTTAGAACCTTTTGAACCATCCATCTAACATCCTTTACGTAATCTTGATCAAGTGTTCCAAGGACCATATCTATATTTTGGACTTCCTCTACTAATGTTTTTGAAGAAATCTGCAGTTTAGCTAGTTCATGAGAGAGTAAATCTTGTTGTCCTTGAATGATTAAGGCATCCCACATCGAGATATCAAAATTGTGCTTCTTCATCACATCAACAATATTAAAAGAAGCAACAATCTAGAGATAGACTCATTTTTTAGCATAAGCTTTAGCAAAAAAATTGATTCTCGCTTCACCGCTTTGGATATCTGAGGGATAAACAATCTTCTTGGATTAGGTTGAAACTATTTTTGTTGCTCTTTACCAGCTGCAACACTTGTTGTTTTCTAAGGGATAGCAGGATTGTTGGCTAATTTTGAGACTGTAGATGTTGATATATCAGTAATAATGGGCAACATAGGTCTGTTTTGTTGTTTTTTATTTTTGGTAGCTTTCTTTTGAGCTCTAGTGGTAACAGCAATGAAATCTTCCTCATTAAAGTTGACCAAATTCTGTTCAGGTGTTTTCTGAACATGACTTTCTTATTGCCCACCCTCCATTTGAGGTATGAACAATGCTTCGGATTGAGGTTGCACAACAAGATTCAGGTTCAGGAATGCATTTGGGAAATTTGTAGTTTGATGAGGTTGATTACAACGTTGGCACCACTCTTCTGTAGCCATACTAACTGGAACCAAAGCATTAGATGCACTAGGAACATTAGAATCAAACTGCCTTTGTTGATAAGGTTGCCTCTAATTTTGATTCTGTTGGTAAGGTTGCATATTCTGCTGCTTTTGCTGATAAGGAGCTTGATATGGCCTATTTGGCAATGTAAGCTTATTTTCAATTGAAGTCAATTTATTTCCCATGGTTTGCAAGGCTTTAAACATATCTGGGGATGGGGCTGCAACAATAGGCTCTATGATTGTAATAGGCTATGGGATAGGAGCTAAATCTACCAAAAATGGCATTATAGGCCTTGGTGCTAACTTTCTATCCCTGGATAAGGTTGTTTTTAGCTTTTATAACAATGTCATAGGCCCCTGGAAGAGTAAAATCTCCCATGTATTGAATCATAGTTGCAATATCACTATTCAATGCTCTGAGGTAATAAAGGAAAGTGTGATCAACTTGAGGCTTAACACTTGCCAGATTCTCGTCCCAAGTTCTAGCAAAACAAATGTTGAAACTAGACAAAAATTCATGAGGGGCTCCCTTAATAAATAGTTGTTCTATTAGGGACAAATGATCTGAATTGTCTTGGAACTGTTCCAACAATTTCTCTCCTAATCCATCCCAAGTTCTTATGCTTCCAATCTCTAGGTTCCTATACCATTGCAAGGCTTTTCCTTTAAAAGATGCAGCTAAAAGTCTTAAAGCTACGTCTTCATGAGTAATATTATGGACTGCACATATGGTTGCCACATCTTTGATGTGTTCAGTTGGTGTAACTTGATTTTCACCGGTAAATGATGGCAGACTTTTCAGAGCAGCATTAGGAATGTCATGATACACTGTAATTACTAATGGGCTGCCATTAGTAAAGGCTGCAAAATTTCTGGGTGGTTGAATAGCCATTGGAAAAACTGGGATATTGATTGAAAAATTTATTCGTGGTGAAGGAATATCAGGAGGGTTTTTAAACCAGGTCTATTATAAGGCAAAGTGTTACCAACCCTTCTTCTTTTAGCATATCTCAAAGGTAAAGAAACAAACTTAGGAGATATACCTCTTACCGAGGATCTTGTAGTAACTTTAGGCATGAAACATGCTGTAATACTGGTCTGAAATCAGCTTTATAGAGTTACCAAAAGATCATAAAATCTTTAGAATTAATTTGTTGCAGCTTTGCTCCCAAAAGTAACTTTCATTTGCTATAAACCTACTTTTGATTTGCTCTAGAATATGAAATTTGCACGCAGATCTAATTCGTGGTCCCACCGAGCGTGCCAAAAACTATTATCTTTTGAAATTACACCCAGTAGAGAGATGGCAACAGGTGTTCTAAGTCTGCAAAAGATATCTCTCTCTCTCTCTCTCTCTCTCTCGTAGATACAATGGGGACACCTCAGGTCTGTGGGTATACCTATTTTGAGGTGAACCTCTAGGGTTAAAAGGTCGGTTCCTTATTGGTGTTCACTAGACTACTTTCTGGGAGTTTTAGGGTTAGGAAGTGACTAAAAATGAAATAATTACTAAGGTGATACACCAAATTTGAATAAAGAACTTGACTTGAGTGGAATACACAACTGACTTGTGAAGAATTCTTTATGTGCACGAACCAATTTGTACTTTCTATAAAATGTAAGGGCAAAAACACTTAATTTATACTGAGGGAAAATCACAACAGTACTAGTAAGCTAACATGCACAATGAAATTTAGTAAAAATAATATATCTCGGTAGGGTAAAGTGACTAATCAGGGAATATTGATTCATAAGATTAATACTGACATACACAAGACTGCAGAATAACTTGGAAAGGCAAGAGTAATTCAACACTCAAAGGGTAAAACTGTAGAAATTGCTTCAATACTCATATCAAAAGTTCTTCTGGGAAAAATCTCTAAAAAAATTCCCCCTTTGTGCTTTGCAAGAGCACATAATATATAAAAAAGTTCACTCCACTTCCTAAAATAGCCTCCAGTCATATTGCCCATGTATCATAATTTTATCCTTTATTTAATAATAAATAAAGGAATAAAATAATACAAACTAAAGTACGTGATAAAAATAGGCATTATCAGCCTTAGATACAATTCAATCAAATTGTAGTTGACTGTTCTATTTTTAGGAAAGAAAGATGAATAATTGCTAAATTTAAAAATTACTTGCTATGCAAGTCTTCTCTCTTTGCACATGCAAGTTCGTCATCTTCTCTGTCTCTGTCCTGTTGTGAAGGCATGCAAAATTATCTCCTGTTTGTAGGCAAAAGGATGCAACCTTAGCCATATTTGCAAATTTAGGATGAAGTGGGGACCACCTTTGATTTTAGATGCTGCCACATTATGGACTTAGGCATAAGCATGTATATAATATCAAAGGGGACCACCCTTGGCTAGCCCACCATGTATATTTGGTTCGCCACCTTTGGTCTTGGCACATAATACAATTTTTCCCTTTTCGGGACTTTTGGCATATATAATGATTTGCTTTGATTTTGCTTGGTGACTATGGTTTAGACTTTACAAAGTTTTTAGTGACGTGGGCTGGCCCCTCTCCACGATGACTCACCCCTTGCGGATTTTGGCGGTTAGTAACCTAACCCTGCTTGGTTTTACCTAGATCTTCATGAGCACTAATGGCCCCTGATCTGTGCCTTGGTTCTGTTTCCACCATTGATTATGTAACCTTGATTAGGGTTCCGGCCTGGGTAATTAATGCGGTCGGTGGCATTTAAGTGAACCTTATCACCTGGGAACCTGGGGAGAATGAACACCGTTCATCTTGGCACTTGGCATTTGCTTGATCATTGATCTTTAATCACGGGTTAGGGTTTTGGAACCCTAGTTCGAATGTAATTTTATACTCACAAGCTCAAAAATGAATCAATTGTAATCTTTTATGGCAGCATAGCTAAATGCAAACTTATAAATCATAACAACTTTAATGAACATAGAGCAATAAAACTAATAGGCATCAAGATAATAACCATGAATCTGATTGTCTGAAAACTTCCACTATGTCATTGTTCCAAAACTATACACCTTACATATTTTGCAATCCAGTGTCTTCATCGGGATAACACAACTATCTTCTCTTGCTGAGGATATTCGTGAGATTGCAGACTATGTGAGTTGCTACGTTTTTTAACAGCACACATAGCTACAGATTTTACTTAATCTCTTTCACAAATCGGAAATAACAAAAATAATCTGATGTAAATCCCTTAGCTTAGGTATACTTCACCAAAGCTGTCCATTGTAATGAAGTTTCGAGTTGCCCATTTTTGCACAAGTGCAAAAATTGTCAACACAAACCTTAATGCATATGGTGGAGGACTCATATACCAAATTAACTAGACAGGATAAGCCTTAAATCATAATTATTCAAGCAACCATACTTGGCTAAATTAAGATGGTTCAGGTTGTATTCACGGTAAAAGCAACACTAACTACATCAAGGTGAATAATTTAATATTGGCTTACTCGCATGCCAGATGATACCTTAATTCCTATACGGTGACCAATAATACTAAACTAGACAGAATATACAAAATCTAGAGTCCACAAGACAAACACTCACCCTCAACAGGATAATCGTATTACCAGTTAGATTAATATAACCTATAAGTGGGTATATAACATTATATGTCTGGTATTAAAAATGGTAAACCTTATTTACCTTTTCCCTTTCAAACCCCTTAATATATTAGAAAACAAAATATAACTATAGACTAACGAGCACAAACCCCACACACACAGGCCACCAACCAAATCACCACGTATTTCACAAGGAATGATTCTCAAAACAAGTATGTATTGATATTAACAATCAAATAATTTCCAAAGATGAATATATGTCTAAATAAACAAAAAGTTGTAATGCAACTAGTCCCTGATGAAGAATTGATAGGTCAGAGTATGTTTGTCACATGTCTTACTACTCCATGTGAACATCTTGGGATACTTCTATGACACTAAAATTCCTCATTCAATTGTATTATGAATTGAAATGATTAAAGTATGAGGAAAAATGCTAGATGCAAGATTAATTGACTCAATTAAAACAATTGTCAAAATGTTGAGAGTGTTATTATTGAAAGTGGAAATAAGGGAAAAAAACTCCACCCACGTCATTCAACTAAACTTATAACTAAGTAAACTATGTTTTTCATATAATATATTTCCTTATTATTCTTATTATTATTATTATTTAAATAAATTTGAGTGAAAGGGGTGAGGACTCAAACATCAGGCTTCTTACAACTTGTAATATATTAAAAATAAGGGAAAAGGATGATTTTTTTTTTTTTTAAACACTGGGAAGATTTAGCCTAAGCAAGGACTCAAATCCTTACAATGAGCAAAAAAAATTTATGTTATAGGGGTTTTGAACCTGGTTCTAAATGCTAAACCAAACTTGCAATCCAGGGCTAGGAGTAAAAGGCTATTCAACCATTCATTTATTTCACGAAGACCATTGCAAGATCAAAATACAAAAACCCTAACTATTAAGCTTATGTCTTTGGGCCATTTCAGTCAATCTGGTGATCCCCATCACAACTCGTAAACTAGGCATGAGAAAAGACTTTGCTGTAAACCCAAATGTTTTTTTATCCTTAAAATATTTAAAATAATTTACCCGAATAACATATTCGTAATGGAACAAGGAGGCCCTCAACAATAAATCGACTAAATCTATCCAAACCCACCAATAACCCCAACTTATTGTTATTTCCCTTTTGCTAAAACAATGAACAAGTAGAAATTAAAAATTTGGAGTTCAAAACTAGAGTATTAAGCTATATGAAACCAATTTCTACTATTAAAAGTAAGGGATTTAGGGTGGAGGTCCATACAAGCTACCATTTCGAAAAAAAAAAAAATTTCGTTTCAGGAGATTCTTAAAATTAGCAAGTGCTAAGGTGTTAAAGCTTAACATGCCTGAGCTAAGCTTCCTAAATCAAAAATGTGTCCACTAGGCTCATGTATAGCAACCCAAGGCAAAAATTCCACTTCTCTTTGCTTGATGTGCACTCAAACATCACTCTAGGTTTCCCTAAAAGGAATGGGTAGGGAGAAAAGGCAGCAGGAGGCTCTGTACCAACCAATCGTAGTTGCTTGCAAGTTTCAACGCCTCTTTTCTTAACAAAAAACAAGTTTACGAGAAACAGAAGCCAAACAATCCACATGGCCACGCTTATTCCATAGATTTTGGTGCACAGTTTACATGCCAAGTGTTTGCTTCTACCATTTGCAGGCATATCTGCCATCGTTAAAAGAAACCAACCCTATAAATCTTCTAAACTGTAAAATCCACGCAGCCTACATCAATATGGCGTTTTAGACCACCAAAAATGTGCCAAGCACGTCTTGCAAGGAGTTCTAAGGCCTTTTCTTCAGCCACATACTGGGCAGGTCTCTAATTAAGACTACAATTTACATGCAGGCGGCCAACTTTCAAGGCGTTTAGACCAACAAAGTATGCCCAACACGTTTACCATTTATGACCATAAAAGGGGTGGCAGGGTTTGTGGTGGAGCATATTAAATTCAACATAAATTTGTAGTCTCCCAAACAAAAAATTGGCGCCACTCAAAGACCATTTCCACTTTCCCACCAGCAACACGCGTTCACCCTTTTTTTCAATTTTTTTTTTCTGGTCGACACTACATTTTGCGCTACTCCTTGGACACATTTCCTTTTGAAGAGAAATTACACATTGGAATTCACTTGGTGAAAGAAGAGGTGTAAATAACACAGCTACAAGTACAAATATTCTTAATGGTGAGTCTGGAATTGGTGCGTCCTCAAACTCTGCAAATGCGAATATTGACTATGAAGAAGCTATTGAAAATGGATTGTTTCATCTTTAAAACTTATAGATAATAGGTATCACCTTGACCTTACATTTATTGTTTATCACCTGACATTTTAAATTTTGTTATGTATTCAATTTCATAGTAATAGATTCAAATATAATTGTTTATAGTTAGACGTAATACAATTGTAATGTGACTGGATTTGGTGCATCCTCTAATTTTGCAGATGCAAATATCGACTATGAGGAGGCTATTGAAAATGGATTGTTTCAACTCTAGTTATCATTTAAGATGTTACATGTATATATATTTACATTTATTTAAATACAATTATTTATAATAATTTTGTTTTATTTAATTGGTATTTTGGTATTTTCAAACTACTTTGATGTTGTGTTTGTGATATGCATTTTTGGAATACTAATTTGTAAGGCCTTAAGATCTGCACATTCTTTCATTATTCAAGACTTTCAGTTGATCTGTACCAGTCATCGTCAACTAGGCACTACATTCTTGACACTTGTGTCACCATCGACATGCACAAGTTCTAGTTTGATTTAATTTGCTTAGATCAGATCTGCATTTTACTTTATCTTCATTGCATTTCATTTTCTATTTCTTTCTTCATCCAATCAATCAATATTTCATCTTTTCTTTATCGAAAACATGGGTTGACATCCATCCTCGGAAGCTCTCACTTCTTGGGACCGACATTGTTAGACAACCCACCCATTTATATATTAATCCATTTTTCTAGTTGAATCTCTGGATTTGAAGGTCATCTAGATCATTGCAAAGGAGGATTTCTCATTTTGTGCCCATATACATTGTCACCCATTTAAAATACTAGAGGTAACTTAAACCCTATAATACCTGGAGTTATAATAATCATGTTTTATTTATTTTAGTATTTTCAAACTGCTTTGATGTAGTGTTTATGACATGCTTTTTTGGAATACTATTTTTTAAATATCGTAATTAGAGGTAATGTGAAGAAACATGTTACAAAGTTTGAATTTTACAAGTACAAAGAAGAATATTTTGTTGTAATAATTGGAAGAGAATCATTACATGAAATATTGAAGGTACTCAGGTCGTGTGAAATGAGGTAGTCAATTAAATTACGTGTAAAAAAATGATATTCCATCAAAAATATCGCATTATAAATAATTAAACTTTCAACATTAAAGAAAATGCATTCCATACATATTTTGATATTAGTACATTCACAATCTAGAATTGATATATATATATATATATATATATATATATATATATATATATATATATATATATATATAAATATAATTATAAATAATTAAAATTTCATTATATATATATTTATATTAGTAAAATTCAAATTGATATATATATATAACAAAATATAAATTCTAGATTGCAACATAATATATGTAAAAAATGAGATTCCATAACCATTGCAATGTGCACGCACTACACAAAGGTGATTCTTTGACTTCCTAAGGAAAAAATATTATGTGATTCTTCCTAAGGATTTTAAGAAGGGTTACAGAGGTAATGTGAAGAAACCTATTACAGAGTTCGAATTTTACAAGTAGAGAGAAGAATATTTTGTTGTATTAAGTGGAAGAGAATCATTACATGAAATATTGAAGGTACTCAAGTCATGTGAAATGAGGTAGTCAAATAAATTACGTATAAAAATATTGATATTCCACCAAAAACATTGCATTGTAAATAATTAAACTTTCAACATTAAAGCAAATGCATTCCACACATATTTTGATATCAATACAATTCACAATCTAGAATTTCTATATATATAATATAACAAAATATAACTTCCAGATTGCAACATAATACGTGTAAGAAAATGAGATTCCATGAAAAGTAGAACCATTGCAACGTATATTCAACTTTAAACATTCTTCAAATTAAACAAATATTCAAGTTTCAAGATTTAAACTTCCAAAATTTTCAAGTTTCAAGTTTTGTAAACACTTTTCAACAAATACATTTACACTTGTACTATATGCTCAAACATTAACAACTTCCCCACACCCAATGGCACTTTCCTTTTCAGTTTTTGTAGCGACTTCTATGCCAATTTTCCCAATGGTTGGCGCTCCTCTATTCTCTTCTTCAAGAATTCTAGAACTAACAAGATTCTCTCGCAACAATGTTTAAATTCTTTACAATTGCTTTATCTTTCTTTGAAGCATCTGCATGGGATAATAAAGAATGATCTGTAGCTACCTTTTCCTTAAACAAAATCTCTGCATCCATGTCATTCTTTTTAATAGTTCATTTAACAATATTGTTTTTCTTGTTAACCAAAACAATAGTCTTCTTAAGCTCCATTGTTGAAGATAAACATTTCTTAGTTGTTTCCAAATTAACTTAGAACACCTTTGCTTGAGTTTTTAAGTTTTCATATTTCAACTGCAAAAAAACATTGAGCTCAATTAAAACATATTACTAAAATTATAAAGTAATAAAAAATATGATTTCAAATTGATAATACTTACAACAACTCTATCTCTTTCAGCATTTGCAATTTCCACCAAATCTTTGTCCTTTGACCATTTGTTGAAATATACCTGGGCTTCAACATTAATATTTTCTAATTTATTCAAAACTTTATCTAAAACATTGTCCTGATAACTATTGTTATATGTGACAGTCCCGCCTTGTGCTTGGTTGATAAGGCATCTATCTTAGCAGGTTAATTTTGGACTGCAAGCATATAAACTATACCTTTGGCTATGGTTATCAAAATGATTCTTTATCTATTTGATTAAAACTTTATCCCTTTTGCTCCCATTATATGAGATGACTTATATGAGGCATAAAAAACTCTTTGACATGGGCTTCAAAATCATAACCAATCAAGCTATCCAAAGAAAATGATATCAACTGGTCATTATCCTAAGAGGATGATGCCAATGGAGAGGATGGGGGATGTGAGGCTTGAGGTTTTTGTGCTTCCTCTTATCACCCATGTGTGCCCTGATCCTATTTGTTATAAAATAAATTCATGTTAAAATTGGATGTGAGAAAAATTTAATAAGTGATGAGAAATTGATATGTGTCAATGTTAAATAAAGTACATCAAAATGGAAATATACTGCGGGCCCCGAATCATATCGCACGTGTCTAATAAACCTGTTGGGTCATTGTTATCAATGCCCAAAAAATCTTTGTCTAAATTCATTTTATTTAAAACAAATTTTCCTCTTGTTCTGGGCAAGCCACCGAAAGAGATATTGGGAAATTCAGAAGGAATGTTCAGTGTCCCGCTAGGATCCGGAAGTGGCATCATGTGTTTGTCAGTGGTATTTTACCTCTTGTTAGAACTTTGAATTAGAATGGTGGTATTGGTGGAGGAGGTGTCATTGTTTGAATAGATGAAAATGAACTTGAATGCAATGTCGAGTCCAAGAACAAAATCATTACAAAATTATATAAAAAATAGTTAAAATTTACACAAAAGAAACAATTTATACCTTGTTGAGAGGAAACCTATACTAGTCGTGTCTAAGTTTGAAATGATTGTGTTTGAACATGTGGGTGATAGGAATGGTGGAGTAGGGTATTGCAGTTGTTACAATTGAACATCAACTGATGAATGCGACTGAATGGAGTGAGTGGGTGATGCTTGTTGTAAAAGTGGAGGATAGTCCAAATTCCCTGCAACATGTTAAATCAAAATGGTAAATACTAAATACTAAATGGTAAAATGTGAAAAAAACCAATATTGAATGTTAAGGGTATTACATCTCTGGAGTTTTACTAATGAAAATTATTGAGGGTTAGGTGATGAGAAAGCTTCCATGTTGGACTGGGAATCTCCCAACGCTTCGGCATGTTGTTGGCCTCTTCTTCTTGTTGCTAATTTTCATGGAAGGGCCTCCATTTTTTTTTTGCATAAGGTAAAGCTACAAACATAAGTACATAATGTTAGTAACATCCACATGTAATTTTTAACACAAGTGAATAATCAAGACAATAACCATAATAACATTGAAGTATAAACTATTAACCTTTTGTTCTCCAAATGGAATTGACAATTGCTTCATTGTGTCATTCATACAAGTTGGAGTTGGTTCACCTTTTAAATTATAATATGCCTTGAAATAAAGACCAAGGAGATAGTGGTATAAACAGTTGGTTTTTCAACAACTCCAACATTTGCAATATCATCTTTTATCTTATTTGATAAGTATGTGCACAAATCAAATCTTTTCTTTTAGATCATTGCGAGAATGTAGGCAATAACCCAATGGGAAATATCTATTTTCCGACCCTACAAAACAATCCTGTCTTGAAAAAATATATCATGGCAACAAGAAAACTATGTGCAACTCCTTGCATATTTACTCCTCGTTTAGATTTGAAAATCTTATCATCTTCAGTCAGAGTTGCTTTGGTTGTTACGATGGTGAAATCTCAATCTTTAAAAGGAAGGCCTATCAATAGATGGATATTAGCAGAATCAACACTGAACCTAAATGTACATTCATCTGAAAATATCACAGTGAATTGTCTATCTTGTGTATTGAATGACGAGAGGAGGTAGTTCAAAATGTTATAATGATGTGTCTCAAAATGTGGCATGTTAACCATTCCTACAAACCCATAAGCATGTACCCATTCCTTGTAACCTTCATTCATTTGCAAGACTGCATGAATATGTGGGCACATTTATGTTCATGTATTGAATCTTGGGTATGGTGGTTGCTTGGTTAGTTTGAGCTTCAACTTCCATGATGTAGACTATAGACTATAGCTAAAAACTTAGAATCCCTGTTGACATTTCTCGCTCCTGTGCAAGGGGTCAACTCAAATTTTTTTTTCTAGGATCAAAGGGGTTAGGATGAGCAATCTAACTAAGGAGAAAGGGGTATGAACTATTGTTGTGTTTGTTTTAGAATGCCAATCCTCCTCCTGATATGTATTTTCATGCATCATCTCCATCACGATAATGCATCAGCCTTCAGGAACTGATGCAAGACCCTGACATAGAAGGGAAATACAAGTCAGGCTGAAGATGGACATCCTAAAGCAAAAAAGGAAAAATCCATTTTTAAAATTGAAGTAGGTTGTTACTTTCATTCATTTCAGTTTTAGATTTAATCAAGGTACATTTGATTCTTTCTATATGATTAAGTGAAATTACTTAGTGTGTTGAGTTGCAAAAAGTTCATTTAACATTACGTTAATGAAAAGGAATGCAAAATATATTTGTACATCTCATCACAATAAGACATTCATTTATTTCATAATTTAAATGTACAATGGTCCTACACAAGTCATGGGAAATAACTCTAAGGTAAAGTATAGAGAAAAGAAAATGCACGTATATGAAACTATGAATGTAGGAGAAGGGATAAAATATATCATTATCTGGATTGTGATGGATTTTCCCCGCAACTCCTCAAATTCCAACTTCATCCTTCTTTTCCTCTTTTTGTCTTCAGAAAATGCCTAAAAAATAGAATAGCATTATGTTAGAGCTCCAGATTTTTGACATACTCCTATACTCATAGCTTCATACATTTGTATTTTATTCAAAATGCACTTGAAAATCTGAAAGTACAAAAGGATTACAAAATATGAAAGATCATAAGCAAAAAGAGGGCAGATTGTCATCATTCAGAATCACATCATGAGAAGAAATCAACAAAATAATGAAAAAATGCATTTTTCCTTCACTCTTTTTCTAATTGTTTCTCTTAGTGTGTAGGTACAACTTATGAAGACTTTAAATCACAAAATTCTTACAAGAATAGTTTCAGGATCTCAAAAAGAAGAACCCGTTTCAACAATACAAGTGCCATACAAAGAAAATCAAAGGAGGCAAAGTAGTTCACTGTATAGTCATGTGAAGATCTCATGATACATCAACAACAAGAGGGAAGAAAAAAGTACAAACTTGTAATTTTACTTCAGAATGCAAGGAATATTTGAGGAAATGAAGGATTGAACATACACTTTTAGACTCAAAAGGTCGTTCCCATGAGATCATAATGAACAAGAAAATCCATAAATGACACATCAATTGTAATCATCTAACTAAAAAGGAATGCTACTCACAGTTATTTCAAATTTTCAGGAGGGTACAAGGCTCACATTTCAAGATGAAAGGATTATATCATGCCAAGGGCAACCATAGATCTCAATGAAGAAAGATTCAATTATAACCATGCAGTTTATAGTAGTACATTACCAATCTTTGAAAAGTAGGGAGTCATTTGTAACTTGTTAATATATATGAGAGTTCACTTTCACAAAGTACTATTCAAGCATACACAAAACGATCGAATCTAGAAATGAAGATTTTACTAGCATCATAAAATTCTAGATATCAAAATATCAAAGAAGAGCTCCAATTATTATTTTTCACAAGATTAATTGTTTTGCAAAAGATAAATCATAGTTGCTGATTCAAATTTCTGAAACCATATTTTATCATACGGAGAATAAAGAAATGTAGATATGAGTATGCTAGTAAAATTCAAGACCTAGATATATAATGAACACATCACAAACTTGTTGGAGCATAGTCGAAAGAATGCATTGAACTTTTAAAAGAGGTTGAGTGCCTCAAGTTTCACCAAAATGCAGGGTACAAAATAGAGCACAGAGAATAGATGAAAGAGTGCCACATTCAACTAACAAGGGAGCTACAACAATTATAAGTTTTATAAAGTTCAAATCAAATAATTCTCTGGAGAAGTTTTCAAAATTCACCGAGCTACGCTCATCTCTAGGAAAATTTTACAGTATCTCTTTTAGCATTAACCTCAATCATTCATGTCCAATATTTTAAAAAACTCAGCTCATACATTACACCGAACGAAGCTAGCCTCCATTAATATTTGCACAAGAACACATCAGTAGACCAAAAAACATGGAACAACATTAATTTATAATACCCTTAGAGTTGGAATAGAGAAAAAGCAAAGAAACAAAGAGCAAATCAAGCGGTGGCAAGAGTTAGAACAGAGTTACAAATTATTTAGATACAAACTAATTTGATGAACTCAAGTAGGTTGGTCATAAATGGAGAGATTTAAATTGATCAACACCAAGTTACTCATGAGTTGGTTGAGACAAAAATGCAGCACCAACACTATTAGAATTTTGGAAGAAGCTATGTGAATCCATATAAAACCCCCAAACAATGAGAACTAAATCATGGCGGTATAGATCAATGCAAATCAATGAAGGCTAAATAAAAAATAGAGTTCCAAGTTTTGCATGGGGTAGCCAAGGTAATGAGCATGAGCTCTATACAGACTGAAAGGAGCCATCACAAGTCACATGGGTGGAGTTTCAAACTCAAAAATGGATCAGATAGCTCACAACGAGCTCTCAATACAAAACCCTCAAGCTCGTTCATAATCCACAATAGTGATAAAGCAAACTCCACGATAAGAAAAATAGAACCCTACAATATGAGTTCCCAATCAGGTAATGATGGTGGTTTTGTTGGAACCCAAATTGATCCTTCCTTTGAAACTGAGCAGCATCACAAGTTGATTAGGATGCTTAGAGACAAACAAATCATAATAGGACTTGTTTTGTAGTCGGGGATGGATTCTAGATGATTCTTTATCACTCTGGTTTGGAAAGGAATGAGTAACACCGTGCTAAGAGTTTGACCTACCCTTACTACTTTAGGTTGTGCCTTCAACCAGGGTGAGAGGACCCATTTTGTGACCTGTGTTAGTGGAAAATATCAACAGATTAACAGTATTTGACTCTCCCTTTGCAATATTTTGAAGGAGACCTTGAGAAAACATGGTCAATACAACATAACCTAACTCTCACGAGTTGTCACCTTAGAAATGAAGATGTTCTCTAGACCAGGTCCAGGTCACTAAAGACAACAATAAAAACTGATTTCATCTGCATATTTTTGTAAAGGATGGACAAATGTAATGATCTTCTTTAGCATTTGTGGATATATAGTGCAAGTAGGGATGGTTCATGTATGATATATCACTGAATATGAAATTTATGGTTGGGAAGTTAAGCAGATAAATTTGATTATAGCAAAATTTTGAGAGATTTTAACAAATGTTGAAAAATCTACAAAGCAAAGTGACAAATGGCTTCAAATAGTCAGGATGAACCTTCAACTAGAAAATTATGCATCTATGAAAGCTCAAAGACACACGACTTCACCCATTCTTCAAGGATTTAACATAAGAAATCATGTTAAAGACTTAATTAAACCTCATAAGTCTTTGATCTATCACGCTTATGATACACTCATAAACTGACAAACAATTTGTATCACTGAAATGAAAGTAAAGTGAATTTAAATCGTTTATTGCATTATGAAATGAAAACTCTCTTCATAATGTAATTCCAAATGCCAAAATACTATCACGAGGATGAGATCTTGTGTGATTTCAGAGGGATTCCTAATATAAGATTGCAACAAGAACACATATAACTATTTGAAGATATCTCAAAATGATAGTAGACACAACACGGTTCATGATTAACATAAATCACTTAAGGTTTTTCAAATTGATCGAAAGGGAAAGTTTATTTACAATTTCAAAGTTTTTCAATGGCTGGACACTTGCATAACCATCTTGACATGATCAATTTCAAAGATACACAAGAAATAATTGGTTTCTCAAATAAGTTCCTTTGGAAAATGGCTTTTCTCGGCTTTCTCTCCTTCTCTTTTCTCTGAATAAATCTCAGAAAGATTAACCCCCTTTTTTGGTTATTCTTTTTTCTTTTATATCACCCCCTTCACTTGTTAACCTTAAAAGTTCTTTCCCCCAAAGTATGAATATTCCATTTTAAAAATGTGTTCTAGAACATGGCATTTAGAAAGGTTTTTCTTTTAAAGTTGCTTCCAGGTGTACAAATCACAAGTCTTTTCAATCAACTTCACTGGTGCTCAACGAGATATCAGGTCATCACTTCTGGCAGATTAATTTAATCATTCTTGCCTGATATTGATTAGGTAATCATTTCAAACAATTTCTGAACACTTCTGGATAACAATGATATGACATATATCCATACTCGCTTTTCAATAATCTGCCTTGGGCACCACACACTCTATTTCATGTCTCATTGGCTTAATTTCCACACATAGTTTCTGTCGAATCACCTTGATTTACCAGCTCTGCTCATTCCTAACCTTTTCCAATTCTTAAATTCTCCTTTGTGCGAACTGAACAAAATCTCTTTCATTTCATGGGAAATATTGCATCAAATCAAAACATATGTCTCCTTTTCATTATAAAACCTAGCTCAATTTCATTATCATCATGCCTTTCCCTTCTTGTTCGAGTATAAGAAATTTCAAATAAAATGGCAAAGGTACTTATAGCTCACACTGAAGGAGATTTCTTCAGAGGACTTAAATCAGATTTTCTATTTAAGCGGTCCTGATGAAGATTTTTTCAGGGCTCTGTTTAATATAGAATGTGTGGGTGACACCAAATGGACCTTAACATATCGGTAAGTCCGGTTAGCACTTCTTTCAAGGCTAATCAGGATCAATCATGTGTTTGCAGCCTTCTAGGTTATGTGTTTCCATTTTTTAGATAGGAGCACATGAAATCTTTCCAAGATTTAAAAATATACTGGGTTGAGAGAAAGCCTCAGGTCTCTCGGAAAACCAGTTTTCAAAGTCCCTTTTTGTGTGATGGGGAGTTTGTATCAAAAGATATTCCTAAGGAATCATATGTGTTGTATGATTAATCCTCCATCGACACAGTGCCTGTTATTTCCCAAAAATAGAAGAGTTAGAGAAAAGGATCAATTTCCTGGAGAAAAATCAAGTAGACATCGTGCCTTCACAACTAGTTTCAGCACCAGGGTCATCTTTAGAGAAAAGGAAAGGTGAACCACAACCTCAACCTCCAATCGTTATCTCAAATGGAGAGGAGGACCGATCATTATCTACTCACCGTTTAAGGGAAGCCATTTCCTCCACTCGGGACAATAGGGGAGATTTTCTATTCGGTCATCCACCCACTTAATGCATCATGCTCCTCATGCAGAGCATGAATTGTTGGGCCCTCAACCAATTCCTTCTCCGAAAGACAATCCACCTTTCACAAGGAAATGGGAGGTTGGGTCAAGTTCGAGGCCCCGCAATCAGTCCAGTTAACAACATGTAGTACTTTCCCTTCCAACCACCTTAGGTGTCCCCTCTCAACCCGCTCCTAGCATGTAGACCCTTTATAAAGGGAAAGGGAAGATGAAATTATTCACATGAGGTCTAGATCTTTTAGATTGGGTGTCATCACAATAGAAGAAAGTTGAACTGGAGAAAATCATGAGTCGTCCTAGAAAAACTCTTGAGGAATTGATGGATATGGGAATGTCCCGAACCTGGCAGGGTCAGTTATATTTGTTCAGATAGTTCAAGGCTCAAGCAAGTTTGTGGTGAGGAAAAACAAACTTCTGAACAAGCTCCCTTTGTTGGGAGGAAACTATGAAGTAGGGCTGAAGAATGCCTAGATGTTGTCTTCCTTTCATTGTTTCTCTCTCTGACATGTATATATCTTTATTTGTCATGGGTAGGGGCCCCTATAGAACCCCATTTTGTTCCTTATTCAGAATGCAAGAAACATAACAATATCAATCATTTACATATTTATCTAAATGTATGTTAATTTCATCAAAGTAAATATAGTGTTACTGCATTCTTCCATTTTTCAATTGAAATAAAGGAACAATAAAATTCAGAGAAACAATTACTTCACATGTAATATAAGTATTATTTTAAAGTATCATTTTAAAAAAAGGATGGATATGAAAAGAGAGTACATTTCAAGGAACAATTGTCTAAGCATGTTCATCACCCTTTGCATCTGCATGTTTTTTTCTTCAGCATCTACTTCTGTATTTTCTTCTTTTGGTAGCCTCGCCACATATGCATGATACCTTTTGAATAACTCGTTAACTTCATCCCCATCTGGTCCTATATGATACTGGAAAATTAGTGCCTACCTAGATATTACATCAATGTAATGGCCCATTTTCTTCTTGTATTTGAGTGGTCTTGACTTTAACTCTACAATTCTATTCTCAATCTTTCTCATAATCTTAATGAATTCATAGGAAAAATCATTCCTTAGAACATTATTTTCAAAAGAGTCAAGTAAGAAATCAATCTTCATGTCCCCATAACTCTTATTGAACTTATCAATAACCATATCCTCCAACTTTATGTCAATAACATCGAGAGTGTCATCAACCTAGTTTCTTTTGATTTCAAGCTTTTCTTTGATTCTTGTTGACAATTTTTGCACTTGTGCAAAAATGGGCCACTCAAAACTTCGTTATGATGGATAACATTGGCGAAGTATACCTAAGCTAGGGAGGTTCTTCTTTCGCATAAATCATTCTTACTATTGAATTAATTAATGATTACATGAAATCTATAGCTATGTGTGCTATTACAAAACATAATAGATCACATAGTCTGTAATTTCATGACCATCTTTAGCAAAAGAACACAAAGCCTCGAAGGACAGTTGTGTGCCTTGATGAAGACACCGAATTGTAGAATAGATGAGGTGTTAGGTCTTGAGAAGCAATCATGACTACAGATTATAGAACTCAGAGTTCATTACTTGGATGTTACATGTATTCTTTAATGTTCTTTCCTTCATGATTAAGACATTCAATTATATTATTGGGTTGTTTAGTTCATCATACAATCCATATCAGAAAGTAGAAATGCAGAAAGAAATACACAACTCAATTTCACAATTTAATGTTTTATTCATAAGGAATTTCAAATGTTCCCACACAAGTCGTGGGATGTAATTGGAAAGTAAAGTACAACTACTAAAATAAGAGGTACACATGCATGAAAGAGAAAATAAAGGAGTATGAGTGAACCCATCATTTCCTTGGAGGTTTCTCCTTCGGTTGATGCATCCTCATCTTCATCTTTATTCCCTCTCCATCTTCACTTGCCAAAAGAACTATACCTAAAAAGAATAAAAGAGGAAAATCATCAGTTACAAGCTCAGGATTAATCCATATTCCTATACTATCCTAATTCGTGCACATAGATCTCTTAACAACAGGAGATATAGATTACTTGAAGATCAAACTACATACATGATTTACTCACTCGTAAAATAAGAAAAGAAAAACCATGTACAAAAGAGAGGCCAAAAATCCTAAATATTTTCTAACTATTTTCTCAAGTGTGCAGTACAAGTTGTAGCCAAGAAGAAATAAATCATATCTTACAAGTCCTCACTATAGATAAAGATTACAGAGTTCAATAACTTCTATCCTATGGTACATGAATCAGATGAGTCATAAGTACATGATGGAATGAAGGAAGAATACAACTCAAAGTTCAGCAACTATTCTAGGGATAAAATAAGTTGCAGTATAGAACAAAGGAGAGAATTTCAGAAAATAGTACATGTTTTAGATTGCAACTGAAGAAGAAGGATCAGAATTTAAAGGCTGAAGTTAACTGGAAAGAGAATATTACAGCTGAAACAAAATGAGGAAGAGGTCTGAGAAAATTTTGACAGGGCTTCGCCATGTAAAATGGACATTTACAACTTTCCATCATGTTATTTTTAACTAATACATGCTTTAAAAGTTGTATGTAAATCAAATAAGTGATACAGAGAAGCAGAAAAGCATGCCATGATCAAGATAATAGTTATTATGTTTCAGTTTCCAACAACAAATCAACTTCAATAGAAAAGTGATACATTTTGTATTCTGAATCAGAAAATACATCTATTACAGCTGAAAAAGGGATAAAAGAAAGAATTTTGGGAAAATTTTGATAGGGCTTTGCCATGTAAAATGGACATTTTAAATTTTCCAGCATGCATATCAAAGTTGTAATAAAAGGAAATGCAGTATTTAAATAGAAAAGAAATGGACTGCACTTTCATTCATCAAATTGAAGTACTTTGGAGCATTCATTATAGCTTAACAATTGAATAACATGAAGTTTTAAGATAATCCTACAAAGTTCAGCCATTTTAAATTGTAGTTTTCATAATGAAGCAAGTATGAGTGCACAAAAATGCTACCATTAAAGAAGTACAATATTTAAGCAAAATAAATAAGATTACAGTATTTCAACAAAGCATTTGAATCAAGGCTTATGCCTGCTAATGGTGTTACAAGAATGAGAAACTATTTACAACTTCCAGAAGGCCACATACAAGGTACAAAGATCTCATGAAATCAAGAACAGTCAAAGTACTAATACTGTAAGTTCCAGAGTCAAATGAACAAACCCATCGAGTCAAATGAACAAACCCATCAAGTCAAATGAACAAGCCTATCTTTCCATCAAGAAGATGTCAAATCTCAGAAGATCCAAGTATGTATCTCAAGCTTACATGTATGAATAGAAAGTCACTACGGAATGCACAAATAGCAATGCACAAAAGAAAATAGTGAACAAATGTTACAGTAAGTGAAAAGAATGTCATCCTCATCCATGATGAACCAAATCAGTGAGAAGAAGAATGGTTAGAGAAACCTCCAAAAGGAATCAACTTACAAAATATCGAGTGGTTTCACCAATAATGAAAAGATCACAAACTCAGTGGGTATTAATGGTTGAATTGAATGATAATGCAGAACTTAAGATAGTATGAAGTGGATTTAAACTTTTCAGAAAATATTATTAGCCTCAAGAGTAGAGTTTCAGAGATCAAACAATGAAGTTCTAGGGTCCCATAGAATGAAGAACATGATGAAGAATGCTCCAAGATCATTCTTAGAAGGAACCCAAAGGAGCTCAAAATAGGAAATAGAGAGTCTCGAGGTCAAAATATCAGGTCATGGCCGAGCCATTCAAAGTCATTCAGAAAGTACAGAGAAGATGTAGTACAAAACATAATGAAGAATATCCAGGGTTTCCAGAAAAGGCTCAAGGATTGGCTGAGAAAATATTCGAATTAGAGACACATGCATACCCAAGGCCAATAGTCAAAACCCTCGCCACAATATTCAAAAGAAAATTTAGAGAAAATGTGAGCTTCAGCTCTAAATTCGATAGCCAAGGTGCCTTTTACACAGAAAAATACGAGTACCCACAATACAAATTAGAACCCAAATATGGAGAAAATACAGAAACCCTAATAAGCATCAAATTATGGTGACTTTGTTCAAGCACAATACACAATGAATAAACCAGAAACCAAAGATGGTGGTTTATAATAATAGATTAGAATCTCAATAGCTTCAACCCGAATAATCAAATCAGAGAATAGAGGCGAGCAAAGTTGATACTTCCACAATTTCAGTTTATCACCATTCAACATAGCAAACAATATAGAAGTTCAAACTTTGAATTAGAAATGCATGCACATCCAAGCTAAAGAGAGTTTCAAAGTTTTCTTTCAGAAATTCATTATTCCATTTGAAATCAGTTTCAAGTTATAGTATCAGAGTGAGAAGGGTATAGCTCCTTACCAGAGACTAAAAACCCATTAATGGGTATCAAGAAATCAGAGTAACAGACAAGAACTCACCATTTATAATCGAAAAGTCAAAAATTTTGAGCAACTGAATGATGAAACAAGGAATCCATATGCCCATGAGAAGTTTCAAACTTGGGAGTCAAGCAGGAGCAACCCATAACGGTTTTCAGCTCAAGAATCCCCAAAGGAACCACGTGACCACAAAATAAATGCAAAGAAAAATGAGTATCAGTTTTGGAACTCGAAATGGCAAAGATCAAGTAACAACAAAACTCAAGGGATCGAGAAACTTACCATCCTCATCAAACAATGGTGTCAGTTGCACAATCTAGAACTAAAAGTATTCAACAATGGTGGCCACTCTGATGGAAAGCTAATGAAAGATCGTAAGTGACCAAGGCATGACCATAAAAAAATCAAGGAGCTCAAGCTCATCAACCCCACAGACAGAGGCTAAAAAAACAAAGTTCATTCCCAGAAACACAAAGAAAGTGAAACCTAAAGAATCCTCACAGAAGCTTCACAAGACACAAAGATCTTTGTGAGGAAAATCCGAGCTCGAACCCATAAAATGGTGACCGCATTGAGGAGAAGCAAGAAATTAGCTTGCAGAAGTTCCAAGAAAATCTCTAACAGATCAAAGGTAAAATATGAAGATGCTCGAAGGCTAAGAAGGTTAAAAAATGGACCGACCCGAGCTTCAAAAGCTTCAACAATGGCATCGAGCCAAAAATTTTCCAGGGCTTTGTCCACAAGCCGAAAATCTAAAATAAAGTGATGATTAAGGTAAAGTGATATTTACTACGCTAAAATCCAGGTCAAAAACCCTAACCGCAAATCAAAGATTGATGGCCTGAGATTCAATCGGGGATCAACGCTTGAGGATCAATCAACAGAGTTCAATGCAAATCACCATGGTCACATTAATAGCTACCACATTAAATGGAAAATTGGCAACCCTATTCATGGGTTAAGGATAAACGACTACAAATCGAAAGGATACCGATCAACGATTAAAAATCGATCACCAAATATTAAAGCAAACTCGACATGAGTTAATTATGTCACCGAAAAAGCATGTGGAGGGGTGAGTCATCGTAACAAGGGGGCCAACCATATTATTTTAAAATTATTGCATTTGACATATCAAAAAGGGATCTCACTATAGTCCGAGCACTGAATATTCTAAAAGTGCCGACCATCATGTTCAACAATGATCACCCAAAAGGGTAAGGGTTATAAAACTATAATCACCAAGTGTTATCCAAACTCCAAAAGCCGACAAGAAATTACATAGTCATGTTTTAATCAAAGGTGGCCAAGTATGACATGGTGGCCTTTTACAAAAGCACCCCCTTGTCTTATTTCAAACATAATAATGTGCTAATTCCGCAAGGGTGGCCAAACCAAGTGAAGACTAGTGGTCAACTGCAAAGGTGGTCCCCACAGTGAGGTGAATAATTTTGCTAAGTTTTGGAGACCAAAAGTATTCATTTTCTTGCACAGGATTATTTTTACATGCCTTCACAAAAGAACAAAATAGACAAGAAGACAAATTTACATGCACAAGGAAGGAGACTTGCTCATCAAGCAAGATTTATTATTAGTAAATTATTCACTCATGCTTTTCTTAAAAATAGAACAGTCAACTGTAGTTTGACTGTGATGTAATCAAAGGCTACTAATGCCTCTTTGTACTAGTTTGCTTTATTTTATTCCTTTATTTAATAATAAATAAAGGATAAAAATAGAATGCATGGGCGAGTACAACCTTAGTCTATTTGTAGGAAGGGTGAGTGAATTAATTTTTCTATATATTGTGTGCCTTGGCAAGGCACAAAAGAGAGAATTTTTAGATACATGAGTGCTGAAGCAATTTTCTACCAGTTTTTCCCTTTAAATGTGAAGTATTTTCTACCTTTCCAATTATTTATAGTCTTATGTATGTTTCCATTAATGTTGTGAATGTTGAATTACCTGATTGATCATCTTACCTTGTTGCAAATTCAGTAATTTTTGCATGATATTAATGTGTATATGTAACTTAGTAGTATTGTTGTGATTTTATCCCTCAATACATCAAAGTGTTTTCCCTTAATTATCTTCAGAAACCTGTTGGCATGTGCATCAGAAATTCATCCCATATCAATTGTGCATGTACATAGTCAAAGACCTCATATAAGTTTGGTGTATCACCTCAGTTTTAATTTCATTTTTAAGTCATCTTTTACCCTTAAACCCAAAAAAATCAGTTTAGAATACATCAATAAGGAACCGGCCTTGATATCGGAGACTCGCCTCAAAATAGGTATACCCATAGACCTGAGGTGTTTCCATTGTATCTACAAAAGAGAGAGATAAAATTTGTAAGCTTAGAACACTTGTAGCCATCTCTCTACAGGGTGCACTTTCGAGAGATAACAATTCCATTTAGGGTCTTGACTCTGATTTTTGACAGCTCTTCAAGGGCATGTTGGCTTCCTTTAAATTCATCTAGTAAAATGTCCTCCTCCTCAACCAACTCATCACTAAGATGGGTAATGTGGTCTAACTTAGGAAGAATACCTTCAAAATAGAAGATCTCATTGTCACATTGTTTAATTATCTCATCAATTTCACCGAGTCTATTTTTGACATCTTCATACCTTGACTTGGCCTCTGTAATTGCTTCTTTTCCTCTTTTAATTAACTTTTCCATCCACACGTCCACTTCTTGGACCTTCTTGACATCATTGTTTACCTTATTCATTCCTTCAGGGGTGTTTATATAGGCACTTGCTTGTGTTTGACTAGTCTTCCTATCAACTGTTGCAAACAAGAACTCAAGGCCTTAACTTGCTCCTTTAGTTGCCTTTTTGTCATTCCATCTTCATCAAATTTTTGTAGAAGATCATTCACTACCTCAGACACTCCTTGCTTTAATTTTTCCCTTGAGGGTTTTCCCAAGGGAATAATATGAATGTTATAATCGTCAGATGTTATGTCATCTCTTGTTTTACCTTCAAAAGGGGTTGCTATTTCCAAGGTCCTTGCTCCAAATGAATTAGTGTGGGTTTTTGTGATGGTCCTGGCCCTTTTTGAGGCTCTTACTTCCTTTGGAAAAGATAGAGCAGTAAGGTCAACAACTTGCACAGGGAGGACCTCTTTTTCTTCATTTGAAATTAACTCACTGATCCATCCCCTTTCCAAACTTGTTGTAACATTTGTCTCTTGTGATTCCTACTAGAGTTTCTCAGGAACAACTATCATTTATTTGGATACTTCTTGTTCATTTTTCACCAATGATTGTGTTTGTTCTTGATTACTTATTTTGATGGTCCCTATGCCAATCTCACCTTGTGTTACTGATTCTTTTGGATGGTCTTTTTCATGGTTTGGAACTTCAGATTGATCACTTTTTCCTTGAATTGTATCAACATTAAGGGGAAAATCCTTCCTTGTTTCTTTAGTTGAAGCCATAGTGGAGTCAATTTCTTCTCCAACACTTTCTTGTACCAAAATCTAGGTTGTGGGCTCTCTCTCTCTCTCTCTCCAAAGTCTTCTGAGTTACAACCTTACCCTTTTCATGCTCTAATTTTGTATATGGCAATTCCATGGTAGGTTGTTCCTTTGGAAACAACTCTACATTTCCCATTAATGGATGTAAATCCTCACTAGTAATGATTTCTTCTTCAGCAATTGCATCTTGTGTTATTTTCAGTTTTTCTTCAAAAAAAAATTTCCCTCCTGAGGAAGGTCATCAGTCTTGGTCACCTCAGTAGAAATGGATATAACCTCTTCTACTAATAACTTAGTATTAATACCTTTTTCAACAAATGAATCTAGTTTACCTAATTCTAAAACCATTTGTCCTAGGGAAAGTAATTCAGTTGCCTGGATCCCCACTTCAGTAGTTGGTACATGAATATATTTTTCCAATTCTTTGCTTGCTTGAATGTTACCCATTGGTGTCAATATTGGTTCATCTACAAATAAATTAAGTGCATCCAAAATGGAAAATCCTTTACCAGCATTAACATCAATTACACCAGTTTGGAAATTTGTAAATTCGCACATTGTTTTGATTAGAGGTACATTTATATCCTTGGCAAGAAAATTTTCAGATATTTTCATACCTGGGGTAATAAATTGATTGCCTACTGGATTAACTGCAGTACTTCCTTGGGAAACTAGACTTTGAGTGCATTCCATTATTTTTTTCACAAAGAACAGAGGTGGGATTAGAGGATCTGATTGCTCCACATGTGGCAGTGATGCATCATGCTGCTTTTGGAAAGTATCACTCTTCTCAAACTCTGGGGGATCAATTACCACATCCTAGTGCTTGAAATTTTTAGGTGTATGGGCACCTAATCTTACCAAGACTATCTAGTGAATAACCTTGTGTTTTTGTGTTTCCTCTCAAACCTTTTTAAATCCAATTCTGCTCTTCTTTCATCCTTGTGTGGCTTAGACTGAATATGGCCACTTGCAATGGTTCCACTCATTAACTTTTCAGCACTATGTTATTTTGGCAAAACACTTAGATGGACCACATGTGATGCCAAACCTTTCCCTTTTCCTGAATTGGCACTGCAAAAGTAATGGGGGCATTCTCCATAGACTTTAAAAGCATATATTCAGTCTTTTTCATGAGAGCTAACATAGAAGTGCTAGTTCTGCTAGTGGTTGATGTCCACTCATCAATGAAATCAGGTGTAGGCCTTTTGGATGACAATTGAGGGGCCTTTCCTCCCAGTGGGTCCATTCTATCTATGCCCTTCCTCAGGGGTGGAATATCCTCACTCAGGTTTTCTAAACTTCAAAGTTGTTTAGGATTTTTGTATTTTGGATTGAAAGATCAATGTTCTTTTGGGCCAACCAGTTTATAGTCCTCCTCATTACATCAACTATTCTTAAATAAGGATCATTAGATTCTACCACATTCTAGTCTGGAGGAGATATAGGATGATCCCCCACCTTTTGATCAATATAGAATTTGCTCACTATGTGTGGATCATCCACAATCCCCTCTGGGATAACTACAATTTTGTAGTCTATTATCTGTGATAGAGTCATTCTGGAAAAATCCCTTAATCTGACTTCTTCCTCATCTTTGAAGTTCATTCAGTAATCCTTGAAATGGGGCTCATGCTCAAAGGTATTTTCAATGTTGTTAAACACCCATCTAATGTCATATTTGGGCCTTGCCTCAAAATTCTCCATGTCAAATTTCTTCATTTCATCTCCAATCAATCTAGCCTTTATGATGAAAGGGCATGAATACCTTTCAATTCTAATTGGGAATTTGATATTTGTTTTATGCCTTTCAGAAATCAACTTGTGTATAGGTGTCAATTGCCTTTCCAACTCATATAAAACTAGTTTATCATAAACATATCTAGGCAACTTACAAGGCCTACCTTCAAAGCTACTAACTTTTATGTATGTAAACTTTTTATATTGAATAAAGTAGCATCCATTCTCCAAAATTACATGTCTAGCTTGTTTAAACATCCTATATTGTCCCCACTTTGGCTTGAAAAGACAAATGATTGGGGAAAAGAAAGCATCATTAACTAACCTTACATTCCCACTTCCAGTTAACCAACTATAATTGAGGAAAAATCTCATGCATTTGACATAGATTAAAGTCAACACATGGTGATAGACCTAGGAAACGTTTGTGCCCTACAACATTATAAATGAGATATGTCATCATATAAAATTCAAGGTCTGTAGTATCTCCCATCTCAATTTTTGCTGCTAGAGTGACCATGTGATCATGGAGTGTGTCTGCAATAAAGGTGTCCCAACAAAATGCTCCCTTTTCTCTCCAGAATAATCCACATGTATGTAGTCATCCATTCTTTGAATTCATTTGTAATTTCTAAACCTACCATTTGACTTAGCAACACAATGACATCTTCAACCTCCTCAACAAACTGTGCCCTAACCAGCTTTTTAGGGATTCTAGTCATTGTCTTCTTCGTAATAAGCCATTTTGTATTTATCATCTTGACATAGTCCTTCTTCTTTGTTTCATAATCCTTCAGAGCTAACTTGATGCCGATGGTAATTGGGTTTGTGACTATAGGAAATTTTAACATTATTCTGATGGCCACTAGTGTTAGTGTCAGTACTACATCCCCACTCCCGTCTAACACCTCCCTCTTTTCTGGATCATAATTCATAGCACAATGCCACACTAATTTCTTCATCTTTGAAAAAATGAACTTAGGGAAACAAGTGTTTCATTTCTTACCAATTTCATGACACTAAAATGCATCCGTAATTTTTATTTCATTAATTATGTATTAGGTTAAGTATAATTAGTAGTAGCATCTGATAGAAGATTATGGCGGATGGGTGGTGCAATAATTTGGAGGGATGGCAAAAGTAAATTGTTGAAAAAGTAAATATTTTTCTAAGTGGTCTGCTAATTCAAAGTTTGAATTAATTTTATTAGGACTTGTCTCTATTTTGGGGACTATTTAACCTTTGAGGAAGTCATCTAGATCAATGACCAAGATAAGATCTATGTCCATAATTTTATCTAGTTCACTTGTCATTCCCAAGACAAATTATAATTATGTAATGAGGAATTTTCTCCCATAGTCTTGAAATCTTGAGAGTCAATTTGAAAACCCTAGCTTTATCTCAATTGACTTTTACCAATCATAAGAGGAGACACAAGAGTTTCAATTTCTTACCAATTTCCTGGGGGTACTCGAGCAAATTCGAACTCAAATTAGTAAATTTTGTGATCCTCTGGTCCACAGGTCGAGCTCCACAGTTGAAATCGTGATATTTCCCAATAAAACGTACTGATATAAGCAACGAATTCCAACAAACTGATAATAAATGATGAATGCATTCATAAACTTTAAACATTCTTGACTTCGAGTAAAAGCATTGATGGTAGTAGAAATAAATGCATTACATCGTAACCATTTATTTCACCCTTCTCAATTTTGAAAATGAACCGTCCACGTGGAAAAACCTTCGCTAACATGGGCTCAGGAGCACTTTTTTGCAATTTTGCAATGTTTAAAGACTTACACACTTTTGAATACTTTGACCCGCCCAACCATTTTTTTACTTTCAACATGGGCACGATACATAGTCATACTTAGATGTTAGCGAGCTATGGGATTTTTCTGTAATTTTACTCCTTTTCCATTTAAGACCAAAGGTATCAGAAATCTCCGACGACTTACTGTGTCACTTCCTTTATAAACAAAAGCCACGTGTCCTTTTGTAGGGCCTCGGCGACCCTTTTACACTTCTAACACCTTTTCCTCTTAAAGTGCACAAATACAATTATGCACCCTTCCCGCATCCACTCAGCTTGAGACATGTGTACATCTTTGGGGCGCAATAAAAACTACTTATGTTGCTTTATGGTCACGAATATTTGAGGAATATTCATCGGTCACGGAACAATTTTGTAATTCGTGAATTTCATAGAAAAATACAAGTTTATGAATTGGACCCACCATACCGCATCCAATTTAAATTTGCCACGTATCAACGAGCAATGGGAGAGAAAATGCAAATAAAAGACAAAACCCAGAAGCAAATTACAACAAGTGATCCCTCAAACTCTAGAACTTTAAAAGACAATGGATTCTCCATAAGAAACCACCAGATAATGCACATTCAGACATGATCCTTGACTGAAAAGAGGAAAAACTGATCCATACATAGAAAAGGCCACAAAGCTGACTCGCACCCTAACAGGAAAAGCAAAAAATATAGTAGACAATGGTGGGAAATCTTAACTGACTAAGGGCAAGATTTATTCAAGCACCAACACCAGCTCTGACTCGAGGATGAGCACTCTATGTGAGTGCCTCAAGAACAAACCATGGTGCAGAGAAAAGCAGACCATGTGCCAAAATCCATTGGGCCACGCAGTAAAAAAACCATCGTATAGAAACAATTTGATAACAACCAACCCCTCAAAAAACACACTAAGAAACCCAAAACCAACGGTCACAAGGGACCGAAACAAACACAGACAAAAATAAAAACAAACAAGAAAACTATACACTGTATAATAGTGCGTACCTCGCTTTTGAGAGATCAATCAAGAAAGTGCTTCAAGTGCTTGCCATTAACAGGAAAATCAAGTAGTTATCCATATAAATCCTTTAAAAAAGGTATGCTCACAATTTTGATGTCAATGGAGTAAGGACCCATCCATAATGCATCAAACTTTCCATGTTTTCCCTTGTCCTCATGTCTATTATCCCATAGTAATACAAGATCTCCTACACTGAACACTCGAGGGGTCACCTTTTTATCAAATAGTTTTTTCAACTTTTCCTTGAATTTTAAATGTCTCTGATGGGACTCTCTTCTTACTTCATCTAATTCAACAATTTGATTTATCCTTGCATCATATGGACTAACTTCCTGATATTCAATTTGTCGAATAAATTGGTAGGAAGATAGTTGCATATGTAGGGGAAGGAGGGCTTGAGTTCCATACACCAATTTAAAGGGGATTTTTCCAGTAGCTATCTTAATAGTAATTCTATCAGCCCAGATAACAAACTTCAATTGTTCTCCCCATCTTCGTTTATTTATCTCCAATGTCCTCCTGATTATTTTCAACAAATTCTTATTGATTGATTCAACTTTGCCTATTACCTTGGGGATTGTAATTAGATGCATATGTGATATTTATTCCATACTCATGATACATGGCCACCAAGGGTTTAGCTTGAAAGCTCATAGCATTATCAACAATTATTTTGGTAGGTACACCAAATCTGTAGATTATGTGATTCAAAACAAAATCCATAAGAATCTGGTGAGTTACCTTCTTAGTAGGAATCACTTCAACCCATTTGGTGAAATAATCAGTAGCTACCAATAGCCATCTATGGCCTGCACTTGAATGATATGAGATTTCACCAACAAAGTCCATACCCCACTATTTAAAAGGAGTTTCAAGTGATACTGGTTGTAAAGGGAGAGCCCCTGAAGCTTTCAATCTTCCTGAAAAGCATTGGTAATTCTCACATCTTTTCAGTAATAGAGTTGTATCCTTAAATAGTGTGGGCCACCAATAACGAACTCTTAAAATCTTGTGAGCAGTTACTCTTCCAAAAAAATTTCCTCCTCAAACTCCTCCATGGAACTCAACAACTAGTTTAGGGCTTCATCTTCAATAATGCACCTCAAGAGAATCCCTTCAGGATTCTTCCATGCCAGTCCATAATTAGTGATAATATATTTTTGGGCAGCCAACCTAAGTGCCCTCTTCTATTTTTACTCAAATGTCCAGACATTCCAAATTCTTAAGATAGAACATGATGTCCTTGTACCATGTTGAATTGATCAATATTTCATGGACATTTATATCTTCTCCCTCAATTTCATTTATTTCCATTACCTACAGGTTACTCTCTACCATTAGCTTTTCCAACCCTAAACCCCTAACTAACTTGGTGGTTTGAATATCCATGTCATACTCTTGTAATTTGTTCACCCACCAACACCTTTTGCTTGAGATTTCCATTTCTGATAGAATATCCTTGACCATAGTATGAGGAACATAGGTCATGATCTTGGAGCTCAAAATATATGGTCTGAAAATTTTTGTTGCTTTTACCAAAGAGAAACCTACTTTTCCATAATAGTATATTTCAATTCTTCTCCTTGAAGTGTCTTACTAAAGAAATTAATTGGCCTTTCATTTCCTTCATCATCCTTTTGCAATAGTACAGAGGCAATAGTATTTTCAGAAGAAAAAGAAAACATTTGAAAATCTTTCTTGTAATCGGGGCTGCCAAAACAGGGGAATTCTTTAATGCTTCTTTAATCCCAACAAAAGCTTGGATAGCTTTTTCCTCCCATTTGATAACTTGATCCTTTTTAGCATACTCATAATGGGGATAGTCATTTCAGAAAGTTAGAAATAAATCTCCTGATGAAATTTATTTGTCTAAAAAGGATTGAATTCCCTTTTTGGTTTTGGGTATAGGGACTTTGCCAATAGCTTCCACTCGTTCAGGATCTATCATGACCCCTTCCTTAGATATAATGTGTCCCAACAACTTTTCCTTCTAAACCCCAAAGTGACACTTTTTAGGATTCAATGAAATGCCATACTCCCTGCACCTTAACAACATTTTCTCCAGATGTTGCAAGTGATCACCCCTTCTCCTTGAAAATACTATCACATCATCCTAGTACACAACAATGAAATCATTTATGTATCCTAAGAATGCTACATCCATAGCTCTTTGAAATGTTGCTCCAGAATTCATCAGTCCAAAGGGCACCCTTACATACACATAAGTACCCCATGGAGTGGTGAAAATGGTCTTGATTCTTTCGACTTTTTCACCACCACTTGATTATATCCTGAGAATCCATCCAGAGTGGACAATAATTCCAAGCCAGTAACTAACTGCAGCATGTTATCCATATTGGGAAGGGGATAATTATCTTTGATTGATGCTTTATTCAAGTTCCTAAAATCCACACACAACCTTATATCTCCATTCTTTTTCAAACTGGCACTAGATTTTCCACCCATGAAGAATACCTTGTGGGTTGTATAATACCTCCATCCCTTAACTTTTTTAATTCTTCTTGCATTTTGAGGGAGAGAAGTGGATTGATTGGTCTTTGATTTTTCCTGAATGGCTTGGCATTAGCTTCCAGTGGTATTTCATGTTGGAAAACATCTTCCCTATATACCTTCAATTTTGAATATGACCATGTCAAGCAGTCCTAGTAATCTTTCAACAGTTGGACATATGATCCCTTTTCTTCCTTATTCAAGTTACTACCTAGCCATATTTTCCTAGGTTTGCTGTCCATCCCCAGTTGTGTTCTTCCACATCTCTCGAAGCTAACATATTCCTACTAACAATGTGATCAACATTATCAAAGTTTGACTCAAGTGCAACCAAACCTCTTGGAATAGTATTTTTCTTCAACTGAATAATATCTTTACCAAACAAGGTTTCTCTTCCTTGTTAATACAGACCATTGGCTCCCAATCCAAATTTTGATTTATGAATTCCCCTTTGTTTTGTAAAAATCTTTGAATTTGGGCATCATCTTCAAAAACTTGCCAATGCTTAACATTATCAGGGACATATGGTCTTGTCAACACCTCAATGTCATATTCACAATACGGAGACATTGTGTAATTTTCAAACCTAGACCCCAAGATCTTGCCAAATGTCTCTGCTCTAATTTTTTTTTCTTTCATGGTACACTATGTTGAAGGAGTCAAACATTTCAATGAAATCCCAAACTACATGCTTATATTACTTCATTCTCTGATTCTTTGTTGTATACAACTTGCGGACTTGCTTGACTACTAATTTTGAATCCCCTTTAACAATAATGTCTTTAATACCATATCTCCAAGAAATCCTTAAACCCAAAAGCAACGCTTCATATTTTGTAATATTGTTAGTGCATTCGAACTGGAGTTTAAAAGAAAAATTGAACTCTTTCTTATCTAGGGATATCAATACAATACCAACACCATTTCCAAAATTAGAACAAGCTCCATCAAACATCAAAGTCCAAGGGGAACCAAGTTGCTCAGGGAATTTGCATTTATCAATTTCATGCTCCTTGAAATCTACATAACCAACGAAATTGTCAACGTCTACATCTGTATATAATATTTCATATGAAGCATTGTTTGGATGTTCAATCATATGTAACATCTTCTTTTCACCATATAAATTTACAATATTTCCTTCCAATGGTATGGTTGCGTATGACATATCCATTTGCACACTTCCCCCCACACTAGCAGCCCATTTCCTTGATAAGAGCATGCCCCATTTGGCCGAGCAATCCACAATAACCACATTCATAGTTAAGGATTTTCCAGGGTAAGATGATAATTGCACTATTAACCCTTTAACATATCCAATCACAGGCACTTCCCTTGAATCCATAGTTGTGCATTTTCCAAAAGTTGATGTCACTTTGATGTTCAATTCATTCATCACCTCAAGGGGCAATCACATTGCATGAAGCTCCCAAATCAAACATACAATTATGCACCAACCTATCCTTGATGATCAAAGTGGTATAAAAGGATCAACATCAAGTTGAGATTCCACAAGTGAGGTGCCCAAGTATACTTTTGGTGATTCTCCCAATTCTTCTAGGGCTTGTGGTATCTCAAGCTCGTGATGATAGGAGGAAGATCCACACCATTCACATTATTTCCTTATGTTGTTATCTCTTCTTTAAATCCCAAATACTCAAATGTCTGCTTTCTATGCTCAGAATTCTAAGCAATTCAACAATAGGTACAATGAATTTGATTTGACTCAAAATCTGGGCTATATCACATGGAGCATATTTGGGTAAGGCAGTGTTGGATGGGAGATTTATGATTCCCTCTGGTGGTATAATAGTCTTTGCAACTTGGGCATGAGCTAGGGTACAAGTTTTATTTGGAGCAATAGGGATTTTGTTGAGTGTATCCTTCTTAGGGGTTTCCCTGGGATATTAGTGAGAAGTGGAGTTTTTGTTTGGCCTGAGGACCTCCCCTTTGATAACTCTACTTCTTATATTATGTTCCTTTTCTTGTGCAACCACTGCATTCATCAATAGTTGTCTATCTTCCTTAGAAGGTATTCCCCCATCATACTTCTTAATCATCAAGGCCCTTAGGTATTCAAAATCATGATTAGGTAAATAAAAATCCTACACCATATCATTCTCAACACCATCATCATGTGAGAGAGGTAATACTTAGTGAATGCAATCCCAAAACTCTGAATAGTCCTGACACTTATTAACTCAGTTGAAGTATCCCTCTGTTGTGAATTTTTAGGGCATTTGATCATGCACACATCACCATAAGCTTCATCATCATTTACCTCTTCAACCTCCTTACTCAAATCACATGGGGAGTGTGGCAGGAAACACTTATCACACCAATCAATAACGTGAGATTCTTCCATCGTAGAAACCCTAAAAGTCAAAGGGTCTGGGACCAATCTATTCTCTCTAAGTTATGGTTGCTTATTACATGATCCCATAGGCCCCTTTTCTCTTTCATCTGACCTGTGATTGTTTCTAGGATGATTTCTATATCTATTCTGGTTTTGTGATTTATGTTGACCTTGAGAGCTCTGTCCTATCCCTTTTTCTTCTCTGGCCAACTTGTATGATATTTCTTTAACCACCCCAGCCAAAGTCTTCACGACCTCCTCCAGATCAACTACTTTATTCTCCTGAGGTCTATCAGGGTTGATCAGTTTGACACCTTCTCTCTTAGGAGGTTTTCCAACTGCCTTGATATTATTTTCAATTTTCAAGGCCATAGTGAAATCCTTCCTTAATGTTCCAGGGTTCTTGTCTCTTAAGTAGTACGCAACCTTTTTGTCAAAGGCATCAGAATATTTGATTAAACAAGACTCATCACTTGGCCTCAGGATTATAGGTAATCTATTCAAAGTCTTATTGAATCTAGTATTAAAATCTTGGATAGACTCATTGGGATTATTTTTAATATTTTCAAATTCAGATAAAGGAACCTTGGGTCAGTCTTATCCCCATACTATAATCTAAAAGCATTTTTCATCTCATCCATGAGTCTATTGAATTTTCTAGTAAAGCCTTATACCAGTCACGTGCATCTTCTTTGAGAGTATGAATGAATAATTTTATGTACACATCCTCATACTCAATTTCAAAATCTTCCATCATGTTAACAAAAAGTCTCAAATGTTGATCCCTAGTAATGGCATTATTTCCCTGAAATTTAGGCAACATATTTCTCACATCTTGGGGTACAACATTAGGATACCCAACCATGCCTCTAAAATTTATTGGTCCAAAAGTATTAACAACAAAAGGAGGTCTAGGTGGAGGCTGAGCCATATTATCTTGAGGAGGTGATCCTACAGGAGAATCAAAATGATAGGGGACCAAGGGCCTTTGGAGCATAGGAGTATAACTTTCCAAGTAAATATCCTCTAATGATTCAGTTTCATGAAACACCCTATCAGTCCTGGACGATGAAGGGAAAAAATGAGGGATACGTTTTTCAGACACAAATGATGGCCCTTCACCAGTTGGAGAATTTAGTTTTTTACGAGGGCTATTTGATTCAAAATTATCTGAAGATGTAGGGTAGTCCTCAACTACAGGTTGATCATCTTCTAGCACTGGTACTACCTTTTCTTTTGACTCTTGACTTCCCAATACTCTCCAGACTCATCTTCCTTCTAAATTTTCCTTCCCAAGCTCTGGAAATAACTTTCTAGTAGGATCCCTAGTGAAGAAAGATCTTCTTCCTTCTAGCTTTACGAATATTAATGACAAAACTTCTTGACAAAAATTAAGACACTGGTAACCGCAAAAAATTGTAAACTAACATGGAGTCACCACCAAGGATTTTCACCTTAGATATGCTAAAGCACTATAAGTAATTTGTCAATTGTTTATCAACACTTAATTTCTACAAAGCTTGACAGATCTGATCATCCTTTGTCGATATTTATCAATATCCACACGATCTAGTGCAACATTTACTAAAACTAGAAAATATTGCACAACAAACTCCCGATCTCATACAATTCTCACAAATTTTAACAAATGATGATATTGAAACAACATATTTACATACAAATCATTACTAGAGGTCGATGTGCATATGTATTTGCACAAATAGTCCTTGAAAATGGTGCCTAGATTGGTGTTGGTACCCAAATTGATCCTTCCTTTGAAACCGAGCAACATCACAAGTTGATCAGGATGCTTAGAGACAAACAAATCATAATAGGAGTCGTTTTGTAGCCGGGGATGGATTCTAGATGACTCTTTATCACTCTAGTTTGGAAAGTACTTGAGTAACACCATGCTAAGAGTTTGACCTACCCTTACTACTTTAGGTTGTGCCTTCAACTAGGGTGAGAGGACCCATTTTGTGACCTGTGTTAGTGGAAAATATCAATGGATTAACAATATTTGACTCTCCCTTTGTAATATTTTGAAGGAGACCTTAAGAAAACATGGTCAATACAAAATAACCTAACTCTCACGAGTTGTCACCTTATAAAATGAAGATGTTCTCTAGACCAGTTTCAGTCACTAAAGACAATGATAAAAACTGATTACATCTGCATATTTTCATAAAGGATGGACAAATTTAATGATCTTCTTTAGCATTTGTGGATATACAGTGCAAGTAGGGATGGTTCATGTATGATATATCATTGAATATGAAATTTATGGTTGGGAATTTAAGCAAGATAAAGTTGATTATACCAAATTCTTGAGAGCTTTTAACAAATGTTGAAAAATCTACAAAGAAAAATGACAAATGGCTTCAAATAGTCAGGATGAACCTTCAACTAGAAAATTGTGCATCTATGAAAGCTCAAAGACACACGGCTTCACACATTCTTCAAGGATTTAACATAAGAACTCATGTTAAAGACTTAATTAAACCTCAAAAATCCCTGATATATCACACTTATGATACACTCATAAACTGACAAACAATCTATATCACAAAATGAAAGTAAAGTGAATTTAAATCGTTTATTGCATTATGAAATGAAAACTCTCTTCATAATGTAATTGAAAATGCCACAATAATATCACGAGGACAAGATATTTTTAGATTTTAAAGGGATTCCTAATATAATATTACAATAGTTACATAGATAACTATTTGAAGATATCTCAAAATTATAGTAGAAACAACACGGTTCATGATTAACACAAATCACTTAAGGTTTTTCAAATTGATCAGCAAAGGAAAGTTTATTTACAATCTCAAAGCTTGTCAATGGCTAGACACTTGCAACCATCTTGACATGATCAATTTGAAAGATACATAAGATACATAATAAATAACTTGCAACCATCTTGACATGATCAATTTGAAAGATAAATTTGAATTGGAGCAAATCATGAGTCGTCCTAGAATGACTCTGGTGGCATTGATGGATATGGGAATGTCCCGTTTTTCACTTGGCGACAGGGCTCGAGTCAATTATTTTCATTCAGATAGCTCAAGTCTCAAGCGAGTTTGTGCTGAGGATAAACAAACTTCTGAACAAGATCCCCTTGTTGGGAGGAAACTATGAAGTAGGGCTGAAGAATGCCTAGATGTTGTCTTCCTTTCATTGTTTCTCTCTCTGGCATGTGTGTGTATATATATATTATATATATATATTTCTTTCTTTGTCATGGGCAGGGGCCCCTATAGAACCCCATTTTGTTCCTTATTCAAGATGAAAGAAACATAGCAATATCAATCATTTACATGCTTATCCAAATGTATGTTAATTTCATCAAAGTAAATATGGCATTATTGCATTCTTCCATTTTTCAATTGAAATAAAGGAACAATAAAATTCAGAGAAATAATTACTTCCCATGTAATAGAAGTATTATTTTAAAGTATCATTTTAAAAGGATGGATATGAAAAGAGAATACAGTTCAAGGAACAATTGTTTAAGCATGTTCATCACCCTTTGCATATGCATTTTCTTCTTCTTCAACATCTACTTCTGTATTTTGTTCTTTTGGTAGCCTCGACACATATACATCATACCTTTTGAATAACTCATTAACTTCATCCTCATCTGGTCTTGTATGATGTTGGAAAATTAGTGCCTACCTAGATATTGCATCAATGCAATGGCCCATTTTCTTCTTGTATTCTAGTGGTCTTGACTTTAACTTTGTAATTCTATTCTCAATATTTCTCATAGTCTTAATGACTTCATAGGAAAAATCATTCCTTAGAATGTTCTTTTCAAAAGAGTCAAGTAAGAAATCAATCTTCATGTCCCCATAACTCTTCTTGAACTTATCAATAACCATATCCTCCAACTTTAAGTCAATAGCATCGAGAGTGTCATCAACCCAGTTTCTTTTAATTTCAAGCTTTTCTTTGATTCCATTTAGGGTCTCAACTCTAATTTTTTACAGATCTTCAAGGGCATGTTGGCTTCCTTTAAATTCAACTGGTGTAATGTCCTCCTCCTCAACCAACTCATCACTGAGTTGGGTAATGTGGTATAACTGTTAGCAATTTAATCTACCTTGACAAAATGTCAAAAAATATTCAGACAATTTTTTTGAGAAAATTCCTTGTACATTGAATTCATCCAAGTCCCGAGGTCTTAAATTTTCAAAATTTGACTTCGAGGTTTTTTTCTCTTTCGGAGTTTTAACTGCTCGGTCTTGGAATTGTGTTTCAAAAATTCCAAAGTCTGAAATTTTGACTTTCGGGCTTTCGGGGTGCGGAGTTTTTAATTGAACATTAGTGATTTTGGACCCAAAATCACTGAAGTACGAAAACCCTAAAGTCTGAATTTTCAAACTTTTAGGCTTTCGGATTTCGGAATTTTGAGGATGATTTGTGATTTTTTCCTTTCAGATTCCTGAAGTCCGAAAGTCTGAAATTTAATACTTTCAAGCTTTCAGGTTTTGGATCTTTTTGTCACCATTTCTTTTTTCGCCTCCAAAACTCCAAAGTCTGAAATCCCAAATTTCCAAATTTTTGGGATTTTGGGATTTCGGGTTTTTCTCGAGCAATTAATTCTTCACCAACCCCGTATGGAACGGAATTTTCCCATTAATATTGGGATTTCTATTTAAACTTGATTTTTTACTATCATTTTCACCTAACAAGTTAGTCTGACATTCCATTTTCTTGGTTTTTGCGACGTCATTTTCAACATATTTTGATTTGTTTATTTCTTTTGGTTTAGGTATTCATTTGTTTTCTTTCTCGTTTGGTTTCTTTTTGGTTTCCCTATGTGTGTTTTTGAAATGACAACTCCCTTGATTCACCATGCCTTGTATTTTGAGTCTTTTCAGGTTTACAGGTTTGTTTTCAGGGTTCTCTTGAGTTTTCCACGCTTTTTCTCAATGATTGTCTTTTTTTCAGGAAGGTTCTTTTCCTTGTTTCCATCGGAAAAATCAATTGTTCATCTATTTGGGAAAAGTTTTTCAGAAAAATATTTCTAGGAACTTTCCATTTCATAATTTTTGGGGATTTTTCCGTTTGAAACTTTAGAGAAATTCATTTTGGAAAAATATTTTAGGGAACTTTCCGTTTCAAAATTTTGGGGAATTTGATTTCAGACGTTTCTTTTGGAGCTTTCATCTGCAGGACTTCGGAGTTTTTTGTTAGGGGTTTTGGGGATTTTATTTTTAGAATTTCTCCAACTTCAGCTTCCGAAATCTAGAACTTGATGTCTACTTCCAGTTTAAAGGGAGAAGAGAAGATGAAGTATTCATTTCTTGGAGTTGCCCTCAAACATGCTTGTCTTCTGACCTAGGCAATATAGGAGACACTGACTTAGGTCAAATTGACTTTCCAGATTTATGGGATAGAGTCAAGGATCCAAACAAGAAGAGTTGGATGCAAGCCATTTATGATAGTGGGCTCATCCTTGCTGCAGGTTTTCCTGCTTCAATACATCGTCCAGAATTAGTGCTAGCTGTAGCTGCCCACTTTGATGCAGAGTCTATGACAGTCAAAGATGTCGATGACAAGGTGGTAATTCGCTTAGACCTCGACTTCTTTGAAGATCTACTCAAGCTACCTACGTTTGAAGACTATGCTTCCATTTCACCAGAAATAGCAGTAGCGCATTGGGACAAAGATGTTGAATCATGCACGAAAGTGGTGATGAAGAGTTACTTGGCTGAGAGCATGGTTAAGTTACCAAAAATGTTGTATAGGGCATACTTTATCCAGGAAGTCAATGATATCATTGTACTCTTAAGTCATGTCTCGGGTCTTCCATCTACAAAGGAATTCCAAGAGTGGATGTTCTTATACATTGCCACTATAAAGAAGAACAAAGATCCTATCAGGTGGGGAGAGCATATCAGTAGCTCAATCTGCTATCAGTTGAGCAGGGTGTCAACCATGAAGAATTTCTACATGACATCTTTTCTAGTCTATGTTGTTGCTGCCATGGGAGATTTTTCAAGATTGAATACCAAAGGCATTCACATCACTTCTCATATTTATTACTTCTATCCCCAACTCACCTGAACAAGGGAAGAAAACATTTTCAAAGGATAAGTGACGCTTTCTTCGCAGTCATCCTCTACCATTTTGACAAGGAACGGTACAATCGGAGGATATCTGACGAAGCTATCCAGGAAGTGCAGGAGTGGGGGGCAATATATCTCTCAGTTCCCTACATTTACCTATATTCAGGTTCCAAGTTTCATAGATGCCCCAAGAAAATTTCCAAGGTGTCCTACAGATAAATGGGTTCTATTAGAGTTGGTTTGATAGTTATTGGATTATCATTTAATCCAAAACAAGAGTCACAAAGTTGGAATGCATTTTGCTATTTTGATTGACAGGTACACTTGCCTAAATACTCACAAATCCAAAAATGTTGATGCAGAGATGGCTAAGGTAACCCTGTGAAATTTTCATCCGCAAACTAGCTTTGACTATTGGAGCAAGTTCAGCCAAATAGGGCATTCCAATCCTCATATTCCCCAATTAGAATATATCTGGGTCCATTTTTGGGATGAATACATCATCCGACATAGGGATTTCGAGATGCTGACTCTGGGTGAGATTCAGAAATACGGTATAGCCAATGTGCCATAAGACATGCAAGACAATGATGAGGTTTTGGATGAAGTATACAAGAGTGGTGACATTGCCAATCAACCACTGCAATGGGTTGATTGGTATATAGAAGAATGCAGTAATACGAAAGAGAGGGCGGGGCCCATTCTTCAGAGGACCTACAACTGGTTGTCTACTTTTGGAATCAAACCCAAAGGAGTTGAGTAGACTATGAATACAGGAGCCCCACCAATCATAAGCCTAACAACACATATAAAGGGAAAAAGGTCAATCCAAAAAACCCCTGCAGTTCCAAGAAAGATTTCGTTCATTGTTGGTGGCTCATCTCTTCCCAAAACTCATGTTTCTCAAACCGTACCTCTAGTAACAACTGTGGCAGATGTGGTCATATTCAATGATTCTTCTGGTACTTCACAAGGCCCATCAATTCCTTCTTCTCTCCCATTGTCCCTTCGTGTATAGGTTCCTCCCACTTCTACCACCAGTTCACTCTTCCCATCTCCTTTTATGGCCCAAGTGTTCTCATCCCTTCCAGCTCTCTCGGCTAGAGAGAATATTGGGTCACCTTTTCTTTCTTCACTTCCTTTATCACTTCCACTTCCTTCGGTTCCATCCTTTAATATCATTGTGTCAAATCCTATTATTGTACTTAAATCCACTCCTTCCATTACCACCACTTTTATCCAAACACCAATCAGTGTTTCCAACACCCTTTCCTTGACTCATGTATTAGGTATTGCATCTACTACTCCGTCTTCCTCAGTATCAGCTATCCTAGAGTGGTTATTCAGGTAGACTCCTAAGCAGAAAAAAAAAGTGCCTCTAGAAGATGTTATAGATCTCATAATTGTGGAGAAAATACCCAAGAGATAGATTAAGAGACCAAGTACCATGTCAAATCTTACAGTAAATCCATTTGGAGAACGAGTGATAGAGGTTGCCACCCCTATTGAGGGAAAGACCAAAGAAACAATCACGGCTACAGACTATCAGATCTCCAGGTTTTCATTAGGAAAGGCTACTCATGAGGGAGCTAAACAAGATGTACATACTTCTCTTGGGATTCTGATGGCAAAATATGACAAAGATAAGGCCACAAAGGATGAACTCAAGGCCAAGGTCGAGCAACTCACAACATTGTTACGAAAAGTAACACAACCCACTCCATCTACCGAAACCTCATCTACTACGGCCATGATAGTTTCAGCTACCATTGATGATTTTTCTTATCACGAGCTCAAAAAGCTAGGCCAGAAAGGGAGATCAATAAATGGGTGGATAGAATGGATATTTTTGAAGCTAATCCTTTAATCAAGGAGGTCATCGATATTTATAATGATTTGCAAGATTGGAGGGTTACTATTTTGAAAATAGATGAAACCTTCTCTGAGGAAAATAATAATCTGAATTTGAACTTGGCAACATGGAGTGTGATCAGAGCAGTGGATTCTGATTTGCTTCTTCAAGAGGAAGTGATCGATGATGTCTCTAAATTATTTGAATATCAGAAGGCTATGGAATTTTGGTGCCAAGTATTGCAAGATTTTATCAAAAATTTAGATGATAAACGATTGGAAATTACATATGCCCTACATGATATTTTAGAAGAGTTTGATATTGCTGATTGCAAGTTTTTCAATGAGAACATCGATGCTCTTCCTGTGGAATAGATTAAAGAAAATTTCAAAGACTTTGTGAAATGAGATGATGAAGTCACTAGAAGTTTCAACTCTGATTCTATTAACAGGTTGGTTTTGTGCCATAATTTCATAATAAGAATGCAGAAAGTCGTGAGCAAGCTAAGAAGAGTCTCGGATGAAATAACAAGGGAGATCGAGACAGTAGATGTGGTGAATCAATACGCATGTGGACCTGAGGATGAAGAGGTACATGGGATAATTAAACACTTCATCAAATAAAAGCATCTACTGACCATGTGAGAAGAAAGCCAAAAGGAATATGCGGAGGAGGATATTGCAGAACCAGTCAGGGCTGAGTAGCCTTGAGAGGATGGATTCGAGCTCTGGGTCAGTCAAAATTGTAGGGTTGACTCAGTCAAACCCTTGCAACAATTTTTGTTATTTTCATGGGAGCTTGTTCCCTTAATTTAATAACATTTCTATTTTTAGTTAAATGTTAGTTAAGGGCCCAACTGTAATGGCTCATCTAAAAAAACTTATAAATAGATGAATGCATAGGAGTAAAAGGGGATATACATATTTTTAGATATTTTTGGTGAAGTTACTCTTCAAGCTTTGAAGAGTGCTTTCAGAGATTTGTTGAAACCTTTTAATTATATTCAAAATTTCCTTGTACTTGAAGATCTATTTTATTGTGTTGAATGATTTGTCATTGTATGCTTTGTGAATGTGATTCCTTGGCATTATTGATTAATTTACCTTTATTTTAGATTAATGCAGTGGACTTCCTAGCATGTGCTAGATCCGGGAAGCATGATACTTTCTAGATGGCTTTCAATCCACTATTTAGAACAATTTAATGCTTGGTAATAAATAAATCCTATTGTAGTGAAAATGATTTAGGTATCTCATTTAAAACACAATAAGAAAGATCTAATCTAACAGGCTAGGTTAAAATAAGATCCAAATGTCAAGTAACTGGTTCTGGGTCTCTGCAGTCTGACAGAGGTCTTAAGCAGGTCACAGGTGAGTAAGGGTGATGTGGGAATAGGTAGGTAGGTTACTGTTCTAGGCTATATTGGTAGATACAGAGACCGATGCCGGTTAAGGGTGACCGATGCCGGTTTGGGAGAACCAGTGCCGGTTATTGTGGGGTACTTGGGAATGTCATAGAATGAGCTTTAGATCTCCCATATGATTGCACAAAGGACTAGGCTGGTCGGAATGAGGTATTAAGTTGTTTGGATGGGATTTGGTGAAGTTTTAATAGGGATATGGAGGGGTGAGTATTAATGGAGGTCATTGGGTGGCTAGGAGAACAAAGGATGAAAATACAATGATGAAAATGAGTGAACCAGAGGAGTAAAATGTTCTACTTACTTGGAATCTTGTTCTGGACATCTGTGAGTGAGGAATGAAGGTGCTTGATAAGAGGTTGAATGTTGCAGAGGATCACCAAATGTTGGGGAGCTCTTGCATGGGCTGCATGTGCTCTCCTTCTTGCCTAATTGGATCAAATTTGTGTTGGGGGTGAGTGTTGGATGGTTTTGGGTGAATCCTAGATGTCTGTGCAAGAGAAAATACTTGATCTCCTTCTTTGCATGCATGTTCCCTCTGAAACTTGTTCTCAAAAGATGTGATATCTCTCAGGAATCTACCAACCTCAAAAATAAGGTTCTTTTGGGAACTAAATGGTAACTGACGGTGGCTTTGGCTTAACCGGTGGTAGTTAAGGGTAATTGACGTCGGTTAGGGTGGGATTTCCTAGGTTTACTAAACTGGGCAAATCCCCTTGATTTTCTGGGACCTCATTTTGTTTATTTGCGGATTAGACTGGAAGCTTCCTTCTAACATGTGGGAATGTGGTTAGAGGGAATGTAGGCATTGATTATTAGGGTTTGGGTAGGTCTTATTTAGTTATGGCAACTTAATAAGAATAGGTCTTAGGGTGAGGTGGCTAAATGAGGTGGATATGTAGGCATTATCCCAATTAGGATATTTAAAAAATAAATATGGTGAGGGTAATGAATTAATTTAATTTAAATAATTAAATTAACATTATAGTAGGGTGAAGGGGTTCATGGTTAAGTGAATGTGCTCAATGGTGTTTATTTGACAAGGAACCAAAGGGGAATGTGACCTAATTTTAGTGTCTACACTTAAAGATATTTTTTATTGTGTTGAATGATTGGTCATTGTATACTTTGTGAATGTGATTCCTTGGCATTATTGATTAATTTACCTTTATTTCAGATTATTTGTTTCATATTGTGAAAAGAATAGTGTGGTTACCTTTCATCAATTGTGAGAAACTATTTTCCTTTTGTTGATTAAGAGTTACATTATTATTATCACTTAAGTGGATACTTGACATGTGCTTGTGATTATCCTCTTGATAAATTATCTGTGTATCAAATCAAAGTTGATCTTTCTATTGTGTATGTTTAAAGTTTAGCGAAGGAATGTGTGCTTCCAGTCTGTGGTATTTTGTACCCTTTCCAAGTTGCAATAGGTGAAGGTGGCCAATGATGCGAGCATCCTACCCACATTAACCCTTCCGGAAGTTGAACATCCCTTTTCTTAGTGCATCACCACTTCTAGCATAGATTTTATTTCCTTGCATTATCTCTCCCTAATCCCATGAAATATTAGTATAGGTCTAGTTAGCCATCTTTCTTACATCAGAAGTAGTGTTGTGTTTAGTTTAGGAAGAGGAAGCCGACCTTCTTCGGAGGTTCACCTCAAGCACAAGTCCCACAGCTTGAGAGGTGATCCCATGTGTCCCAATCACACCGAATGTCGTGATTAATTCCTAGGCCATTCGAGGGGTGTAGTGATTTGGAGACAACAGTTTTTGGCACGCCCGGTGGGATAGAGTTGGTACCTCTCTTCTCATTCCATTGACACAAGGTACATGGCGACTCCATCTCTCTAGATTTCAAAGTTCAGTACATCAACTCATGTGAAGGATTCACACAAGAGCTTCTTCAAGGTGAGACAATTATTATCATATAAAGCTTTCTTTGTCTCCCCCAAGAAGAAGGGGAAGAAACCTTTCAGTACCATCAGCTGCCACTTTACCTCGTAGAGGGCATTTAACTCCTCATGAAGGACATTTTCCCCACCAAGACACAACCAACTTGTAAACGTCATGAAAGCCAATACTTGTCCTCCATTTAATGCCAATAGTCCTTTGTTGTTAGCACAAAGAGATGCCATACCAACAGCAACTTGCCTTGAAAAGTTTACCATTTTACACTGGGGAGACTAATGTTTCACCTCGGGAGCACATACTAGATGTGGCTAGCATCTACGCAGTACATAGTATCATAGAAGATAACGCGGAAATTCGAATCCTTACTACTTCATTCAAAGGAAGATCACTTCAATGGTTCCAGAGTTTAGTTGTTGGATCTGTTACCACTTGGAACGATTTAGGCACGAAGTTGTGTAAACAATTCAAGACAAAAGTGATAATCTCTCGCTTGTAGAATAATTCCATACTATCAAGTGGTCTCCTCAGGAGTATATGAGCGATTTCAACCTCTATTTTGACAAGACTTGGAAACAGATCCCAACACTTGTAAGGCCATCCATAGAAAGCGCATTCCTATATTACTTACAGGCATTGAATAGTGATGTCACCTTCATGATTCAGTCCATGGGGGGACCGTTATCCTTGATGCTTATGAAAATGTCGTAAGAGCTGAAAATTTCTTGATTCAAGTAGGTAAAATTGCTCCTCGACCTCCCATTCCTATTTTTACAGAGCTTGCAGGCCAACAGCCAGTCATTACCCTAGTTCCGACAACTTCTATTCCAATAGCTACACATACTTCCAATCCCTCAAATGATTTGGATGAGGTAAAGTCATTGTTACAAAATTTCGGGAATGAACTCATAGCAATGAAGAGGCAGCAGTCCCAATATTCTTGCACCTTTCAACCCCAATATCAAACGAACCGTCCTCTATTCCATGGAAACTGATCAATGAAAAAATCAGGCCTCAAGCCAAGATGTGAATATAAAAACTTTGAGTTTTCAGAACCCTTCTACTACTAGTTCTTCCCAGGCTATAGTCCCGGTCCAGAACAACCTCATCCAAGACTATGAATGGTGCTACCCTTGTTCTTAGCCCTATAGTCAAAATATCTTCCCAAATGGATTTTTGAGTCAATCCCTCATGGTTCAAAGCATAACCACTCCACCTGAATCATCTGCTGGACCATCCACTTCAGAAAGTCAAGATCAAGCTCCTGATGAAACCACATTACTAAATTGACAAGCAGAGGAATTTTTTGGTTTGAATACTATTTCCTCCACCATAGTGTCTAACACACATTCCAAGAAAAGGTCAATAGATTTAGAGTCTTCCAATACTTATCAGGAATCCATTTCTCAGGCCCCAACAAAAGATACCAGATGATAATGGCATGAGAAATAAATCATTAGAAATATCCGTTGATCAGACTACAAAGAAAGATGGGACATCGAGTATCACGGTACCTAATAAGCATTATCCAAAGGAAGACCCCAACACCCCAAAAGGTATTAGCAAAGTGGGAGCAATTCCATTCAGCATCGTGGAACAAATGAAGAAGAAAAATTTGAGCTTCACAATGTGGGATGCACTTTCGATCCCTTCTCAAAGGAACTTGCTACGAGAGGCTTTGAAAACTTTGGCACTACTGGCAGACCGTCAGGCCAAGAAGTAGCAGTGGCAACCAGCTTATGCCAACCCAAGACAAAAATACATGCTAAGACCAGTAAGCCTCCACCATTTTATATCTCACTGATTATTGGTGACCATTTGGTGCACAATTATATGATCGATTCTTGAGCCAGTAGTTTCGTGATGCCTAAGCAGATCGTAGATGTACTACAAATTCCATATGCTCCAATTTTGAGAGGGGTTGTTTAGCTAGATGGTACTACAGTCCAAACTGTGGGGGTCATTAAGGGACTTCAGCTTACTATCCACGCATGTCCTAGTTTGACTTTCACATAGGATATATCTGTCATTGATCTCCCTCCCCTCTTCGCCATCTGCTTATCATGGGATTTCACAACAAAAATGGGAGGATATATTTCATCAGACTGGTCACACATGATCCTGAAGACCCGATATGGGACTAAGGTAACTATAAGGGCAGAACCAATCTGTCACAATCACTTGGAACCTTACACGTCCAAACCCATAGATGGTAATTACACCATTTATGATCACGAAGATGATGACACATATCATGAGCCAACTACTCTTGTTGAAGAGGTTCCAGATACGGTTCTCGATGAAGTGAGTATAAACCATCAATATGACCCCTATGCTAATTTATTGGCAAATGAAGAATATGGACTGTTGTTCTTAGAGGAGACTGGATTAGGTACATATTACATTCATGAAGAAGATGCCATCGTACCTCAGTTGGTTAAGGCATCAAGCGATACTAACAGACTTTAATCCATATTTCACCCACGTGCCAAATATTAGATCGACCACGATCCCGCATAAGAGGAAACAGAGTCAAAAGGCGGACAAAAAAGGGCTTCAAAATTGGCTAAGTATAAAGGTGTAAGCAGAGAATGCCAAGTGTCAGTATGGTGCTAATTCAAGGGGTGAATAGAGAAAAGGTTTCTAAATGAGTGCCAGACTACCGCGTGTCCTAGGGGAAAGCGGGCGTCAGGGGAAAAGTTGATTCTTTGCCACTTGTTATCACAAAAAGGGTAAAGTTTGCAAAATGGCCCGCAACTCCATTGGGGAAAAAGTTAGCGTTAGAACCCGAGTCAAAGCCAAGGCGGGGAGTCGGAGGGAAAAGTGAAAATTTACCTTTTTTTCAAAGGGAAAAAGATAAATTGTGGACCCGCAAGACTAATTTTTTGTTCTAATATGGCTGCCACATATCCCACATTAAAGAAACGACATGTTTTTTAAACTGGTTTTCCCGCCCATTTGTACGGACCCGATACAAACTTTGAAGGGGCATATCTTTTGACTTAGGGCTCAAACTATTGCAAATCTGACACCATTGGAAAGATCTCGGCCTCACCTACACCATGGAGGTCTGAAACTTTAATTTTTAGGAGGTTAGGTGAAGAAAAATGGAGGAAACATCTTTGGGCCTTCAATGCAGGATCCATCTGTCTCAACAACCAGATTGGATTCGATTTGTTTCCACCGTTTCCTCTTCTTTCAAGGCACTTGAATCAAGGAATCATGCAATAAAGATGGATTTGGGGAATATTTTATCAGAAGCATTAACAATAGTGGTTGAGCTTCAACCCACTTTTCTCGCTTCCCTCTCTCTTTCTTCTCTCTCGATCAAATCTATAAATACGGGGTAGGATTCATTGTAAAGGGTTGTTCATTCTTCTTCCCTGCCCCCTCTCTCTTTCTTCTCCAGGGTTGAATGTGGAGTTTAAGCCTCCTCCCTTGGCTTTGTAATGGCATTTTCCTGCCTCTTTCCCATTAATGGTGTACTGTGTGAACTCTTGGAGCAATAAAATTTGTTTCATGATGTGTTTTGTCCATCCTTTGCTCATTTTGTTGTCTCTTCTCACCTCTCACCATTACAGGGTATATTGTGCATATCTCTGATGTCCATTACAGGTTTTGGGAGCTGTGTTTAAGGGGTTTGAAATGGTGTTCTATGTGAACTTTATCCTTGGTCTATGATGCATCTATCCATCCTCTCTATTTCTCACCTCTCTCCATTTCAGGCAGTTGGGTTTGTGATCAGCAGTTCCCTTTTCTCGGTGCTATCACCTTTGTAGTGTAGGATTTCTTTATTTTCATGCTCTCTCTCTCTCTTGGTCCCTTGGAATTGTTAGATTAGGAGTAGATAGTCACATTTCCTTCCTTAGAAGTAGTTTAGTGCTAGGATTAGGAAGATGAACCAACCTTCTCTGGAGGTTCATTCCCATTTGCAAGTCCCACAGCTTGGGGAATGGTACAATGTTATGCAAATCACACCAAATGAGTTAGACTTAGAAAAACATATTTTTAGAGCTCATTTGGGGGTACTGTGATTTCGCACTAACATTTTTAACACGCCTGGTGGGACAGTTTGAAGCACCTTACCACTTCACTTCATCAGGTTCGATGTGCTCTTGGTGAAGATTTCAGCCTTTGGAGGCACTTTCAAGCACATTTGGTGACTCCATCTGGTCAACAACCCATCCTCTGAGTTGCAGACCTTCTTCCCATCCATTTCCACCCATTATTTCTTCCATCTCCTTCATCTTCTTCAATCCCATGAAGTTGTGCGATCATGACTTCATTCCCACCATGGAATTCACATCTATAATAACAGCAGTATGTTCCAACTCCAATAATCTTTACAAATCCTTCAAATCAACATTTTGAGAAAATCCAAAATCAGCATGGTTACCCCTATGAGCAGCAGTGCCAAAATTAGTTTGGCTATGGAGCTTTCCAAGAGCAGGGGTATGCAAACAATGAAGAAAATCAAATGCAAGATGCTTGGTCTATTGGAGAAGATCCAAAAAATGGAGATTGACATGGTTCAGTCAAGAGCTACAGCTCGAATGAAGGCATTTAGAATTGGTTATAGGGAACCTTGTCCATGGGAAGGCCCTTTTCCAAGACATTACAACCCTCAAGAGAAGCTTGACTTCATGGTTGAAGTGTTGCCTCAACTTACACAGTGGATTGAGGACATTGGGGCTTATGAGCAAAGTGCGGGACAACCTTGTCAATGGGTAAGTCAATCACCATCTCCCTGCCTTTCATTTTCTCTCCCTCAATCTTTATCATTTCAGCAGAGGCAAGAGTCAAGCCCCTCACTTGCTGCCCCAAGTGTTGATTTCATTTCTCCATCTCCTAGTCTTCCACCTCATCTCAGTTCTTCTGTCCTTTTCCTTTCATCCCCTCCAAACAAACAAGAAGTTACACCTCCCTTCTAACCACAAACAATTGCAAAGATGGTTGAACCCCAACCTGCCACTCCTCTTACTTTCCCAATCCCATGTTGGGAAGAGACTCAAGAATCCAGTTAAGGACAATAACAAGAAGAGGAGCCCAATAGAAAATAAATGATAGACAATCTGAAGAGTTGGGCTACCAAATTTGGGTTTACAAAGATCCCCTTGATGGTCAAGCCAATAGAGGAGGTCAAGATTGAAGAACCAATGGTGGCTGAGGCTGAGTTTGCAGCAGAAGAAGAGCAAGAACAAGAGGAGGAACAATTAGTCTTAAGCCCCATTGAAGAGGAGCAGCTGGGAGAGATCAGATCAGTGTTGAGGCCACTCAATGAAGAAGGCATCATTGAAGATTTTTTTCTTTCATTTCAAGGGCCTGATTTGATTGATGAACCCATGATGGAAGAGGACCATATAGTTCCAGAGGCTCTAAGTGTGGAGTAGGCTACAGAGGAACCTTCAATTCTTCCTCCCACTTCATCCCCTTCAAGCTCTGATGTTGAAGAAGAGTTTGATCTCTCAAACTTCATGTTTGAGGAAGAGAGAAGTCATGGTGAGCAAGTTACAGATCAAGAGGACACCATGAAGGAGGTAGAGCACTTGCAGTAAGAAAACAAGGAGGCAGACTATCTGTCAAACTTGAGAGATTGATTTGATGAAAAGGAGCCCATGGAGATTATATCATTTTCTCCTCCATCCATCTTCCACACACATGAACTTGCTACCATGAAGGAGAATATTCAAGTGCAAAATCCTGCACTCCATAATGGCCCTCTAGAACCAAGGTGGAAGATCTTGATCTTCCATGTTCTTCAAAAGAGGAGGAAGGAAAAAGGCAAGAGGATGTCATCATCTCTCTCACGCCATTCATCCAAGAAGGTCCACAAGAAAAATCCATTCTTGGAGTTGAAACTCAGAACAAGGGGCACATTCAAAGGATCAAACTATACCCAATCAGGTACTTGGCTTCATTGGAGCCAATGGAGAAGCCAAAACCAGTCATGCCTACTTCATGGCATGAGGATGAGTACCAAGGTACCAAGGGTCACCATCAATACCTCCAGGAGTCCAATGCAAGTCAGCTTGAAGAGGTATTTTCCATTAATGTTGATACCTTGATGATTTGGGTGGAGGACAGGCTTATAGCCAGTTTTTCACTCATACAGGCAACTATATTTAGTGTCAAATCATTTTCATGGCTGCCCCTATTGAGAAAGGGAAGCTAATTCTCCCTACCTATAACAAGATTTGTTTAGCATTATTTCTCTCTGGTTAGTGTAGGAGTAGGAGTAGACTTTGTTTCCACTAGAATAAGTTCTTATGCACACTCTTCATGTCTCATTTGAGGCATGTATGATTTAGTCTTTGTATATAAGTTTTGTTCACATTTCTCCAAAGGTGCATAAAGCCAGGATCTTCAGTATTCATAGCAAGGAAACTCATAGTTACTTGTAATAGTTTCTATCTTCAAAGAAAAAAAATGCAAAGCAACTCAAGTCATTTCAAAAAAGTCCATTTTAGGGACAAATGAAATCCCCAGAGTTAAAAAAATTCTACTCTCAGAAATTCCATTTTCAATATTTCCTTATGAAAATTGAGAGTGCAGACTTAGGGTCAGACAAAACATAGAAAAGGCATACAATCAGGCTCGCAGTGGCTCAGGGATCAAGACTTCTAGGTTCAGATCAGTTTCATGTTCATCAAGCAGACTCCATGCCCAATGGATGCTTCAAGGCCACTGGTCTCTTCATCTAGTAGGCAGATGTCCCCGTGAGTCGCCAAATTGTTATCCATATTTCACCCCGTGCCAAATATTGGATCGACCATGATCCCGCATAAGAGGAAACAGAGTCAAAAGGTAGATAGAAAAGGCTTCAAAATTGGCTAAGTATAAAGGTATAAGCGGAGAATGCCAAGTGTCAGTATGGCGCTGATTCAAGGGGTGAATAGAGAAAAGGTTTCTAAACGAGCGCTAGATTGTTGTGTGTCCCGGGAAAAAGTGGGGCGTTGGGGAAAAGTTGATTCTTTGCCCCTTGTTATCACAAAAAGGGTAAAGGTTACAAAATGGCCCACAACTCTGTCGGGAAAAAGTCAGCGTTAGAACCCGAGTCAAAGCCAAGGTGGGGAGTCGAGAGGAAAAGTGAAAATTTGCCTTTCGTTCAAAGGGAAAAAGATAAATTGTGGACCCACAAGACTGATTTTTTGTTCTAATTTGGCTTCCACGTATCCCACATTAAAGAAAGGGCATGTTTTTCAAATTGGTTTTCCCGCCCATTTGTATGGACCCGATATAAACTTCGAAGGGGCATATCTTTTGACTCAGGGCTCGAAATATTGCAAATCTGACAACATTGGAAAGATCTCGGCCTCACCTATGCCATGGAGGTCTGAAACTTTAATTTTGAGGAGGTTAGGTGAAGAAAAATGGAGGAAACATCTTCAGGCCTTTAATGGAGGATCCATCTATCTCAACAACCAGATCGAATTTGATCTGTTTCCACCATTTCCTCTTCTTTCAAGGCACCGAATCAAGGAATCATGCAGTAAAGATGGATTTGGGGCATATTTTATCAGAAGCATTAACAATAGTGGTTGAGCTTTAACCCACTTTTCCCTTCTCCCTCTCTCTTTCTTGTCTCTAATCAAATCTATAAATACAGGGGCAAGATTCATTGTAAAGGGTTGTTCATTCTTATTCCCTACCCCCTCTCTCTTTCTTCTCCAGGGTCGAATGTGAAGTTTAAGCCTCCTCCCTTGGCTTTGAAATGGAATTTTCCTACCTATTTCCTATTAATGGTGTACTGTTTGAACTCCTGGAGCAATAAAATTTGTTTCGTGATGCATTTTTCCATCCTTTGCTCATTTTGTTGTCTCTTCTCACCTCTCACCATTGCAAGGTATATTGTGCATATCTCTGATGTCCATTGCAGGTTTTGGGAGTTGTGTTTAAGGGGTTTGAAATGGTGTTCTGTGTGAACTTTATCCTTGGTCTATGATGCATCTGTCCATCCTCTCCATTGCTCACCTCTCTCCATTTCAGGCAGTTGGGTTTGTGATTAGTAGTTCTCTTTTCTCAGTGCTATCACCTCTGTAGTGTAGGATTTCTTTATTTTCATGCTCTCTCTCTCTCTCCTTGGTCCCTTGGAATTGTTAGATTAGGAGTAGATAGTCACATTTCCTTCCTTAGAAGTAGTTTAGTGCTAGGATTAGGAAGAGGAACCAGCCTTCTCTAGAGGATCATTCCCATTTGTAAGTCCCATAGATTTGGGAATGATCCAATGTTATGCAAATCACACCAAATGAGTCTACCTTAGAAAGTAGATTTTTAGAGCTCATTTGGGGGTGCTGTGATTTCACACTAGCACATAGACTGTGGCAGATGTTCTTTGATGGATCACGAAGTAAAAACAGATCTGGTGTAGGGGTTATGTTAGTATCTCCAGGAGGAGACAAATATTTCTCTTCCTATCGGTTGCAGTTTAGTTGCACTAATAATGTCGCTAAATATGAAGCTCTTATACAAGGAATTCAGTTGGCCCAATGAAGAGGAATCCACACCTTGACTATTTTTGGCGATGCTGAATTGGTTGTACACCAAGTTACAACCTATAGTGCATCAAATAACAATCTACTATGGTCATACAAAAATCGGGTCTGGGATCTGATAGAAGATTTCGAAGCTTTCAAATTCATGCAATCCCTAGGAAACAAAATCAAGATGCTGATAGGTTGGCTACCATTGGTTCTCAATATGATATACCAACAAACATCATGAAAGAAGGGTAGCAGACAATCAAAATGGTGGTTCGTCCTGTGGTGCCAGATAATGTGAGTAGCTGACAGGTGTTTGATAGCGATCAACAAATTGCTCTCTTCCTTCAACAAGAATCAGAATTCACCGCCAAACATCAGAATAAAATCCAAATTTCTTACAGAGATTAGATTATATAGCTGATAGGAAACAAGCTACCAAAAGGTCTTGGTTACATTGGAATCCATTTTAAATACAAATGATCAAGCCAAGCAGAGCACTAATATGGTGGTTAAAGAAGAAGATTTTGAAGATATTGAGGTGGCAAGCGAGAAAGTCTTGAAAATTGGTAAGGTATGCACTACTCAGGAGAAGGAGGCTTTCATCTAATTATGTCAGGAATAACATGATAATTTCACATGGAGCTACAAAGACTTGCGTGGTTTTGATCCCGACTTGGCTCAACATACTATTGGATTGGATCCAAACTCCAAACCAGTTTGTCAAAAGTAGAGGCCAATTAATCCCAAAATCAAACCACTGATGCGGAAAGAGTTGACCAAGCTTATCGAAGCCTGTATAATTTTCCTATCAAGCATTATTTGTGGGTAGCTAATTTGGTACCCATAAGGAAAAAGAATGGTGAAATTCGGTGGATTTCAGGGACCTGAACCATGCCTCTTTGAAAGACCACTACCCTCTTCCCTCAATGGAACAAATCCTCCAAATAGTGGTAGGGGCTCAAATATTTTCCTTTCTCGATGGATATTTAGGATACAATCAAATTCTGGTCCAATAATTTGATCAATTCAAGACGACTTTCACCACCAAATGGGGCACGTATGCTTACAATAAGATGCCTTTTGGATTATCTAATGCAGGGGCCACCTTTTAGAGATCCATGGATATGACATTTAAAGGACTCATCAATGATATGATCTTGGTGTACCTTGACGATATTACTGTCTACTCCAAACATGCTGAGGATCATATCACCCATGTAAGGAAGGTTTTTCGAAGGTGTAGGGAATTTGGCATCTCACTAAATCCAAAGAAATGCATTTTCACGGTGCAGGAGAGGAAAGTTGTTGGGACATATTGTTTCAGTAGCAGGTCTATCTATCGGCCCAACTAGGATTCAGTCAATTATGTCCTTATCCCTCCCAATTCATAAAAAGGGTCTCCAAAGTTTTTTAGGAACTATAAATTTTTGCGAGATTTATTCCTCAGTTTGCAACGTTGGAAAAACCGCTGATGGCCATGCTTAAAAAGAATATTCCATTTTCATGGACGAAGGAGGGAAGAGAAAGTTTTGAAGCCATCAAGACAACTATCTCCCAAGCTCCTACACTGGTGAATCCTCATTTTGACAGGGATTTTATTCTCTACACTTTTACAGGTCAGGAAAGTATTTCAGGAATTCTCACTCGAAAAATGATGACGTGATGGAGCAGCCCATTACCTTTTTCAGTCAGTCTCTTAAGGAATACAAACTCAAATATTCCTTCATTGAAAAATAGGTCTTTGCAGTCATTTGAGCCCTAAAGAAGTTTAGGCATCTGTTGCCTAACAACAAAATCTATTTAATTGTTTCTCATCCTGGAGTCAAAGAATTTTTTTGAATAAGGAGATGAATGAGAAACAAGCTAGGTGGATTACGAAAGTAATTGAGTATGACATACACATTAAAGTCACTAAACTTGTCAGAGGCGAGGGGTTATGCTAGTAGTTGGCTGCAGACATGGAAATTAAGGATGTTAAGGATGTTGCGCTCTTCAATGTTGATGAAGGAAATGATCAGATTGATTGGTTAACTAAGATGGAAAATTTCCTCCTCTCAGGAGCATATCCTCCAAATATGGATAAGATTCAATGACGTACTTTCCGTCTCCGGTCTATTCCATATGTTGTGGTAGATGGCGTTCTTTTCTCGAAAGGATTTGAATGGTGTTCATTTACGCTGCATCAAACCAGAGCAAGTGAACAAGATATTGGAGGAGTTCCACAATGGGTTTCAGGAGGAACTTACTCGGCACGAACAAATGCTACCAAGATCATGCGAGCCGGTTACTACTGGCCGGACTTGTTCAAAGATGCCCATTTTTGGGTAAGGAAATGTAAAGAGTGTGCTCTTTTTGCAAGCAAATAGAAGCTGACAACTCTCCCGTTGCATCCTATTCAGGTGGATCAACACTTTATTCAATGGAGGTTGGATTTTATTGGTATGATCAATCCTCTATCCAGTGAAGGACATAAATGGGTCCTTACTGTGATAGATTATTTCACCCACTGGACAGAAGTGGTGGCCTTAAAGGAGAGCAATGAAAATGTTGTCCTTGAATTCTTAGAGAGTATCATGACAAGGTTTGGTGTTCCATTTACTGTTATCTCTGACAATGCAATGGCGTTCCTCGGGATGAAAATAAGTGAATGGGCCATCAAAAACGGGGTCTATCTTAAGACTTCATCTAACTAGTATCCACAGGGAAATGGGTTGGCCAAATCCAGCAATAAGAATTTGATAAGGATCATCAAGCACACAATGGAGGCCAACAAAAGGACTTGACATACACAACTTAAGGTTTCTCTGTGGGCAGATCGAATAACACCTAAAAAGGCCATTGGGGTTTCACCTTTCATGCTGGTTTATGGACGAGAAGGAAAACTCCCACTTTATTTAAAAATACCTTCCTTGGACTTGGCCTATCGGCTTGAGGTTATGGAGGATGATGCTTTAACAATGAGATTTGTTGAACTCATGGAGTTGGAGGAAATTCGAAAACAACTATGCATACACTCATGCAACATCAGACTCAGGTTAAAAAATCCTTTGACAAGAAAGATTTTGATAGATCATTCAAAGAAGGAGATTTGGTTATTAAATGGGATGAAGACCGGGCTAAACCAGGTAGGTATGCTAAGTTTGACGCCCTCTGGAGTGGGCCCTATATTATTACAAGTTGCAAAGAGGTGAATTCTTTTCGTCTATCCAAACTCAATGGAGAAGAATTTCCCATTGATGTGAATGGGATACAGCTCAAGGCTTGTTTTTGAGATTGTTCCCCCCTGTACAATGTTTTATCTTTTCCTCCAGGTGCTTTGCACATCATTTTGCTTTCTTTTTGCATTTTTTTGTTGTTGTATTTTCTCTTTAGGACTCCTTTTCCCAATGTTTTGCTTAAGGCTACTGGTCTAAAAGCTTAGCAGGCAAGCATTCCCTAGAGGTCACCAAAAATGTTAGCAATTTAATCTACCTTGAGAAAATGTCAAAAAATAGTCAGACTTGAGAAAATTCCTTGTACAATGAATTCCTCCAAGTCCCAGGTCTTAAATTTTCAAGATTTGATTTCAGGGTTTTTTCTCTTTCGGAGTTTTAACTGCTCGGTCTTGGAATTATGTTTCAAAAATTCCAAAGTCCGAAATCCCTAAAGTCTAAAATTTTGGACTTTTCGGCTTTTGGGGTGTGGAGTTTTTATTTGAACATTAGTGATTTTGGACCCAAAATCTCTGAAGTACGAAAACCTAAAAGTCTGAATTTTTAGACTTTTGGGCTTATGGGTTTCGAATTTTGAGGATGATTTGTGAGTTTTTCCATTTAGACTCCCAAAGTCTGAAATTCTGAAAGTCCAAAATTTCAGACTTTAGGGCTTTCGGGTTTCGGATATTTTTGTCACCATTTCTCTTTTTGCCTCCAAATCTCTGAAGTCTGAAATCTTGAATTTCCAAATTTTTGGAATTTCAGGTTTTTGGGATTTTAGGTTTTGTTCAAGTAATTAATTCTTCACCAACCCTATACGGAACAAACTTTTGCCACTAATATTGGGATTTCTATTTAAACTTGATTTTTTCCTGTCATTTTCACCTGACAAGTTAGTCTGACATTCCATTTTCTTAGTTTTTTACGACGTCATTTTAAAGGTATTTTGATTTGTTTATTTCTTTTGGTTTAGGTCTTCATTTGTTTTCTTTCTCATTTGGTTGTCTTTTTGGCTTCCCTCTGTGTGTTTTTCAAATGACAACTCCCTTGATTCACCATGCCTTGTATTTTGAGTCTTTTCAGGTTTACAGGTTTGTTTTCAGGGCTCTCTCGAGTTTTCCACGCTTTTTCTCAACGATTGTCTTTTTTTCAGGAAGGTTCTTTTCCTTGTTTCCATTGAAAAATCAACTGCTCATTTGTTTGAGAAAAAATTTTTTTTGGGGAACTTTCCATTTCAAAAAAATTCAGGGAATTTTCCATTTCAGAACTTCGGAGAAATTCATTTCGGAAAAAGATTTTGGGAACTTTCTATTTTGGAATTTCGGGGAATTTGATTTCAAAGGTTTCTTTCGAGCTTTCGTTTGCAGGACTTGAGTTTTCCATTAGGGGTTTTTCAAGGATTTTATTTTTGGAATTTCTCCAACTTCGGCTTCCAAAATCTAGAAATTGATGTCTACTTCCAGTTCAAAGGGAGAAGAGAAGATGAAGTATTCATTTCTTGGAGTTTCCCCTCAAACATGCTTGTCTTTTGACCTAGGAAATATATGAGACATTGACTTAGGTCAAATTGACTTTCCATATTTCTGGGACAGAGTCAAGGCTCTAAACAAGAAGCCTTGGATGCAAGCCATTTATGATAGTAGGCTCATCCTTGTTGCAAGTTTTCTGCTTCAATGCATTTTCCATAATTAGTTCTAGTTGTAGCTTCCCACTTTGATGCAGAGTCTATGATAGTCAGAGATGCCGATGACAAGGTGGTAATTCACTTAGACCCCGACTTCTTTGAAGATCTACTCAAGCTACCTGACGTTGAAGACTATGCTTCCATTTCACCAGAAATAGCAGTAGTGCATTGGGACAAAGATGTTGAATCATGCACAAAAGTGGTGATGAAGAGTTACTTGGCTGAGAGCATGGTTAAGTTACCAAAAATGTTGTATAGGGCATACTTTATCTAGGAAGTCAATGATATCATTATACTCTTAAGTCGTGTCTCGGATCTTCTATCTGCAAAGGAATTCCAAGAGTGGATGTTCTTATACATTGCCACTATAAATAAGAACAAAGATCCTATTAGGTGGGGAGAGCATATCAGTAGTTCTATCTGCTATCAGTTGAGCAGGGTGTCAACCATGAAGACTTTCTACATGACATCTTTTCTAGTCTATGATGTTGTTGCCATGGAAGATTTTGCAAGACTAAATACCAAAGGAATTCACAACACTTCTCATATTTATGACTTATATCCCCAACTCACCCTGAACGAGGGAAGAAAACATTTTCGAAGGATAAGTGACGTCTTCTTCATAGTCATCCTCTACCATTTTGACATGGAACTATACAATCGGAGGATATCCGACGAAGCTTTCCAGGAAGTGCGGGAGTGGGGGGCAATATATCTCTAGTTCCCTACATTTACCTATATTCAGGTTCCATGTTTCATAGGTGCCCATATCAAATATCCAAGGTGTCCTATAGATAAATGGGTTCTATTGGAGTTGGTTCGACAGCTATTGGATTATCATCGAATCAAAAACAAGCGTAACAAAGTGGGAATGCATTTCCCTATTTTGATTAATAGGTACACCTGCCTAAATACTCACAAATCCAAAAATGTTGATGCAGAGATGTCTAAGGTAACCCTGCAAAATTTTCATCTGCGAACTAGCTTCGACTATTGGGGAAAGATCGGCCAAACAGGACGTTCTAATGCTCATATGCCCCAATTAGAAGATATCTGGGTCCATTTTTGGGATGAATACATCATCCGACACAAGGATTATGAGATGCTGACTCTGGGTGAGATTCATAAATATGGTATAGCCAATGTGCCATAAGACATGCAAGACAATGATGAGGTTTTGGATGAAGTATACAAGAGTGGTGACATTGCCAATCAACCACTGCCATGGGTTGATTGGTATATAAAAGAATGCAGTAATATGAAAGAGAGGGTGGGGCCCATTCTTCAGAGGACCTACAACTGGCTAGCTACTTTTGGAATCAAACCCAAAGGAGTTGAGTAGACTATGAATACAGAGCCCCACCAATCATAAGCCTAACAACACCTATAAAGGGAAAAAGGTCAATCCAAAAAACCCTTGCAGTTCCAAGAAATATTTCATTCGTTGTTGGTGGGTCATCTCTTCCAAAAACTCTTGTTTCTCAAACCGTACCTCTGGTAACAACTATGGCAGATGTGGTCATAGTCAGTGATTCTTCTGGTACTTCACAAGGTCCATCACTTCCTTCTTCTCTTCCATCGTCCCTTCCTCTATCATTTCCTCCCACTTCTACCAGCATTTCATCTTTCCCATCTCCTTCTATGGCCCAAGTATTCTCATCCCTTCTAGCTCTCTCGGCTAGAGAGAATATTGGGTCACCTTTTCATTCTTCACTTCCTTTATCACTTCCACTTCCTTCCATTCCATCCTCTAATATCATTGTGTCAACTCCTATTGTTGTACTTAAATCCAATCCTTCCATTACCACCACTTTTATCCAAACACCAATCAGTGTTTCCAACACCCTTTCCTTGACTCATGTATCAGGTATTGCATCTACTACTCCATCTTCCTCAGTATTAGCTATCCCAGAGTGGTTATTCAGGTAGAATCCTAAGCAGAAAAAAAAATTGCCTCTAGAAGATGTTATAGATCTCATAATTTTGGAGCAAATACCCAAGAGATAGATTAAGAGACCAAGTACCATGTCAAATCCTACAGTAAATCCATCTGGAGAACGAGTGATAGATGTTGCCACCCCTATTGAGGGAAATACCAAAGAAACAATCACGGCTATAGACTATCAGATCTCCAGGTTTTCATTAGGAAAGGCTACTCATGAGGGAGCTAAACAAGATGTACATACTTCTCTTGGGATTCTGATGGCAAAATATGACAAAGATAAGGCCACAAAGGATGAAATCAAGGCCAAGGTTGAGCAACTCACAACATTATTACGAAAAGTAACACAACCCACTCCATCTACCAAAACCTCATCTACTACGGCCATGATAGTTTCAGCTACCATTGATGATTTTTCTTATCATGAGCTCAAAAAGCTAGGCCAGAAAGGGAGATCAATAAATGGGTGGATAGAATGGATATTTTTGGAAGCTAATCCTTTAATCAAGGAGGTTGTTGAGATTTATAATGATCTGTAAGATTGGAGGGTTACTATTTTTAAAATGGATGAAACCTTCTCTGAGGAAAATAATAATCTGAATTTGAACCTAGCAACATCGAGTGAGATCGGAGCAGTGGATTCCAATTTGCTCCTTCAAGAGGAAGTGATCGATGATGTCTCCAAATTATTTAAATATCGAAGGCTATGAGCTATGGAATTTCTACTACGGCCATGCCAAGTATTGCAGATTTTATCAAAAATTTAGATGATAAATTGATTGGAAATTATAGATGCCGAAGAGATGATATTTTTGCTCCTTGAGTTTGATGTCTCCATTGTTTAAATATGATTGGAATTTTGGTGCCAAGTATTGCAAGATTTTCATTATGAGAAATTCAAGAGTTTGATATTGTTGAGCTGTTTTTCAATGAGAACATTGACGCTTTTCTTAGGTGGAATGATTAAAGAAATTTTCAAAGACTTGGTGAAATGAGATGATGAAGTCACTAGAAGTTTCAGCTCTGATTCTATTAACAGGTTGGTTTTGTGCCATAATTTCATAGGAAGAATGCAGAAAGTTGTGAGCAAGATGAGAAGAGTCCTGGATGAAATAACAAGGGAGATCAAGATGGAAGATGTGGTGAATCAATACACATGTGGACCTGAGGATGAAGACGTACATGGGATAATTAAGTGCTTCATCAAATAAAAACATCGACTGACCATTCGGAAGAAATCCAAAAGGAATCTGTGAAGGAGGAGGATGTTGCGAGGAACCGGTCAGGGCTGAGTATCCATGAGAGGATGGATTCGAGCTCTAGATCAGTCAAAATTATAGGGTTGACTCAGTCAAACCCTTGCAATAGTTTTTGCTATTTTCATGGGAGCTTGTTCCCTTAATTTAATAACATTTCTATTTTTAGTTAAATGTTAGTTAAGGGACCAGCTGTAATGGCTCAGCCAAAAAGAACTTATAAATAGATGAATGCATAGGAGTAAAAGGGGATGTATATATTTTTAGAGATTTTTGGTGAATTTGCTCTTCAAGCTTGGAAGAGTGCTTTAAGAGATTTGTTGAAACCTTTTAATTATATTTAGAATTTTATTGCACTTGAAGATTTGTTTTATTGTGTTGAATGATTGGTCATTGTATGCTTTGTGAATGTGAGTCCTTGGCATTATTAATTAATTTACCTTTATTTCAAATTATCTGTTTCATGTTGTGAAAATAATAGTGTGGTTACCTTTCGTCAGTTGTGAGACACTATCTTCCTTCTTTTGATTAAGAGTTACATTATTATTATCACTTAAGTGGATACTTGACATGTGCTTGTGATTATCCTCTTGATAAATTATCTATGTATCAAATCAAAGCTTGATCTTTCTATTGTGTATGTTTAAAGTTTAGCGAAGGAACGTGTGCTTCTAGTCTATGGTATTTTGTACCATTTCCAAGTTGCAATAGGTGAAGGTGGCCAATGATGCGAGCATCCTACCCACATTAACCCTTCCGGAAGTTGAACATACCTTTTCTTGGTGCATCACCACTTCTAGCATAGATTTTATTTCCTTACATTCTCTCTCCCTAATCCCATGAAATATTAGTATACATCTAGTTAGCCATCTTTCTTACATCAGAAGTAGTGTTGTGTTTAGTTTAGGAAGAGGAAGCCAACCTTCTCCGGAGGTTCACCTCAAGCACAAGTCCCAAAGCTTGAGAGGTGATCCCATGTGTCTCAATCACAACGAATGTCGTGATTAATTCCCAGGCCATTCGAGGGGTGCAATTATTTGGAGACAACACTAACTTGGGAAGAATACCTTCAAAATAGAAGATCTCATTGTCACATTGTTCAAATATCTCATCAATTTCACCGAGTCTATTTTTGAGATATTCATACCTTGACCTAGCCTCTATAATTGCTTCTTTTAATCTTTCAGTTAACATTTCCATCCACACGTCCACTGCTCGGACCTTCTTGACATCATTGTTTACCTTATTCATTCCTTTAGGGGTGTTTATTTAGGCACTTGCTTGCGTCTAACTAGTTACAAACAAGAACTCAAGGCCTTAACTTGCTCCTTTAGTTGCTTTTTGTCATTTCATCTTCTTCAACTTTTTGCAGAAGATCATTCAATGCCTCAAACACTCCTTGCTTTAATTGTTCCCTTGAAGGTTTTCCCAAGGGAATAATCTGAATGTTATAATCATCAGTTGTTATGTCTTCTCTTTTTTTACCCTCAAAAGGGGTTGCTATTTCCAAGGTCCTTGCTCCAGATGAATCAATGTGGGTTTTTGTGATGGTCTTGGCCCTTTTTGAGGCTCTTACTAGCCTTTGGAAAAGACAGAGTAGTAAGGTCAACAACTTGCACAGGGAGGACCTCTTTTTCTTCATTTGAAATTAACTCACTGATCCATCCCTTTTCCAAACATGTATAACATTTGTCTCTTGTGATTCCTACTGGATTTTCTCAGGAACAACTATCATTTTTTTGGATACTTCATGTTCATTTTGCATAAATGATTGTGTATGTTCCTAATTACTTATTTCGATGGTCCCTATTCCAATCTCACCTTATGTTACTGAATCTTTTGATGGTCTTTTTCATGGTCTGGAACTTCAGATTGATCATTTTTCCCTGAATTGTATCAACATTAAGGGGAAACTCCTTCCTTGTTTCTTCAGTTGAAGCCATAGTGGAGTCAATTTCTTCTCCAACACTTTCTTGTACCAAAATTTGGGTTGTGGGCTCTCTCTCTCCCAAAGTCTGCTTGAGTTTCCACCTTACCCTTTTCATGCTCTAATGATGTATCTAGCAATGCCATGGTAGGTTGTTCCTCTGGAAACAACTCTACATTTCCCATTAAGGGCTATAAATCCTCACCAGTAATGATTTCTTCATCAACAATTGCATCTTGTGCTATTTTCAGTTTTTCTTCAAAAATATTTTCCCTCCTGAGGAAGGTCATCAGTCTTGGTCACCTCAGTAGAAATGGATATAACCTCTTCTACTAATAATTCAATATTAATACCTTTTTCAACAAATGACTTTGGTTTACCCAATTAAAAACCATTTGTCCTGGGAAAGTAATTCAGTTGCTGGATCCCCACTTCAGTAGTTAGTACATGAATATCTTTTTCCAATTTTTTTGCTTGCTTGAATGCTACCCACTGGTGTCAATATTGGTTCTTATACAAATAAATTAAGTGCATCCAAAATGGAAAATCCTTTACCAGCATTAACATCAATTACATCATTTTGGAACTTTGTAAATTCTTGAATTGTTTCGACTGGAGGTACTATTAGTGCAGGATCACAACACCCTCAAATGATTTTTACAGGGCTGCTTTGTTAAGGCAGAGTCATTTGGTGTGATTGCATAACATTGAAATTTCCCCAAGGTATGGGACCTTGTAAAAATGGGAAAAGCTCTCTAGATTAAAGGCTAGTTCCCATTCTTCTGTTCAGGTGCATATGTGAGGAACTGTAGAGGATATCTCTTTATACCTAATCTAAACTTGTCAAGGAGATGGGGGTGAAAGGAATACAGGAAATCAAATTAAGATATAAGGTGATGCACCAAAGGAATGATGAACATTTGTTTTTCCAATAGACACAAACTAACCAAATGCATACAATAACTAAGCACAGATGACCAGATCTATAATGAAAGATTAGATGAAAGTAAAGGAGACAAGAGAGGATCTAAAGTTGATCATAGATGTGTTTTATTGCTCTGCAGATTGATACAATGCATTACAAAGAGGCCAAGAGGAAGAAATGTATTAAAACCTAGTAGAAGGTTTGAAACTCCACGAGTTTCTTTACCAGAAGAAAAGGAGAGCTAGCAAAACAAAGAATGTCCAACCCCTTACAATGAATCCTACCCCTGTATTAATAGATTTGATCATAGAGAGAAAAAGAGAGAGAGGCGGGAAAAGTAGGTTGAATCTCAACTACTGCTATTAATGCCTATGATAAAATCTGCCCCCAAATCCATCTTGACTACCTCAACCACTTGTTTAGCACCTTGAAAGAAGAGGAAATGGTGGAACAGATCGAATCTGATCTGGTTGTTGAGGTAAAGAGATCCTGCATTAAAATCCCAAAGATGTTTCTCCATTTTTCACATACCAGGGCCTAAGAAAAATGATTCTTTATCCTTCCATGGTGTAGAAGACATCGAGATGCTTCCAACAGTGTCAGATTTGCAATATTTCAAGCTCTGAGTCGAAAGATATGCCCCTTCGAAGTTTGTATCGAGTCCATACAAATGGGTGGGAAAATAGTTTGAAAAAATGGGTCCCCTTTTGAGATGGGACACATGGCACCCTTTGGTTTGCTGGGAGATGTGCTTCCATTTTTACCTTTGTGCCTTTTGGATAAAAGGAAAACTTTCACCTTTTCCTCCGACTCCCGCTTTGGCTTTGACTCGGGCCCAAAAGCTGAATTTTTTCCCTTTGGACAGAGTTGCGGCTCATTTTGTGACTTTTATCCTTTTGGGATGACAAAGGGTGAAAAACCAACTTTCCCCCCGATGGCCCGCTTTCCTTGACTCGGGCCCAAACGTTGAATTTTTCCCTCGGGCGGAGTTGCGGCCCATTTTGCAACTTTTGGCTAAGTCCTTTGCTTGGCGGGGCATATCTCTTTATCTGGGACACACAGCAGCTTGGTGGTCATTTGGGAACCCCTTCTTTATTCAATCTTTGAATTATCACCATTTAGACACTTGGCGTTCTCCACCGGCCTGGCCTATGCATTGACTATTCAACTGACTCTGCCCCCTTCTGAGATTGGACACGTGGAGGCACCGCTTGCTTGAAGCCCAGCTCAAAGTCTTCCTTTGGAGGAGCATCGAGTTGACACTTATCAACTTCCACCGGTCTGTGGACTTTTCAATGGTCCTTCTTACTTTTTAGACTTTGGGCTACGTGGCGGGCTCGTGCTCATTTGGGTCTCCGCTCTAGGACTAACTCTTGGAGACGCGCCACATTGACACGTGGCATTCTTTGCTTACACTTCTATACTTAGCCAATTTTGAGGCCCACCCTATCTATCATTTAACTCTGTTTGACCATTTTCTATGTGGAGGGCTGGCACAAGTTTGAGTCTCCACCCTGGGATTCCTTTCCGGATTTGCTCCAAGCCGACACCTGGCATTTTCTTTCTTAGTTGAAGACTTTTCGATGGTCCCATAACTTTTGAGGCTCTAGACGCGTGGAAGCTTGGCATAATTTCGGCTTCCCTTTTGGATTCACCTTTAGAGAAGTGTCATTAGGACACGTGGTCCCTTCTGCTGCCTCCTCCATACTTAATCGATTTTAGACCCTTTCTGAACCATTTCGATCCCAAGGACTCTGTATCTTTGTCATTTCTTTCCTCTCTTACCCTCGATTCCTCTGCAGCACTGCCCCTTCTTATCTGACCCTATTGTTCCATTGTTGAGTCTACCTATAACTTGAAAATGGGCTTAAGGCAGGGAACGGTTGATAAAGTCATTTCTTTTACACGGGGTCCCTTAGTCTTTCTCGGCCCCTGCCACACCATTTGTTGAGTTCCTCTAGCAACCATTTACATATCCGAACGAGTTTTCTCAGGTTCTTCCTATGCAGGGTTATGGCTGATCCAATATTTGCCCAAGGTGAAATATGGATAAAAATTTGGTGACTCACATGGGTATCTACCTGCTAGATGAAAAGACCAATTACCTTGTCATATCCATTGGGCATGGAGTCGATAACAATAGTCTATTACAGATACTGCCTCTGATTCATGAACCTAGGCTGCTTGCACTCTCAATTTTCATAAGAAATATCAAAATGAAGGTTTATGAGAGTATAAAATTGTTTTGACTCGGGCCTCCTCTTGTCTCTCCGAATGGACTGCATAAGAGCAACAAAACAACACCACAACTATGTACAAAATTTAAATCATACATGCTCTAAATAGAACATGCAGATTGTGCAAAGCACTTAGGAGAAAAGGAACCTAAACTACAACAATGCGATGTGCTCAAGCACTTATAGGAAAGAGAAACTAAACTAATATGTATAGGGTGAGAACTTTCCTTTTAGTAGCAGTGCTTAAGATAGATCCCATTCACTGGAATCTGCAACTCCTCACCCTCCAATGTAGACAATTGGAAAGCATTGTTACTCTTACATTTTTTGACCATGTAGGGGCCACTCCAAATGGCATCAAACTTGGAATGCCTTCCTGGTTTTTCTCCATCTGCATCCCATTTCAGAACTAGGTCTCCTTCCTGGAAGGTCCTTGCTTTTACCTTCTTTTCAAAGCATTTCTTGATTGAAGCTTGATTCTTCTCTATTGCTCGGCTGCATGCTCTCTGGCTTCTTCCAATTCTATCATCTCTGCATACCTGGCCTCCATTGGTTCAAATTCATACATCTCTAGCTGATTCATGAGCTCTAATGCTAGAAACTCAAGTGATATAGGCAACACTACTTCTTTCCCATAGACAAGTTTAAATGGAGAGCTACCTATAGATCTCTTGGGCGTTATCCTATCAGCCCATAAGGCCATTTTGAGCTTTGTGTGTCAGGTCCTTTGATTTTCATCAAGAGTTCTTCTGATGATCTTTAGCAGGTTCTTTTATGTGGACTCAGCTTGGCCATTACCTTGAGGGTAATAGTTCGATGAAGTGCTCAAGTAAGTCTCATTCTTAACAGCCCATCCTGTGATCTTGGAACCTATGAATGCCAATGCATTGTTTGATATAATGGTGGTTGGCACTCAAACCTAGTCACTATCCCTTTATATAAATCTAGTATACTAGACTCATTAGCTTCCTTGAGTGCCACTGCCTCGGTCCACTTGGTGAAATATTTTGTTGCTGTCAAAATCCATTTGTGGCCTTGGCTTGAATTTGGGTTGATGACTCCAATGAAGTCCAATCCCCATTGCATGAAAGGTTGGTCGACTGAGATTGGGTGTAATGGAAGTACTGCTAGCCTTTCTTTGGCTTTGAAGAATGCACAATTCTTGCACCTTTTGATCCATGCATAATAGTCACTAAACACTCTGGTCCAGTAATAACCCACCTTTGTAATATTGAGTGTTGTCACCCTTGGAGAAAAATGGCCTCCAACTGCTTCAACATGGAATTCTTGTAGCACTTTCTTAACCTAATCTGTTTCAATGCCTCTCAACGAATTCCATTAATGTCTTTTTTGAACAAGATACCATCAATAAGAACATATGGGATGGCTTGTAATATGAAATGTGTCCTCTTTTCTTTATGAATCCCATGAGGACATATGCCTGTTTGGAGGAAGTGTACCATGTCTTGGGTCCAACAAGGAGTAGGTACATCATCTCTCCCTTCTTCTTGATTATCCTGTAGAATAAAAACAACCTCCTTTTCATTGTCTGCTTCTGTCCTGTTGACCTGAGGCTAATTGTTCACACAACCCTTTCCCAAGACCAGCTTAGTGACCCTAATCTCAATGTCATATTCCATGATACGAGTGATCCATCCTACACGTTTTTCATTCAGGTCCTTGCTGAGAAGGAATTATTTAACTCTTGCATGAGAGACCAACAATTGGATTTTATTATTTGACACCAAGTGCTTGAACTTCTTTAATCCTTTGATTACTGCCAGGACTTTCTTTTTGATGAAGGAGTATCTCACTTCATAGTCTTCTAGACCTTGACTAAAGAAAGCAATTGGTTGTTTTGTACCTCCTTTGTTCTGCTGAACTAAGATTGCAGAAATTGTGTCACTACCACCAAAGGCATACAATATGAAGTCTTTAGAGAAATATGGATTTACGAGAGTTGGGGCTTGTGATATAGCCTCCTTAATGGCCTCAAAGCTTGTCTTTTCTTCAACTATCCATCTGAATGCAAATCTCTTCTTCAGCATCAACGTTATTGGATTAACAAGAGCAGCTAAGTTTGGCACAAACCAGCGGACAAAATTGATTTTCCCAAGAAGATTTGAAGAGCCTTATTGTGGCTTGGCAATGGCAATGCTCTTATTACTTCCACTCTCTTCGGTCAATTTTCAGTCCTTCCTTTGATACAATATGGCCTAGAAGCCTGCCCTCATGGGCTAAAAATATGTATTTTTTGGGGTTCAATGATACTCTGAATCTCCTACACCTTTGGCACACCTGCCTTAGGTGGATAAGGTGGTCTCTGCTACATTTTTAGAAAACACCGTAATGTCATCCAGGTAGATCAGCACTATTTTTTTATCAGCCCTTTGAATGCCATATCCATTGCCCTTTGAAAAGTGGCTCCGACATTAGACAATCCAAATGACATCTTTATGTTGGCATAGGTGCCCCATTTGGTGGTGAAAGTCATCTTGAATTGATCATCCTCTTTCACCATGATCTAGTTGTATCCTGAGTAGCCATCTAGGAGGGAGAATATCTCTGACCTAGACACTGCTTGCAAGATCTGCTCCATCGAAGGGAGTGGATAGTGATCTTTGAAGGAGGCTCTGTTCAAGTCTCAAAAATCTACACACAACCTAATCTCTCCATTTTCTTCCTGAATGGGACCAGGTTTGTAACCCAACTTGATTGTTTGATTGGAAATATGATACTTGCCTCTATCAACTTGTTCAACTTTTTCTTCATCAAAGGTTCAATGTGTGGGTTGATTGGTATCTGATTTTTCCTGATGGGCTGAGTAGCTAGATCTAGTTCGATTGTGTGTTGTGTTAGCTTTGGATTGAACCCTCTTAGGTCTTCATAGCTCTAAGAAAACACATCTGGAAATTCTTGGCAAAGTTGTATAAATTCATACCTTTCTTTCTCGATGGCCACTTTGCCAATTTGAAGTGTTTTGTCTTCTCCAACTGGGATTGACTCTGAATCTTCTCCTTTGATATGTATGTTAGCCTTTTCTTTTCTAAACTGATCATTAGGATTGAAGATAGACTCCAATGTCACTAAGCCTTTGGGAAGCTTGTTTGTATGCAGCTGTACTATTTGATTCCCGTATTACTTCTCTATTATGCTTTGATTTCTAGCTGAGAATTCAGCTTCTTCTTACAAAAAATTAATGATCTATTGATCGTTCTCGGGCACTTGCCAACATGTATTATTATCTGGCACTACTGGCCTCACAACTATATGGATATGTGGTTGTTCTTTGTCTCTTTTGATGTTGTCGACCACATCAAACATTGCTTTGATTGTTGTAAGCCTATCAACAACTTCGTTCTCCTTCCTGGGTATGGACACAATGCTGAAGGCCTCAAAATCCTCCATGAGATCCCATACTCTACTCTTGTAGCTCTTGAGCAAGTCATTTTTGACAGCATTAAGTCCTCTGACTTGATTGGCAACCAGCTCATTGTCACCAAACACTTGCAAGTTCTTGATTCCAAGCCTCCTTGCCCAATGAAGACCTTGGACCAAAGATTCATATTCAACAGTTTTGTTCGTGTGGGAAACCTAAAATCTGAAGGCTGAATAGTATTGCATACCTTTAGGGGAAAAAATCATAGCTCCTCCTCCAGCTCCTTGTCTTCTCCTTGATCCATTAAAGAAAAATTTCCATACCTCATTTTCATCCTTACATTCTGGCTTAATTAGGTCAGGAAGAGGATGATCCTCTTCATGTATACAATAGACTCCTAGCTCATATTCTTCCATCTCCTTATAGGTGTCAAAATCATGTCTCTTGTTGGCCCACTCATCGAGAGTCAAGTCTGGGATACATCCCACCTTGGTGTCTACTTCACAAGTATTTAGGAGGTCTTCTTGATCAAAAGCTGGGTAGTTGGCATTGATTGGGCTAGGCACATAATATTCAATATGATGATCAACAATGGGCTCATATCTGATTGTGGCCTTTGCCCCATACCTTATTCTAAAGAGCATATGTGACCAATCAACAGAAAGATAGCCCCTAATTTTGGCAATGAAGTCTTTGGGAAAACATAAAGCAAAATGTGGTGGAAAATCTATGATTGACACGTTTTACAAAATAGTTACATTGGGGCAGGCATGCAGAGTGAGGATCAGATCCTTGATGATCCCAATAGTTGTCACTATTGTTCCATCTAGTTGTACTACCCCTCTAGAGATGAATTCATACTGGAGGCCTAGTTGATCAACTATTTGTTTGGGCATTACATAACTACTAGCCCCAAAATCAATCATACAATTGTGCACCAATTTGTCTCCAATAATCAATGAGACATAGAATGGAGGGGGTCTCAGGTTCTTACCTTGTTTTTCTCTATGGTTTTCCCCATGTTGAGCTATATTGGTAAGCACTTTCTCTTGTTGGTTAGGGGGTTGATTTGAGCTTGACCAATTATGCATGGCAGTCTACAACAGATCCCTCTGCCCTGGGATGGCCAGTGACTCCCATAGTTAAATGTTCACACTTGTCCTCTTCATTTTCTCAATGATATTAAATGAGATATCCCTTTGTTGCCCCTTCCCAAGAACATTTCTTTCTTGCACATGGGTTGTCATAACTGGTTCTTGAATGGATTTGGAAGGTGGATTGGATTGGTTATGCATGTTGGGAGTTATATTTGGAGCACCAGAATCTTATGGAGTGATAAAAGGTTGAGGGTTACATGAATTCAGTGGTTGGCTTTCTCCAATATTTCTCTTTTTGGACCGTGTATTGGCAGCCACACTTTGAGAAGGAGTCTAGATTCGTCCCACAGAAGTCCTCAGCCTGCTAATTGACAAGCATAGTCTCACTTGGAGGTCCCTCTTCTTGAGATTCCTATTGCTGATATCCTTCTTGGATAGGTTCTTGTGACACCATACTGGTCAGCACCATCAAGGCCTAATTGAGTGCACCATTAAAGCACATTGATTGGTTATGAGGCTGATTACATGGAAAATACCAACCATACTCTTGTGTCATATTGTTTTGTGTTGGAACCAACACCATTGATGTTGAAGTTGTGTTTGGATCATATGCCTTGAAAGGTATAGCAACTTGAGGTTGTCCTTGGTTTTGGCTCTGACTTATAGCCTGAGATGGTGGTCTATTTTGCTGATACTGGGGTCTAGCCTGGTACTAAGTCTGAGACTGATAAGGTCTAGAACTATGAGCTTGTTGTCTTTTGATGGTTACTAGCTCATTTCCCAGGTTCTAAAGTTGTTTCATGACTTCCTGGAGTTCCTTAGAGGTGTTAGATGATGAAGTGGAGGCTTTAGCTGAGCTTTGACTCCTAGGAGTAGGTACAAGGGCTAATGTGGGCGTTTGGCTGGTATCTAGGTTTCCTAACTTGGGGTACAAAGGCATGGATGGCCTAGGAGTGATTTTCCAGCCTAAATCAAACGGTTCTCAGCCCCTATGGAAAGGCTATAGGCTACAGGTAAGGTTGTTCCCCCCATTGATTGAATCATCAAAGAAATATCAGAATTTAAAGCCCTAAGAAAGTATAAGAAGGCACCTTCGTTAGTGGGCTTTAGTACTATTGGAATCCTATCCCAGGTCTACTGAAATATGAGGTTGAAGTTTGTTAGCTGCTCATTTGGGGCTCTCTTGATTGTGGTTAGTTGCTCTAACAGAGATAACTTATCACCTTTCTCTCCAAACTGGTTGTGGAGAGTTGTGCATAACTGGTTCCAATTTTGGATAGAGCCTGCCCCAAGGCTTCTAAACCATTGTGAAGCCTTCCCTTTGAGTGACGAGGTGAGCAAGTTGACTACAATGTCCATCTCATGGATTTCATGGATTGTATAGACATTTGCAATATCTTGGACATGATCACTAGGAGAAGTCTGGTTTTCCCCAGTGAAATACTGTCGGTGATGTTGACATAAGGGTTTGGCTAAGCCATCCTGATTGGCCTGATCACCCCCCTTGATTGAGAGAACGGTCTACTGGGAGGAGGTGTCGATAAGGATCTATTTTGTGGGGATAGAGACCTCTGGGATCTTCTTCCTTCCCTCCCTCTGTTTGGGGATAAGTCTAGATAGAAAAATAGTCCCTCTTCTCTGGCTCTTGACTGTGTTTTTATTCTTCTCATGAACATGCTTGGATTGTTGAAACCAATGGATTTGTTTCTTTTGGAGTCGCTAGATGTATAATTTTAAGACTTCTTAAAATTCAAAATCACAACAAGTGTACATCAATTCTTACTGTAATAAGATGGAGACTTCTCTATCCCACCGGGCATGCCAAAACTATTAGTGTAGGATCACATCACCCCCAAATGAGTTCTACATGTCTACTTTTCTAAGGTAGAGTAATTTGGTGTGATTTCATAACATTGAAATTTCCCCAAGGTGTGGGACCTTGCAAAAATTGGAAAATATCTCCAGATTAAAGGTTGGTTCCTATTCCTCTGATCAGGTGCATACGTGAGGACTTGCAGAGGATCTCTCTTTATACCTAATCTAAACTTGTCAAGGAGACAGGGGTGAAAGGAATACAGAAATCAAACTAAACTATAAGGTGATGCACCAAAGGAATGATGAACATTTATTTTTCCAAAAGACACAAACTAACCAAATGCATACAATAACTAAGCACAGACAACCAAATCTATAATGAAAGATCAGATGAAAGCAAAGGAGACAAGAGAGGATCTAAAGTTGATCACAAACATGTTTTATTGCTCTGTAGATTGATACAATGCATTACAAAGAGGCCAAAAGGTAGAAATGTATTATAATCTAGTAGAAGGTCTAAAACTCCATGAGTTTCTTTGCCAAGAAAAGGAGAGCCAACAAAACAAAGAATGTCCAACCCCTTACAATGAATCCCACCCCTGTATTTATAGATTTGATCAGAGACAAGAAAAGAGAGAGAGGTGGGAAAATAAGGTTGAAGCTCAACTACTATTGTTAATGCCTTTGATAAAATCTACCCCAAATCCATCTTGACTACATCAACAATTGGTTTGGTGCCTTGAAAGAAGAGGAAATGGTGGAATAGATCGAATCTGATCTGGTTGTTGAGGCAAAGAGATCTTGCATTAAAATCCCAAAGACGTTTCTCCATTTTTCACCTACCAGGGCCTGAGAAAAATGATTCTTTATCCTTCCATGGTGTAGAAGACGTCGAGATGCTTCCAACAGTGTCAAATTTGTAATATTTTGAGCTCTAAGTCAAAAGATATGCCCCTTCGAAGTTTGTATCGAGTCCGTACAAATGGGCGGGAAAATAGTTCAAAAAATGGGTCCCCTTTTGAGATGGGACACGTGGTACCCTTTGGTTGGCTAGGAGATGCACTTCCATCTTTACCTTTGTGCCTTTTGGAAAAAGGAAAACTTTCACCTTTTCCTCCGACTCCCCACTTTGGCTTTGACTCGGGCCCAAACGCTGACATTTTTCCCTTTGGGCAGACTAAGGGCGAAAAACCAACTTTCCCCCGATGGCCCACTTTCCTTGACTCGGGCCTAAATGCTAAATTTTTCCCTCGGGTAGAGTTGCAGCCCATTTTACAACTTTTGGCTAAGTCCTTTGCTTGGCGGGGCATATCTCTTTATCTGGGACACGCGGCATCCTAGCACTTGTTTGGGAACCCCTTCTTTATTCAATCTTTGAATTAGCACCATTTAGACACTTGGTGTTCTCCACCGGCCTGGCCTATGCATTGACTATTCAATTGAATCTTCCCCCTTCTGAGATTGGACATGTGGAGGCACCGCGCTTGCCTGAAAGCCCGGCTAAAAGTTTGCCTTTGAAAGAGCATCAAGTTGACACTTGTCAGCTTCCACCAGTCTGTGGAATTTTCAATGGTCATTCTTACTTTTTATAATTTAGGCTATGTGGTGGGCTCACACTCATTTGGGTCTCCGCTCTGGGACTAACTCTTGGAGATGCGCCACATTGACACTTGGCATTCTCCACTTACACTTCTATACTTAGCCAATTTTGAGGCCCGCCTATCCTTCTTTTGACTCTTGTTTGACCATTTTCTACGTGGAGGGCTGGTATAAGTTTGAGTCTCTACCTTGGGCTTCCTTTCCAAATTTGTGCTGAGCCGACACCTGCATTTTCTTTCTTAGTTGAAGACTTTTCGACGCTCCCGCAACTTTTGAGGCTCTGGACGCGTGGAAGCTTGGCACAATTTCGGGCTTCCCTTTTTGGATTCACCTTTGGAGAATCACCGTTGGGACACATGGTCCCTTCCACTACCTCCTCCATACTTAGTCAATTTTGGACCCTTTGCTGAACCGTTTTGAGCCCGAGGACTCCGGATCTTCATCGTTTCTTCCCTCTCTTGCCCTCGATTCCTCTGCGGCACCGCTCCCCTTCTTATCTGACCTTGTTGTTCCATTGTTGAGTCTACCTATAACTTTAAAATGGGATTAAGGTAGGGAATGGATCGACATAGTCATTTCTTTTGCACATGGTCCCTTAGTCTTTCTCAGCCCCCACCACTCCATTTGTATAGTTCCTCTGCAACCATTTACAGATCCAAATGAGTTTTCTCAGGTTCTTCCTATGCGGGCTCATGGCTGATCCAATATTTGGCCCGGGGTGAAATATGGATAACAGGTACATTTATATCCTTGACAAGTAAAGTTTCAGAGATTTTCATACCTAGGATGATAAATTGATTATCTACTAGATTAACTATAGTACTTCCTTGGGAAACTGGACTCTGAGTGCATTGCATTGTTTTTTTCACAAAGGACAGAGGTGGGATTAGAGGATCTGATTGCTCCACACGTGGCAATGAGGCATCATGTTGCTTTTAGAAAGTATCACTCTTCTCGACTCTGGGAATCAATTACCACATCCTAGTGCTTGAAATTTTTAGGCGTATGGGCACCTACTCTTACCAAGACTAGTTGGTGAATAACCTTGTGTTTTTTGTGTGTCCTCTCAAACCTTTTTAAATCTGGTGTTGCTCTTCTTTCATCCTTGTGTGGCTTAGAATGAATATGGCCACTTGCAATGGCTCCACTCATTAAATTTTCAGCACTATGTTTCTTTTGCAAATAATTGGACAAACTACATGTGATGTCAAACCTTTCCCCTTTTCCTGAATTAGCACTGCAAAAGTAATGGGGGCATTCTCCATAGACTTTAAAAGCATCTCTTCAGTATTTTGCATGAGAAATGACATAGAAGTGATAGTTCCGCTAGTGGTGATGTCCACTCATCAATGAATTCAAGAGTAGGCCTTTAAGATGAAAATTGACGGGCCTTTCCTCTCAGTGGGTCCATTCTATCTACACCCTCCCTCAGCGGTGGAATATCCTCACTCAGGTTTCACAAACTTCAGAATTTGTTTAGGATTTTTGTATTCTGGATTGGAATATCAATGTTCTTTTGGGCCAACCAATTTACAGTCCTCCTCATTACATCAACTATGCTTAAAATAAGGATCATCAGATTCTACCACATTCTAGTCTGGAAGAGATACAAGATAATCCCCCACCTTTTGATCAATATAGAACCTGCTCATTATGTGTGGATCATCCACAATCCCCTCTAGGATAACCACAATTTTGTAGTCTATTATCTGTGATAGATTCATTCTGGAAAAATCCCTTAATCTGACTTCTTCCTCATCTCTGTAGTTCATCTAGTAATCCTCGAAATGGGGCTCATGCTCAAATGTATTTGCAATGTTGTTAAACACGCATCTAATTTCATATTTAGGCCTTTCCTCAAAATTCTCCATGTCAAATTTCTTCATTTCATCTCCAATCAATCTATCCTTTATGATGGAAGAGCATGAATACCTTCCAATTCTAATTGGGAATTTGATATTTGTTTTATGCCTTCCGAAATCAACTTGTGTACATGTGTCAATTGCCTTGCCAACTCACATAAAACTAGTTTATCATCAACATATCTGGGCAACTTACAAGGCCTACCTTCAAAGCCACTAACTCTTATGTATGTAAACTTTTTATATTGAATAAAGTAGCACCCATACTCCAAAATTACATGTCTAGCTTGTTCAGACATCCTATATTGTCCCTACTCTAGCTTGAAAAGACAAATGATTGGGGAAAAGAAAGCATCATTAACTAACCTTACATTCCCACTCTAGTTAAATAACTGTAACTGAGGAAAAATCTCATGCATTTGACATTGCTTGAAGTCGCATGTGGTGACAAACCTGGGAAATGTTTATGCCCTGCAACATTATAAATGAGATATGTCATCATATAAAATTCAAGGTCTGCAGTATCTCCCATCTCATTTTTTGCTAGAGTGACCATGTGATCATGGAGTGCGTCTGCAATAAAGGTGGCCCAAAAATGCTCCCTTTTCTCTCTAGAATAATCCACATGTATGTAGTCATCCATTCTTTGAATTCATTTGCGGTTTCTAAACTTGCCATTCGACTTAGCAATACAATGACATCTTCAACCTCCTCAACAAATGTGCCCTAACCAACTTTATAGGGATTCTAGTTGTTGTCTTCCTCGTAATAAGACATTTTGTTTTTATCATCTTGACATAGTCCTTATTTGTTTCATAATCCTGCAGAGCTAACTTGATTCCTATGGTAATTGGGTTTGTGACTATAGGAAATTTTAACATTATTCTAATGGCCACTGGTATTAGTGTCAATATTGCATCCCCACTCCCGTCTAACACCTCCCTCTTTTCAGGATCATAATTCATAGCACAATGCCACACTAATTTTGGGCAATGAACAGAGGGTAGAATGGCACCTGCTAGAGCAATGCGGCTTTCTGAATTACTTTTAAGGATTTTCTCTTATGGGGACTATTTAACCTGTGGAGGAAGTCATCTAGATCAATGCCCATTAAGTCTTTGTCCATAATTTTAACTAGATCACTTGTGATTCCCGACACAAATGAGAATGAAGAAGATAAGGTCTTCATCTTCCAAAAGCCCTAGCTTTATCTCAATTGACTTGCCAAAAAGAGGGAGACAAAAGCATTTCAAGTTCTTACCAATTTCCCACGGGTACTCAAGAAAATTAGAACTCAAATCAGTAACCTTCGTGATCCTCTAGTCCACAAGTCAAGCTCCACAGTTGAAATCACGATATTTCCCAATAAAACTTACTAATAGAAGCAACAAATTCCAGCAAACTAAGAATAAATGATGAATGCATTTGTAAACTTTAAACATTCTTGAATTCGAGTAAAAGTATTGATGGTGGCATAAATAAATGTATTGCATCGTAACCATTCATTTCACCCTTCTCAATTGTGAAAATGAATCGTCCATGTGGAAAAACCTTCACTAACGAGGGCTCGAGAGCACTTTTTTACAATTTTGCAATGTTTAAATACTTACACACTTTTGACTACTTTAACCCGCCCATCCATTTTTTTAGTTTCAACATGGGCACGACATGTAGTCATACTTGGATGTTAGCGGAGCTGCGGGATTTTTCTGTAATTTTACTCCTTTTCCATTTAAGACCAAAGGTATCAGAAATCTCCGAAGACCTGCTTCCTTGCTTCCTTTATAAACAAAAGCCATGTGTCCTTTTGTGGGCCTCGGGGACCCTTTTGTACTTCTAACACCTTTTCCTCTTAATGTGCAAACATATAATTATGCACCGCTTCCTCGCATCCACTCATCTTGAGACATGTGTACACCTTTGGGGTGGAAATAAAAACTAATTGTGTTGCTTTATGGTCGTGAATATTCGTCGGATCACGGACCAATTTTTTAATTCATGAATGTCATAGAAAAATACAAGTTTATGAATTTGACCTACCATACCACATCCAATTTAAAGCTGCCACGTATCAACAGCAATGGGAGAGAAAATACAAATAAAAGACAAGACCTAGAAGCAAATTACAACAATCGATCCCTCAAACTCCAAAACTTTAAAACACAATGACTTCCCTATAAGAAACCACTAGGTAATGCACATTCAGACATGATCCTCGACCAAAAAAGAGGAAAAACTAAACCATACATAGAAAAGGCCATAAAGTTGATTGGCACCCCAATAGGGAAAGCAAAAAACTATAGCAGACAATGGTGGAAAATCTTAACCGAATAAGGGCGATATTAATTCGAGCACCAACAGGTTTTAAAGACAATAATAGCAAGCCAAAAATAATGGTATGAAACCCACAAAATGGGGGCTATGTGAAGTATAGAGATCTTGAGTTCATCCAACGAAGTGGGTATGATTTACATAGAGCCACCAAGAATATAGAATAAAGGCGGGAATATTATGCATGGGGTTCGAGGAAAATTTAATGATAGTTATAGAAGAGAAGAAGTGGAGGCTATAATCAAAGTGCAAAACAAACCCATAATGAAAAATGAGTTATATAGTCGGTCGAGCCATACAAAAACAACAAACTGGGATAGAATGGGTCGAATCATCCCAGAAAGCACTAATGCCACAGGTAAAACACAATGAAACCCTCAATAGACATAAACTCAGAGCTTGAGAATAGAGAACCCAACAATGGAAATGTGCAGATTTTGTGGACTGAAAAACCCATAAGAAAAAGCACGAGATCCATTGCAAAAAATAATGGTAAACCAAAACTCTCAACGGAAAAGCCCAACTCAAAGTAGCAACGAGATACATAAATCAAGAAGAAAATGGAAACCCATATTGTATTTTTCATCAAAATAGCCAAAATATAGCTCGCCACACCAGTATAGCTAAATAACAAATCTCACTCAAAATACAAGGCATTTTTCAGCAAGACCTTACCTTCACAACATCGTGTAGGGAAATCTATAGTTGTTAAGACAAAAATCACAACCCAACAGTGAAGAGAGTTACAATAATCAAAGTACCCACCTGATTTCCCTCACAAAACAATATGGCCACCATCAACAAATTACAGAGCTCCTCCAGTCAACGTGGCGTCCACCATCGCCTCACCAAAAGGCCAAAGTGTAATATGGGAAGAATTTAGGGTTTATCCCTAATTCAAATTGACTAACCGTGAGTTAGGTATAAGTTATGGTAATCATACCATAGTTAGGTACCTTGTAAAACTTTATGTTATGCCACATACCCACGTGAAAAAGGGGGGGAGAAATTGGATATTGTTTAAATAATTATGCTTTTGCATGTGGAAAGGAGACAATGTGGTTGACAATTTACATGGGATGATGTTTGTCAAACCTTAGCTAGCTCAATAGCAAGGTCATTACACATTTTTGACATGGAAGAGAAGGGTAAGATAAAAGGATTATTATTGCTTTCATGTCACCAAAAACAAGCTATGTAACCTATTTAGCTTTTACCCATTAAATGCTCACTAAAAGCCAAAGATAGCTTTTTCACAAAAGACAAGAGAGCTTATTAATTAAATTATACATGCAGAATGCCTTTTTCATTAGATACCTTAATTTATGCAAAGGGGGATTGTACACATGACTTTCTAATGTAAAAATAAGGGGTCAACTTTAGTTTGACCTAGTGTATGTAAAGTTATTTTTGGATTTACTCCCACATTGGCTGAGTGTTGAACTAGGCCTTAGGTTGAGTATGAGAGGTTTTTTTGGAAGAGCTCGCAGCCTTGGAGATACATTAGAAGTGATTATTTAGCCTTGTATTAGTTAACTGTTGTTAGGACTGAGAGTGTTGAGTTGCAACTCCACTTATTTTTTGCTATATATTGTATGCATTTGCAAGCATTGTAGAGGCTTTTTGATGTAACAAGGTGCTGGAGGATTTTATCCAACAAGTTCCCTATTATGAGAAGAAGGATTCTTTCCTTTTTAGTCTATTTTTGTAGTGTTGTGTATTAAAGGTAGTCATTCTTGTGTTTTATTTTCCCTGAATTTATTAAGTTTAATACTTAAGCTACCTGCCCCTACTGCAAAAACAAGTGTTGTGATCAATTTTAGTGTGCATGCTTTTATTATAAACTGTTATTTTGAGTCCTTCCCTTAACAACTTCTATCATTTTGCCATGGAATTCACCCACATCCCTCTAAATCGTGCAAGTTTGAGTACTTTTTTTTATCAATTTGTGCATGTTACTTTATCAGAAACCCCCAAAAACATTTGGTGTATCACCTCATTTTACCATTTTCAGTTTTCTTTCTAACCCTCAACCTCAACAACTTAGTTTAGGGATACACCAAAAGGGAACTAGCCTTTTAGAATCTAGAGATTCACCTCACACTCGAGATTCCCACAACCCATGAGGTGTCTCAGTTTAATATCCCTAGAAGTGAGGAAGGAGAGAAATAAACAATTTTGAGATTCCTTAGACAGGGTGCACTTATGCTAGATAACATTTTTTGGCACGCCAGGTGGGACTAGAATAATATTGATGAGTTCAGAAAATTGAAGAAGCAGAACCATCTAGTGACTCTGTAAAGTTGATTTTAGACCACTACAACATTTTCAAGCCTAAAGTGACATTAAGTCTTTCAACTACAACCTTTAGAGTTATTTTTCAAATATATAGATCTGGTTATTTTGTTGTTCATGTAGCCTATTTTCATAAGAAATAGTCATGTTTTTCTATTTTTCCATATTTTATGAGGTCATGCAATCATGACATCAATTCCTCAATGGAATTCTTCTATCCAATTGTTTTATCAATAAGATCAACAACCTTTTTACACATTTTCCCCGTCATATCAATACTATGACCCCTATCAAAATGAATATCCCCATCACCTAGACCTTGCTAATCCATATGATCATCAATATGAAAATAGTTATGTTGTTGAAGACCAAGGAAATGCAGAATGTTATGATGATTATACACAGGAGGAAGATCTTGAAATCAAGCTTCATAGAATGTAGCAGACATATCTGGATCTTAAGGAATGAGTTAAACAGTTGTGATCATTAGATGTTGATAGGCATCAGGTTGAGGAACCCTGTCAATGGAATGTTCCCACTTACCTTCCCTATCAAAATCCAATGCCCATTCCTTATCACCATTGCAACCTAATTACCAAATTTCAATATTTTTTATTGTTGTTGTTGCTCCCAATTCCCCTTCCTCACATTCAGATTTTGAACCCCATCCCTTTGTCCAAAAATTGCAAAATCAAGGTGATACCCATCCCACCTCTCCTTCTTCATCCATAAACCTGATTCAAGAAAGTGATGATCAAGAAATTATCCATGAGGGCAACCAATTGAAGAAAGCTGCAAGTTGGAATTCATGCATAATTTGTAGGGATGGAATTCTAAATTTCATTTCATTCATGTTCGACAGTCGGAGAAAGAAGGAATACAAGAGGTAGAGTTTGATTTTGTGGAGGAGTAAGCATGGGGGGTAGATGATAAAAAATCTTTATGTTCTGAGTGTAGTGTGTGCAATGACACACTATTCAAAAAAGTTACTAATTCATCCCATGATTTGTAAACTTCTAGCTTTGGAAATCTATGAAATTACACAAATATGTTATACTTTCTACTTGTGAAAATGACAGTTTTGAGCTTTAGTGATTGATTAAATAGTTCTTAGAACAGAATTGTAGAGAAATGCTAAAAGAATTCCACACACAACACAAGAATTCATCCTGAAAACCCCTAATTTGAGGGAAAACTAGTCGGGAAGGGCAACTGCTCTTTCTTTCCACTTGTATTGGCCAATAATCAAATTTTACAGATTACAATAAGTATGAAAAGAAGCAACAATGTAAAGCTTCTCTCCAATTACTTGTTTGCCCTATTTTCTTACACCTTGCTCTTATAATTCCACTCCAGCACTGAAGAATCTCTACTCACTTGCTCTCGTATAATTAATACTTTACTTATTGATCTCTCTGGATCTTCGAATGTAAAAAACACTTGCTCCTTTAGGTATTTATAGCCTTCACATGTCCACCTACGCATTGTAGGATGTGAAGGGACACATGAAAGGAAGAGACAAAGATAATTGGTTCAAATTCTAACCATTCAAGATCCATTTTATTTTTCCACCAAAAGTGACAGGACCGCTGAGTGGTGCAGACCGGAGGTCATAGGACCGCCACCCTATTTGGGCGGCGATTACAGGATGGCCACCCGGTTGGGTGGCGGTTCTGCAACCACCGCTCTGCGCAGAGTGGCAATTTTGTTAAAATGCTGATAGAACCTCCTTTTCCTCATTTTTCTTCACTATTCATTCTTTTTGTTGATGGATCTGATGGAATGGTGTGTTTTTCTGATCCCTATGGATCATACCTCCCCTACTTAGGAGGATTTTGGTCCCACAAAAGCTTAGCGGGGAGTGGTAGAGGAATCAACTCCCTCTCTTTCTCCTTTGAGTACCATCGGGTTTCCCTTGGTGTCTTCTCTTCTCGTCCAACCTGCCAAGACTCTTATGGATCTCTGGTTTGCTGCTCCAGTGCTACATCCTCCTCCGAGCTACCTCAAGTACAATCCTCTTTGGAAGGAAGCTTATGTATGTTTTCTTTATCATGCATAGATGACCCTAGTAGGTGTGAGCTCTTCCAACTTGCTACAGTGCATTTGCATGAAGTGTGGCAGACTTTGTCTCTTGAGATGGATTTGTCGGATCCTCTCCATGTGTGTTGTTATAGTCACCATTATTCCTTGTATCTCCTCCTCTTCGTGCTACCCTACTATCAGGTCTAGTGAATCAGTAGGTAGATACAATGACTACATAGTGGAAGTTTGTATTGCTCCTTGAATGAGTAGCTCCTGTGGTGGCTTCTTATGTCAAAACTGACAAGTGTTATCCAAACTCTCCATCCTTTGGTCAGAAACATTTGTTCCCTCTACTCCATTTCACTTTTCTTCCAATGAAAGTAAACAAAACTGATGATTTTCTTGAATAATTCGTTATGCTTGAATGGCACTTACCATAGCCTTCTTTGATTTTCTTTGGTGTGTCTAGATGTTGAAACTGACTATGTCCTTGACCCGTATGTACCAGATCTCCCTCCTTGTGAATATTGCATCCTTGACATACAAGTAAGGACTTCCAGAGACAACATCAAATGCATAAAATGGAATGATACCATCCTCTAATACACCTATGTATTGGGAATGTTTCCCAAATCTGAACTTACACTTTCTTGTTACTTGGACTTCTACACCCTTATTTACCCATCCCAATGGGTATGGACGTGGATGCTCGTAAGTTTCTAGACCAAGCTCTTTTACAACGGTATCAAAATCAAATTTGACTAAGAACAAGAATCTACTAAAGTGTTTACCTTAGTCTTCTTGATTTGGATTCTGATTTGAAATAGCTTACTCATCTCTTCTTCTTCTTCTCATACATGTTAGTGGTCAGTGTATCCCAGCCTCTCATCTACATCCGAATCATCCTCAATCTCCACCTCTTCTTTTGTTTTCACAGTGTCCATGGATTTCTTGGAATCCTTGGTTCGGTGCTTTGGGTGCAATTCCGGATGCAACTTCCAACATGTGGCGTCAATATGCCCATTTATATCACAATTCTTACAAAAAATTTTAGGATCTTTATAAGTATGCAAAGCATTGATGCCTGTTTACCTTTCCATTTACCTTTGTAACTTGTTGATCTTTTCTCCCTTTGTTGCTGATTTAATGACTGGTTTTACTTTGGCTCTGCTTCTCTTTACTTCTTCACACATCAATATAGTATTCTTGCATGCAAGCTTCGTTGAGATCCTTGGGCTTCATGGATATTACCTTCCTCCAAAGGTGAGTGTGAAGTCTTCCCAAATATTTGGTCAGAATGTCTTCATCCTCCAAGTCCATATTAAGCAACATGGCTTGTCTTTGAAACTCCGTAGTATAGCCATACACGCTTTGACCATTTCCCTACCTACAGTACTTCTACTAAATCATCTGGTTAGTCTTATGGCCGATAGGATAGAAATTATCTCTAAGCAACTCTTTAAAACCCTTCCAATTATTGATAATATGACTTTTTTTCTTTTCACAAGTGGCTAGATGGGTTTCCCACCAAACCAAAGCATAACCTTCCATTTTGAGACATGCAAAGGTGATCATTTGTGCCTCAGTGACATTATGCACACTAAAATAAACTTCCAACTGTTTTAGCCATTTATCCAATAATTCTGCATCTACTTGTCCTTCAAAATTCTTTATTTTAACTTTTGTTTCGACTTTAAAAGGAGTATGAGTAGATTTTAGCTTCTTGCTTACAGTTATAGCCTCTTCCTCATGCCCTTCCAAATCTTCCTCATCGTGGCTCCCTCCGATACTATATTTTTGGCTAGTGCTCGAACCACTGAGTCCATGGAATCTTTCTTAATTGAAGTCATCTTTTGCATATCTGAAAGCTCTTGTTGTTTTCTATGCAACCTATCCATCATGGTCTCTAGCATCTCGACTCTATGGACAAAGTTCTCTTCCTCGATTTGATCTTGAATTCTATGTTTCCACTTCTTCATAGAAAAATTTAGTTCACAAGGTTAAACTTCTTCACCTTTGTACCTTGTCACTGTCATACAAATCACAAGAAAGAATCGAATACCAAAGTCTTGGATGTAAAATAAGCTCTGATACCAAAATGATTCGTAAACTTCTAGCTTTGGAAATATATGAAACCACACAAATCTGTTGTTCAACTTTCTACTTTGGAAAATGAAAGTTTCGAGCTTTAATGATTGATTAACTAGTGCTTAGAACAAAATTGTAGAGAAATGCTAAAATAATTCCACACATAACACAAGAATGTATCCTGGAAACCCCCAATTTGAGAGAAAACCACTCGGTAAGGGCAATTGCTCTTTCTTCCCACTTGTATTGGCCAATAATCAAATTTTACAGATTACAATAAGTATGAAAATAAGAAACAATGTAAACCTTCTCTCCAATTACTTGTTTGCTCTATTTTCTTACACCTTGCTCCTACAATTCCACTCCAGCATTGAAGAATCTTTGCTCACTTGCTCTCATATAATTAATACTTTGTTTCTTGATCTCTCTAGATCTTTGAATGCCCAAATCCCTTGCTCCTTCATGCATTTATAGCCTTCACATGTCCTCTCATGCACTGGAGGATGTTAAGGGACATCGGGGAAGAGACAAAGACAATTGGTTCAAATTGGAACCATTCGATCTCCATTTTTATTTTCCACCAAAAGTGACAGGACCACCATCAAGTACAGACCAATGGTCACAAGAATGCCACCCTATCTGGGTGGCGGTTACAGGACTGCCACCCAGGTTGGGCGGTATTTCTGCAACCACCGCTCAAGTTGGGTGACGGTTCTGCAACTATCGCTCTACGCAGAGCGGAAGTTCTTTTTAAATGGTGATAGAACCTCCTTTTCCTCATTTTTATTCACTTTTACTTCTTATTGCTGAAGGATTTCATGGAATGGTGTGTTTTTCTGGATCCCTATGGATCATCCCAACTTACAAAACCATAAAAGGAGGAAGAATCAGTTTCAAATGAAGAGGAGCATAAGGAAGTTGAGATCCAAAGAGAGGGTGTTGTGAAGCTTGATAGTGAAGAGACCAATTTCTTATCAAATTTGGAACATTGCATTGGTGACGAACAACCCATAGAACTCACTACTTTTGTAGTTTCACCATTTTTATTCCAGTATACAGAGCCTCTTGTTGTTAAGGTCCCCCTTAGACTTGAAAAGGAGCAAGAAATACCATTGGATGTAGATTTTTTCCCCTTTTCAACAAATCAATTTTAGAAGAAAGCATAGTAGTGCAGTCTGCTGCCCAAGTCAGAACTCATGAAGAAGAAAGAGATGGTTTTGAACTTATAGACTTCATGACAAATCATAATGATGAAGGAATAAAATCAGTTATGATAGATGATAAAAAACAACTTGTAAAGGAAAAACAACTTTTAGATCAACTTCAAAATGTGCTCAAAGATGAAAAGGAAATTAGTAAAATATACCAGATCAAAGAAATCAATTTTCTAGCCATGAGAATGCCATGTCCCATCTGGTACTTGGCTGGTTTGGAGCCAATTTTAGCAGTACCATAATTTGTGCTTGATTTAGAGCACAAGGAAGAGTTTCAGGTTCTCAAAATCCAACCTCGAATCATCTCAAAATAACTTGTAGATCAGATAGAGGTTTTCTTCATATTTTAAATTGGTATTTTGAAAAAATTATAGGTACAAATCTTGTTTCCAGCCTCGTCATGTTACCTATTTTTCAATTTGGTCTCATGGCCTCATTTTTTAGAAAAGGAACCTACTTTTCACAGCCTGTATCAAGTTTTGGTTAGCTTCATTTGCAACTGGTTAAAGTAGGGTAGGTAGGATTTTCTTTTCAATAAAGTGATCACACACACTTGTAGCTATTTTTCAATTCTATAAGTGCATTTCATGCACATGATTTGGTTTTCCAGATTTGTTCCTGCTTTTTTCTTGTTTGGGAAGGCAAAAATTTTAGTATAATGCGCAAGAAATTGGTTTGGGATTTGACTCCATGCCCAATGGAAGAATCAAGGCACTGGTATTTCAGCTAGCAGGAAGTTGATCCCACATAATTGCTAAAAATGTTGACATTTATCACACCTATGCAAGGGGTCAACTCAAAACTTTATTTCTAGGATTGAAGGGGTTAGGCTGAGTGATCTAACTAAGGAGAAAGGGGTATGAACTATTGTTGTGTTTGTTTCAGAATGTCAATCCTCCTCCTAAGATTTATTTCTATGCATCATATCCACCAAGATCGTGCAACCACCTTCAGGAACCAATGCAAGACCCTTACACAGAAGGGAAAGACAAGTCAGGTTGAAGGCATACATCCCAAAGCGGACAAAGGGATAATCCATATTTAAAATTGAAGTAGGTTGTTTCTTTCATTCATTTTAGTTTCATATTTAATCAAGATACATTTGATTCTTAATTTATGATTAAGTGAAATTACTTAGTGTGTTGAGTTACAAAAAGTTCATTTAACATTATGTTAATGAAAAGGAATGCAAAAGAGATTTGTATAGCTCATCACAATAAGTTATTTTCATTTATTTCATAATTTAAATGTACAATGGTCCCACACAAGCCATGGGAAATAACTCTAAGGTACAATATAGAGAAAAGAAAATGCATGTATATGAAACTATGAATGTAGGAGAAGGGAGAAAATCCATCATTTCTTGGATTGTGATGGATTTTCCCCGCATCTCCTCAACTTCCAACTTCCTCTTTTTGTCTTTAGAAAATGCCTAAACAATAGAACAACATTATTCTAGAGCTCCATATTTTTTACATCCTCATATACTCACTGCTTCAGACATATGTATTTTCTTCAAAATGTACTTGAAAATCTGAAAGTATAGAAGGAATACAAAATATGGAAGATCGTAAGCAAAAAAGAGGAAATATTGTCATCATTCAGAATCACATCACGAGAAGAAATCAAAAAAATAATGAAAAAAAGTCTTGTGGACTTCACTCTTTTTCTAACTAGTTCTCTTAGTGTGCAGGTATAGCTTACGAAGACTTTTATTCACAAAATTCTTACAAGAATAGTTTCAGGATCTCAAAAAGAAGAACCATTTTCTGGAATACAAGTTCCATATAAAGAAAATCAAAGGAGGCAAAGTAGTTCATTGTGCAGTCATGTGAAGATCTCATGATACATCAACAACAAGAGGGAAGAAATAAGTACGAACTTGTAATTTTACTTCAGAATGCAAGGCATATTTGAGGAAATGAAGGATTGAGCATATATTTTTAGACTCAAAAGGTCATTCCCATGAGATCATAATGATCAATAAAATCCATCAATGGCACATCAATGGTAATCATATAACTAGAAAAGAATGCTACTTACAATTATTTCAAATTTTCAGGAGGGTACAAGGATCACATTTCAAGATGAAATGATTATACCTTGCCAGGTACAACTATAGATTTCAATGAAGAAAGATTCAATTACAGACATGTAGTTTACAACAGTACATTACCAATCTTCAAAAAGCAGTGAGTCATTTGTAACCTATTAAGATATATGGGAGTTCAGTTTTGTAAAGTACTATTCAACATACATAAAACATTCAAATCTGGAAATGAAGATTTTACCACATAATAAAATTCCAGATATCAAAAGATCAAAAAAGAGCTCCAATTATTTTTTTCACAAGATTAAATATTTACAGAAGATAAATTAGATTTGCATATTCAAATTTCTAAAACCACATTTTAGCATATGAAGAATAAAGGAATGCATATAAAGTATGCTAGTCAAATTCCAAACCTAGATATATAATGAACACATCACAGACTTGTTAGAGGCTAGTTGAGGGAATGCATTGAAATTTCAAGAAGTGGTTGAGTGCCTCAAGGTTCACCAAAGTGTAGGGTACAAAATATAGTACAGAGAATAGATGAAAGAGTGCCACATACAACTAAAAAGGGAGCTATAACAACTATAAGTTTCAGAAAGTTAAAATCAAATAATTCTCTAAAGGAGTTTGCATAAATTCATAGGGTTATGCTCATCTTTAGGACAATTTTACAGTATCTCTTTTAGCATTAACCTCAATCATTCATGTGCAATATTTTTCAAAAATCAGCTCATACATTACACCGAACTCAGCTAGCCTCCATTAATATTTGTACAAGAGCCCATTAGTAGACCAGAAAACACGGAACAACATTAATTCAAAATACCCTTAGAGTTGGAATAGAGAAAAAGAAAGGCTATAAGGACCAAGGTGGTGGCAAGAATTAGAACAGTGTTACTTATGATGAACTTAAGCAGGCTCGTCATAAATGGATATCTTTACATTGATCAACACCAAGTTACTCATGAGCTCGTTGAGACACAAATGCAACACCAATACTATTAGAATCCCAGACGAAGTTATGTGAATCCATATCAAACCCCCAAATAAAGAGAACTAAATCATGGCGATGTCAGTCAATGCAAATCAATCAAGGCATAATATAAAACAAAGTTCCAAGTTTTACAAGGGACAACTAGGGTATTGCGCATGAGATCTATACAGATTGAAAGGAGCCATCACAAGTCACAGGGGTCAAGTTTTAAACTCGAAAATGGATCAGGTAGCTAACCATGAGCTCTAAATACAAAACCCTTAAGCTTGTTCATAAACCACGACAGTGATAAACCAAACTCCACGCTAAGAAAAATGGAACCCTATAATATGAGCTCCCGGTCAAATGTAACGGTTACGGTTTTAAAGAAAACAATAGCAAGTCAACACCAATGGTATGAAACCCCACAAAATGGGGGCTATGCAAAGTATAGAGATCTTGAGTTCATCCAACAAGGTGGTTCTGATTTACATAGAGCCACTAGGAATACAAAATAAAGGTGGGAAGCTTGTGCAGGGGGTTGAGGCAATTGTAACGACAGTTATAAAAGAGTAGAAATGGTGGCTCTAAACAAAGTGCAAAGCAAACCCATCATGAAAAGTGACTTATATAGTCGGTCGATCCATACAAAAACAACAAACTGAGCTAGAATGGGTGGAATCACCCCAAAAATCACCAATGCCATAGGTAAAACACAATGAATCCCTAAACAAAAATAAACGTAGAGCTCGAGAATAGAAAACCTAACAATGGAAATGTGTAGATTTGGTGGATTGAGCAGCCCATAAGAAAAAGCACAAGATCCATTACAAAAAATAATGGCGTACTAAAACTCTTAACGTAAAAGCCCAACTCAAAGTAGCAAGGAGATACAAAACTCAAGAAGAATATGGCAACCCGTTGCATTATCCATCAAAATAACCAAAATATAGCTCACCATAACAGTAAATTATAAATAGCAAATCTCTCTCAAAATGCAATGTAGTTTTCATCAAGGCCTTACCAATACAACATCGTGTAAGGAAATCCATAACGGCTAAGGCAAAAATCACGACCCATCAGTGAAGAGAGTTGCAAAAATCAGATTACATGCCTGATTTCCCTCACAAAATGACATGGCCACCACCAATAAAAAAAGATCCTCCAGTCAAAATGGCCTCCACTATCGCCTCAGTAAAAGGCCAAAGTGCAAAATGGGACGAATTTAGGTTTAGCCCTAATTCAAAATTTACTAACCATGAGTTAGGTCTAAGTCATGGTAATCATATGTAGTTAGTTACCTTGGAAAACCCTAAGCTATGCCACATACCCATGTGAAAAAGGGAGGAGGAAATTGGATATTGTTTAAATAATTATGCTTTTGCATGTGCAAAGGAGACAATGTGGCTGACAATTTACATAGGATTATGTTTGTCAAACCTTAGCAAGCTCAATAACAAGGTCATTACACCTTTTTGATGGGGAAGAGAAGGGTAAGTCAAAGGGATTATTATTGCTTTCATGTCACCAAAAATAAGCTATGTAACCTATTTAGCTTTTACCCATTCAATGCTCACTAAAAGCCATAGATAGCTTTTTCACAAAAAACAAGAGAGATGATTAATTAAATTATACATGCAAAATTCCTTTTTCATTAGATACCTTAATTTATGCAAAGGGGGGCCATATACATGACTTTATCATGCAAAAATAAGAGGTCAACTTCATTTTGACCTAGTGTATCTAAAGTTATTTTTGGATTTATTCCCACATTGGCTGAGTGTTGAACTAGGCCTTAGGTTTGTTGGTGTGTGTGTTTTCCACATCATTAGGTGAGTCATCTCACTTAGGTGAGATCGTAGGTCCATGTGTCATTTAGGGGTCATTATGAGATTCCCTTATGCGTTAGTGCGTCAGTGCATCAGCACGTCAGTGCATCATATGTGTCATTGGGAGTTACACTTCTATTCTGGGAATGTAACTCCCCCTCTCTACTCGAGTTGTCATGATTTCATGATTTCTACACCTCCTATTACTCAACACCTATATGTACATCTTTTGATCTATGAGATAGAGGAGAGTTTTATGGCTTAACTAGGTTCTTCCTGTTTTCAATCTTTGCATGCACATTCGGTTGATGCTCGCTCCTCTCGAGATCTCTTCACGCTGTCGTTCACACGTTCGTTGATGTGCACATCGTCCCTCATGATCCTCGCTTGTGGGTTTTCAAACATTTCATTTGGCATGTAATAATTTTATTGTAAGGTTGTTTTGACTTGTATTACTTACCCTTCCTATGCTTGTCAAAGACGGAGGGTGAGGTCCGGGATTGGCAGGAGGCTAACCCCCTCGCATTCAAAACAAACCCCTCCTAAAATTTTGTGCCATTTCCAACGAGTACCCACACGATACCCTTTGCACCCATTTTGTGCACTTTTTTAATGCGTTTGCAGCATCTAGTGTATTTTTCCATCAGTTGCGGGAATCGTTTTAATGCGATAACTTTTGACTCGCTGCTCGTTTTTGAGCGCTTCCTTGGTCAAAGTTACATGATTTTTCACACATTACGTGATGGGATTATTAGTTTTGTAAACGCACTACTTTTATAAAGTGCCGCATTCTAGGGGGTTGTTTGTACTCTTGGGCCTACACACGCAGACGCATTATCCGAGTCCGACGTCTTGCTTTTGTGCATCTTGCATTTTTCATCATGGAGAGTGCTCTTTCTAGACGTGAGCATTGTAGGATCACCTTACAGCCTCCGCCACTTCTCACCGGGAGAGAGACCTATTCAGCTTGGCGTGCTTCCATGGAATGTTACTTCACCCATGAGGGTCTTTTACCCTTCTTGCTTGGGCCAGTTCCTACACCCGCTGATCATTGTCATCTAGAGGACTTCCTCGACACTTGTGACCATGTCTTTGGTCACATGATGATGCATGTCTCTCGTTCTCTTTGGTTTCACGTGGCAGATTCAGATCCACCTCACCATATCTGGAGCATTCTTCAGTCCTTGTATGGAGACCCTTCACATACTGTCGCCATTGTTGCTGCTGCTGATTCAGTTGTCTCCTCCATTTCTTCGTGTGATGATAGTTTCACTGACACAGGCTCGCTTGGTTCTACTTCTGATGACAAGGATTGTGCATCCAGTTCTGATGTCGAGAGTACTACAGAGGACTCTTCTCCTCTTTCTCTCACTATTCCAGAGAGTGTTGACACTTCCCACATCTCATCAGATATCGAGCGTTTTCTACTCAGCCTCACACAATCATCACACCCACCTCCTTTCCACTTCCAGTGTGCGAGGCCCTTTTCACTCCTCTACCTTCATTGGATGACTCATACCTATCATACATCGCTCTTCTGTTTGTTGAGCCCCCTCATTGGGACGAGTATCTACCTGACCTTAGTCATCTTTTTGCAGAGTCTACTTGTGATGCTCTATAGGTCCCTCATCCATCTAGAGGAGTTCATCTCCATTGTTGGGAGTGCCCCTTAGTTCATCATCTCCATGCCCTTCGGGGACTCTTACCACTTCCACTTTTCTGGAGACCTTCATTGATCCACCCTCAGTTGTGGATCCCTTTTCTATTGTGGAGGATGTTTTATTCCCTTCACATCACTTGGACATCCTTTCTACGGGTGTTCCTCTTTTTCACTTTGAAATTTCTACACACGTGGCATTACCTTCGGTTCCTTGGCACTCACTCGCTAGACCTATGTCACATTTCCGTGCACCAGACTCGAGTTCTTCGTTTCTTGCTTGATTTCCTTTGTGGAGTGGGTAGACTTCCAACACGTCATTTTGTCCTTCCTAAGGGTAGGCACACAGTTCAATGCGGGTGGCTCTTCTTCAGTCCAGAGGGAGAGGATCTCATCATCGACATTCTTCTCGGGAGACCTCCTAGAGTTGAGTTCGATCCGGCATGGCATCTTCTACATTCTTCTCGTCTCCCTCTTCTTCTCTCTTCTTCTTCTTTCCGAGAGATTGCCTCTTTGTACATGGGTACCCTTTCAGGCTCGTCTATGGCCAGGACCCATATTTGGCATCTTTCTTAGATTAGAGAGTGTGTTGTTCTCTTGTGGTGGATGTTTTTCCCATTGGGTTTTCCTTCACTACTTGGGACCTCTTTCTTGTGCATGGGTACCTCATCAGGCTTTGTGTCGAGACCCATTTCTCATTTCTGACTTGCCGCCTCATCCTAAGTTATGATGAAGGGGGTGTTGGTGTGTGTATTTTCCACATCATTAGGTGAGTCATCTCACTTAGGTGAGATCGTAGGTCCATGTGTCATTTAGGGGTCATTATGAGATTCCCTTATGCGTCAGTGCATCAGTGCATCAGCACGTCAGTGTGTCAGTGCATCATATGCGTCATTGGGAGTTACACTTCTATTATGGGAATGTAACTCCCCCTCTCTACTCGAGTTTTCATGATTGTAGCACTGGGGGTTACTCAAGCACCTCCTATATGTACACATCTTTTGATCTATGAGATAGAGGAGAGTTTTATGGCTTAACCAGGTTCTGCCCATTTGTCGAATCTTTGCATGCACATTCGGTTGATGCTCACTCCTCCCGAGATCTCTTCACGCTGTCATTCACACGTTTATTGATGTGCACGTCATCCCTCATGATCCTCGCTTGCGGGTTTTCAAACCCTCTTTCAAGGTAGAGTATGAGAGGTTTTTTTTAGAAGAGCTCGTAGCCTTGGAGATACATTAGAAGTGATTATTTATCCTTGTACTAGTTAACTATTGCTAGGACTGAGAGTGTTGAGTTGCAACTCCACTTATTTTTTTCTATATATTGTGTGCTTTTGCAAGCATTATAGAGGATTTTTGATGTAACAAGGTGCTGGAGGATTTTCTCCACCAAGTTCCCTATTATGAGAAGACTATTGAGTATTAAAGGTAGTTGTTCTTGTGTTTTATTTTCCCTGAAGTTATTAAGTTTAATACTTCAAATGACTACTCCACTACTTGCGAAAATAGGTATTGTGAACAATCTTAGTGTGCATGCTTTTATTGTAAACCGTTATTGTGATTCCTTCCCTTAACAACTTCAATCATTTTTATTTAGACTTCACCCATAACCCTTTGAATTGTGCAAGTTTTAGTACTTCTTTTTATTAAGTTGTGCATGTTTCTTTATCAAAACCCCCTAAAAAAAATTTGGTGAGTCACCTCATTTTACCATTTTCAGTTTTCTTTATAACCCTCAACCTCACCAACTTAGTTTAGGGATACGCCAAAAGGGAACCAACCCTTTAGAATCTAGAGATTAACCTCACACAGGATACCCACATCCCATGAGGTGTCTCAATTGTATATCCGCAAAAGTGAGGAAGGAGAGAGATAGAAAAATATGTCATTCCTTAGACAGGGTGCTCTTTTGCTAGATAATAATACCTAACCATGTGAGATTTGAGACCGTAAGGCTGAAACAGTTGAAATAATCGAGACCTATAAGCACTATCTCACTAGGAGAACGAGACCAGAAAGGTTGAATCGAGACCTAGAGGTTGGATTGTATTTGGTTGTTTTGTCTTTTGATGCATTGGGAGTTATGATACCTTTAGGCTGTGAGTATTGGGAGAACAGGGAAAATTTATGATTCAGGAAGTGTGAAAATGAGGGCCGGAGGGGTATTTATAAGGAAATACTAGGGTTCAACAATTGGGATACACAACAACAACATTTTGGTGATGCATGATAACATATTTGCGGTGGTGCACGACAACATTTTTTGCTGACACATGATAGCAACATACATGCAAAGCGCGAAAACAATTTACTTTAACGCAAGACATCAAACCTTTTTGTTGCACAATGGTAATTTCCATTGACGCATGAGAACAAGCCTTGTTGCACACAAATTCAATATTTTTAGGCATGACAACGAATTTCATTATCGTGTGACATTGAGAATTTGTGTCATGCAACGACAAGAGTTTTTTTCATGTGATGGTAAGGATTTTTTTCGCGTGCCAACAATAATTGTTGTCATGTGACAAGGCTTGGAGTCACGTGACATTTTGGCTTGTTTCCATACGATAGCAAGGCTTGTTGTCACATGACAAAAATGCTTGTTATTGCAAGACAATTTTTTTTCATGCATTAATAAAGTTTGTTCTCGTCTCGCATGGCTCTTGCTTTCATGAGACCATCTGGAGCCTAGTGTTTAACAAACAATTTTGTCATGCATCAGTAAGTATTATTATTGTGCGACAACAATTTTATTTCTGTGTGATAAAAAACTTGTTGTCATGCACAATAAGAACCATTTTCATTTGATAACAAAATTTCTAGGAAAAAAAACCAACTCACCCTTAAGAAATTGCTAGGTGAAAATTTTGTTCTGAGATTCCATAAAATTTGTCTTTCCCGTGAAAGTGGTTTTAGGTATATTAGCCAGGGATTTTACACCTCCAATTTCCCAGAGGCCTCTTAAAATAAAATCTAGATTGATATCAGGTTTGGAGGGTACATGGGCACTCACACCAAGTGTATGATGCAGATACAGATGTTTAGCTATGTTACAGGTTCTCATTGGGAGCAGGTATGGTTGCTTAGAGGTATGAGTTTGTTTTTTGGGACCATATAAGCTCATGGATGCATGTATTTAGGTCTATCATGGTATATCACGTATGTTTGGGTCATTTTCAATGGTTTTATGATGAATTATTACATTCTTTAAGTTGACCCTAGCTTCTACAGTGAGAAGCCTTAAAGAATGGCTATGCAAATGAGATAGGTTGGAGAGATTGAGGTATGTTATTAAAATTATGATGATTGGATATGTTATTTTAATGTGTCATGGTGCTTTGAGAAAACTTTAAGCTTTCTAGGACATGAATGTTTCACGTCATGACAGTTTATGTGAGAGAAGGTCAAGAATAAGTGAAAATCCAGCTCGAATTTGAACTTTTGATGCTCGTTGTGAAGTTTTTCTTTGCATGGGACCTTGTTGATTTCAAGGATTTTTATATGGTGAGTATATAATATTTCACAAAAATAATGAGGTCATTTTATCTTCAGGTTTTTATGAAAGAATGTTAAGAAGATAGAGTGGTCTAAAACCCTAGTTAAACCCTAGCTATGAGTAGTCTACAGAAAAATAGGTATAACGAGCTAGTTTTGATTGATTAATCAAATGTGATGATTGTATGTTGTATAGGAATCTCTTATATTTCCATAAATGTATTGTAGTGGTCATGGTGATAAGTGGGCCCCACTCAAACATGTCAGTTTCTAAAGAATAAGGTTTTGGGACAAAATTGTCCAAAAGAGGTTTATGCTAAATTATTGGTATGGAATGTATGTGAGTTGATATTTATTTCCATGGAGGTTTTAAGAAATTTTTGTTTAGTTAGATTCTCATTTGAGGTCCATTTAGGTTGACTGGTCTAAGGATAGTTTTGAGGCCTTAAAAGGCAGGGATTAGTGAAATGAGTATATCTTGAGTTATAGGTGGAATTTTAAGGTGATTTATTTTTTTAGAAAGAGTATTTAGAGATATTTTCATTTACATGAGGTTTGACTTATGATGAGGTATTTTGATGAGGTTTCTAGGTCATTATTTGGATAGGAAGTTTTTTGATAGTACAAGACATGATGTGTCTTGCTAACAATTTAGAGTTGATTGAAGAATAATATGGATTATTTGATGCTTTATATTACCTGGAATGTGAATAGGGATTAATTTTACATATAATTAATTCAATTTGGAGGTCTTAAAAGTTCATATAAATGTTTTTTATGAGCTAACCGTTCGAAACAATTTTTTGGCAGGTTGATTTGAAGAAGATAAAATTGGTTATGGTTTGAGCAAGTAATTGTTTCAAGGATTATAAATTGATTATAAGTGATATAAAGGTTCTTCCATTTCCCTTAAGTGGTCACATGGCATGGTTTAGTTTAATATAAGTCATTTGGTGGCATAATGAAATTTATAGGGTGCTAAAGGGTGTAAGAAACAATTATTTTGAGAAATATAAAGAGTATTAGGCCCATTAAATGAAATAATTTGATTGGTTGAGATAAATAGTGACCATGTATGAATTTTAAATGATATTTTAATCATGTGTAAGGGTTTATGGGTCATGACTATGTATGGTTTTGATGTACAAGTATTTTTAACATTGTGCCCATGGGGGTTTGAGCCATTTTTGGCACATATAATGAGGTTTTTAGCTAGGAAGACCTACTTGGGTCACTTGTGACTATTGTAATTAATATTTGGGATGTTCACCTGACTATTGTAATTTGAAATGAAAAGGAGCTTATAAAAGCATAGTTTTGGGTCATTTTGTGAGCTAGTCTTGCATGGGTAAAGAGTGTGACCCATAGGTGAGTGAATTGCAGGTATGAGAGAAGATTTTTAGATATAATCTGATGTATGATAGGTTGAGGAATGATTTATAACATGTTTTCAAGAGATTAGAGGAAAGACAAGTTGAGAAGGAAGAAGTTATAACAAGTTTGATGCCCTAGGGTATGAGCTAGGGTTTGTGAGCTTAATAAGTGATCTCCATCAGTTGTGGATGTAGAAATATCATAGATCAAATACATTTAGGTATCTAAGTTGGTGCTTGGTCATTCTAGGGGGTTTTATCCTCCTTTTGGAGTGGGTGCTTCACTGAATTAGAGGTTGGTGTTCCTTGTAGGGTTAGTGCTCTACTAAACTAGGGGTTGGTGCTCCTTGTGGGGTTAGTTCCTCACTAAATCAGGGGTTGGTGCTCCTTGTGAAGTTGATGCTTTACTAAAGCTCTTTTATTTGTGTAATGTAAGTAAATTTTCAGTCGGTTTTCTTCTCCATGAGGGTTTCCCACTTGTATATTGTGCTCATGTGTATACTCTCTTGATTGTGCTTATGTGGTTGATTGTTTCATGATGTTAATCACACATTGATGGATGGATAAATGTTAATGATGCATGCATTATATTCTGAAATTGTTTTAAAATTTTAAAGAACTGATTCACCCCCTTAATTCATTATGCTTCCAACACCACATTTTGATCTATAGTGCATAGTAGAAATGGAAATGAAAAAGATAACATAAAACAACTCCCCTAAAATTATCTATAATTACCCCTCAATGTTAACACTTTATTATTTTAGCATGTACACAATTATTTTAGAAAAAAATCTAATTAAACCCAAACAAAATAATTATAGTAGCACTAATGTGAATATCCTAAAAAAATACACACATTAAAATATGTCACCTCGAAAGGATTTACCAATAGAGAGTTATGCCTCTTACAAGTTCATTTCTCTGCCAAAAAATCAACAAACAAATAATTTTTTCTTCCATATGTTAAGCCCCTTGGGTTGGTCATGACCAGAGGCTAAACCCATGTGACCAAATGCTAGGTCTAGGAAAAGTGGTGAGGGGCCCTTCTCCAAACTTATGGAGTTGTGCAACTCCTTATTGTATTGTATGATAACTTATCAAACACTTATTATCAAGAAGAAAGTTAGTATCCTATATTTAGAGTTAGGTTGCCCACATACAATAATGAACCTCAACCCATCATAGTCCTTCCTCTAACTACTACTAAAATTATGGCCACATACTTGAAGCAACAGTTTGTTCTAAAATCTCAGTTATTTTTCGTCTCTAACTGCTTTTATGTGCCCAAGTTCATGAAGTTACAACCGTCACTTTAACCATGTACATGACCTACTTGTAGTTCAGGAACAAGTACATTTGGATCCTCTTCTAACAAGTACAATGTTCAATAGAAGGTCGATATGACCGAGACTAGAGGCTAATTTTAGGAAAATTGGTAAGGGGGCCTTCTCCAAACATAAGGAGTTGTGCACCTCCTTATTGCATTGTTTGATAACTTATCAAATACTTCTTATCAAGAAGAAATTGAAAGTCTCCTATGGTTAGGTCTAGGTTACCCGCATATAATAATGAACAACAACCCATCACATTCCTACCTTTAATATCTGCCATAGTTATGGACGTGTTCTCGATTTAATTTAAATTGAATTAAATCTAGATTTTAGAGTAGTTATTGTAGTGTACATGATATACAAGTAATAAAATACAATAAATGAATAAGTAATAAGCAATCAATAATACAAAACCCTAAGAAAAATAGAGAGAGAGAGGGTGACCTAGTTGATTTCATGCAACCTGGAGATGATTTGGGTAGGTGAATAGCTGAAACAAACTAGAAATAACATTGTCAAGGCTCACTAGAAATTCTAGAACTCAAAATTGTGAGGGACAAGGGCGCTCACAAGAGGACGGGAGTGCCTGGGCACTAGTGATGGGATCTGGGTGCTAGTGTCCACACAAATGCTCAGGTTCTGATATTTCTTGTGCAAGAGGAGCTTCATTGTTAGTTTTCTTTTGTCACTCTGATCTTGCTTCAATGTTTTTGATTTTACCTGTAACCTGCAACATAAATGTCTAGATGTGCATACCCATAAACCACATAAAATACTAAAAAAAAAGATGCAGTATGTGGATTCAGGATGTCCCTGATGGTCACCCAAAGAGTGAACTTAGTACCAAGCGTCGCACTACATTTTAGACTCCATGTAGTTATGTTTGTAAGTGTGTGTAATGATGCCATAGGATGCCCTTGTGTAAGTTGCACAATGATAGCGGGATAGATCTAGAATGTAGTAATGTATAGAATATGTGAGATGGAATAGAATAAACTTCCCCTCTATGTTGTGTATGTAGAGTGATGCAACCCATGTCCCTTGAGTGAATATGCTAGATGGATTCTTTTTAACATGCTATTGTGCCTTTTGGATGCAATCTTAGGTGATAGTATGTAATGCTTAGTGTTTGGTCCTTTATTTGGTAGCTATAATTATGTATATATATGATTCCCTTGTTTTAATTTCATAATTGACAACTAAAAGGCCAACCCAAAGTTGTAAAAGACAACCCAAAAGTAAAAGAGACCCAAAAGAGTAAGAAGAAAACAAATAGGATCAGGAGTGCATGGGCGCTAGTGTTGGAGGCCATAAAAGATAAATCAGTCAAATACCGATAGGTTTGTAAGGTGTGTAAGGTCATTAAAAATACAAGAGATAAAGAAAAGGGCCCAAAAGACATTGTCAATTACTAGTTTTCTTTCTTAGGAATCATATATATATATATATATATATATATATATATATATATATATATATATCCCCCCACTTTATGTTGTTGAGTGAATACTTGATAACATAATGTAGATAGAAGATACATACCTTGTAATCTTGTAGAGAAGAGTTTTGTTGATAGCGTGTCGAGTGGAAAAGTGAAGCGTGAAGTGATCACAATGTGAAGTGTGGAGACTAGGAAAGAGAAGTGGACCTTATGGTTTAATTGTATACATAGTAGTATGTTGAGAGAACATGTGCTTGCTGATTTTGAGTTGTTTCTTATTGTGTAGTAAAGGCTTACAAATTATCTAACATATTAGCATTGTGGACCTAAAAAGAGAGTGAGAAAGTAGTCAAAGTTATGCATATAAAAAATTTAAGTACTGCATGTATAAGTAAGTAAAAGTGTATAAATTGTGTAAAAGGAAAGTGTGCACATCATATGTAAGAGAGTATGAGATAGAAAAGTGGCTTTTTTTCTTGGAGTTATTGGATTTTTTGCTGAAAGGTGAGGTCTTTGGGTGATCTCATGATACAAGTGAGATTTTTGGGTGATCTCACGTTGAGAGAGAGATTTTTAGGTGATCTCACACCAAAGGTGATATTTTTGGGAAATCTCATGCCAAGAGAAGAGTGTTAGGGAGAGAGGTATAGATTTTTTCTCCTTCCATGATGCTTCCCGAATAAGCACCATTACAGATGGACATCCCTGATTTGTTCCTATTATTCTTGTTGTTCCTGATTACAACCGATTGACTAAATTTTGTAAATGGAGGCAAGTGCCTGTTAATTGAGAATTGATTTGAGAACTATTGTAAACTATGTTAGAGTGAGAAAATGATTTTTTTTCCCCATGACATAAGCTCCTAGGGGGGACACACACAAACGCCCACTTCTACTATCCAGTTTGGGCACTACTATTTTCTCTGTGTTTTGGGCTAAAGTTTGATTTTGGCCAATCTGTAACTACATGCTTGTGATTATTTTGTACTATGATGTGTTATATTGAATCTTTGAGCTATTATAGGGGTGATTTCTTCACCCAATAGATGCCCCCTCATTTGGGGTACATGTGACGACGACTCTAGGAGAATGTGACCAAGAGGAGAGGACCCGATATTGATAAGCATATTTGATGGTGGATATCTATAGGGGGTAGGGCATGTGTATGGTAGAAACCAAGGCACATGAAAACAAGAGAGGATAGTATCATGTGTTAGTGTAAACAAAGCTAACATGCAATAAAAGACAATGTAACAAGCAAGTAAGAAGACAAGAGATAGCCTGTGAAAAGTGGGTTTCATACATAGGACATCGCTCATAATGTCACAAGACAATCAGAGCCAAAGCGGCCAAAAGTATACAATGATCAAGCAAGACATATGGCATAGTTAGACATCACACACTTGGGTACATTTATAGTTCTTAAAAGCACGCTAGCATTTACATGGTTCCTAAGCAAGAAAACTAGTAATTGACAACTCCCCTTAGCCTATTTCTTTGTCTTTTTGCACTTTTATTGGCTTCATACATCTATTAATCTTTCTGACATTTGAATATTTTATTTTTCTATGGATTTAAACACTAACGCTTAGTTCAGATAATAGCGCCATGCACTCATATCGTCATGAGCGCTCATGTACCTCTTTATATTTTTCTACCCTTTTGGGTCCCTTTTGCTTCTTAATTGTATTTTATTACCTCGGTTCGGCCTTTTAGATGTCAATTGCAAATTTTAAAAAATGGAATCATATAAATACATAGTTATTCTTTCAAAATCAAGGACCAAACACTAAGCATCACTATCATCACATAAGCTTGCATTCTAAAAGCAATAAAGCACTCCAAAGGCATCCATCTAGCATCCATATGTATACATTGCATAGGAGGGGGAAGTTCATTTTATTCCATCCAAACATTCTACTACATTGTTACATTCTATCTATAGCCCGCTATCATTTGTGTAACTTGCATAAGGGCAACATAGGGCACAACTTCTACACACACTCACAAGAACTACATTGAGTCTGAGATGTAGTGTAACTCTCGGTCATAATTTCACTCTTCAAGTGACTGGTGGGGTCAATCTGACTCCCCATTCTACATTTTCCTTATTATTTTTAATGTGGTTTGTGGGCTTATGCAGGTGAAATTATTTTTTTGCAAGTTATAGGTACCTCCGGTGATCCAAGTGTAAATATCATGCAATCAACAAAAAAAATTGTGAAACCCTAGTGACACAAGAAAAACTAGATTTTGAGCATCTGCATAGTCACTAACGCCTAGTTACGGTCTCTAACGCCAAATCTCTTCTTCCTTTCCGTGGGTTCCCTTGTCCATATCTGTTTGAGATCCCAGAATTTATAGTGACTAGTGATGATCCTGTTTGTAGTCTTTCCATCACTCACACCTTCCCATATCACTTCTTGTCTATCTGAAAATCAACCAAGTCTCCTTATCTCTCCTTCTTGTTTATGGTTACATATTTTATATGATTTTTTTCTTGTGTTATTATTATATTTTATCATTGGTATATCATATATTAAAGTAGTTACTCTGTATAACAAGATTTAATTAATTTCCAAATTAAATTAACTCATTTGGTGAACCTATCATTCAAACCCTATTTTATTTCTCTTTCATGCACATCACTTGTATTGTCCATTTCGGTTACTTTGCACACATTGAGCTTCTTCCCTCTACTTGTATGTCCTCTAAATCAATGGTTGAATCTTTCATCCCTTTTCTTAAATCAAACAAAGTCCCACTTGAAAATATCAAAACTTCTGATAGTGAACAATCATATGATGAGGATTTCAATGTTGATCAGGAGCAATTAGCTAAGCTTACTAACTTTCTCTTTTCTTTATGTGATCATCCTACACATATCCCACATTTATTAAATGCCTTACTTGCTGCTAAACATGCTCAATATGATGCGTCTCAACCTCTTGTAGGGTCCTCCTTGGCTATCATGGCCTCCACACAGCCCCTTAACATTCCTACTTCCATTCCTACCACTACCCCACCCCTCATCACTCCCAATACTTCCAACACATAACCTAGTTCCTCTTCAAGAACTCATGACCTATCTTATCTATATCAAGATGTCCAAATTCAAATCCATCAGCTACAACAAGCCACTTCACGCCTCTCCATCTCTTGATTCCTCCTTACTCCTTCATACCCCTTTTGCACCCATCATTTCTGTTTATCCCCTTCCTCCCAATTTCATTACACCTAAGTTTCCCATTTTCAATAGCAATAGTGACCCCAGCAGCATCTTCAATCATTTCATGTGGCATATCTTGTTTATGTGGATGATCATACCTTGGTAGCTAATCTATTTCCTAGTAGTTCACAAGATTACGCCACACGTTAATTTTATGATCTACTTGTTCACTCGCTAACTTATTTCAAGGACTTATCTGATGTTTTCCTTGCTCATTTCTCTATCAATATCAGCACTAAGATATCTTATGCACAATTGACACAAATTAAACAAGGATCTAATGAGCATCTAGTTGACTATGTTTTATGATATAAGAATAATATAGCTAAGATGACCATTGTACTTGTTGATTCTGACTTGCATGTTTTATTTAATGTCTCTTACCTCCATTACAAGAGAGTGTTATCTTTGATACCTCTCCATCTTTCGATCAATTATGACACACTCTCAAAATGTGTGAAGGAAAACTCTTATCTATGGACAAATTGAAATATCATGATAATGCTTCATCATCATTTTCTAATATATTTCAACCTAAATATACTTTCAAGACATCTCCTAAGGCCACTGAAGCAAAGGAAAATTTTAATATCATCTCTCCACTTGAAAGATTCAATGCAACCTTCAAAGCACACTTTTACTAGGTTAACATATGCATCTCGGTTTGTATTGCCACAACTTATTGAAAGCAATCTTATCACTCTTCCACCACCACTCAATCTCGACCCCTCTTACCCCGTGGTCACAATTATGACAAAAAAGCATGATGTGATTATCACCAATGCATTGGGCACTCTATTGATCGTTGTTTCAAACTTGACATATTATTCAAGATCTCATTGATAACAATGCACTCAATCTCCTTAAGCCATCTAATTCTAAGTCGGTCAATGATAAGAAAAAACTAAAAATATTTAATGACAATCTTCGCAAGTATAACACACAAATTTGTGAATCTTTGGCCAATCATACATATCGTGTTGTTCCTCCTCCTTCATCGGGGCCATTTTAGTTCCTTGTTTCTTCTGTTGACACATCACCACTAGTAATTTCATTATCATATCATGATTATCATGCTACATTTATTTTTTATTCCTTGCACATCAATACTTCTATCAAGGCTCATATGTTGTCAATAATACTATGATCTATCCATCGACTCCTACATATGTATGCTCTGTTGCAATTCTCTTAGAAATCAATTATCCATTATCTAATGTCAAATTTCCATTCCCTAAATCTTTTGGCTATGTCAAGTTTCCCATCACAGTTGGACCTCTCACTATGCTTATGCCATTCGATGTCACATCTTCAATCAAAGGCTCTGACATGATCTTACGTCTCCCTTGGCTCCTCGTTGGAAAATCCATCCCTTTCATGAATCATTTGTGCCTCAACTTCATTTACAATAAGCAACTAGTCACTATCAAATGTGTTCCACCATGCACACCATTTCCACGAACCACTTTTGATCATACACCAATCATAACATATAGGCTTCCAATGACTCTCAAATATAAAGCTCCTTCTGTACCTAGCTCTCCTATTCACACTTGACCTACATCACAAGCTTGTCATCCTCATTGGTCTCTTAGTACACATCTTTGACCTTAGTCCCCTATTCGAAACCCCTTAAAAGAGGTATTCAGCTCCTCCTTCACCACATAAGTCTCCTTCACGTGTACATACTTACTTTCCCACACCAACAATCATAGAACATTGTTACATGCCTTTATCTCCATGGATTCTGGGTGAAGGTCCCTCGCCCTTCACTATCGTCAAATAACCTTCCATCATTTACACACTTGGGGGCATCATATTTTCTTCCCCTTATTATCACAATCATTTTTGCTCTAATTCTTATTACCACTTTGTGCCCCATGCCTCATCACTATTCCATTTACACACTTTCGTACCCTTTGATATATGTGTTTTATCATCATTACCCTATAATGCACTCTAGTTCCATGGTTCATACTCAACTGTTGAGGGTATAATTCATAAATGAACCTCACATTATTAACAATTTATGCTCTGTGCTTCATGACACATGTTTACAACATCAATTATCATACACTCATTTCCCGATGACGCACTCTTGTTCTATGGTTCATTCTTGACTGTCGAGGGATATTTTATAAATGAAGCTCAATTCATGCACATCTGTTAGGGGCATGTTGTCCCTATCACCTTCACATCTTACATACCATTCCATCACACTCATATAATTTCATATCTTTCTTGCATCTATTTTTTCTAACTTATTCTATTTACATATTACACCTTGTTTTCCATGTTAGACGGATACTTAGTATGTCATTATCTTTATATATTTACATATGTGCGTACACTTGGTCTTTTGATGTGAATTCAGATCTCTTATAGGTCATTACATTATGCAATGATTTTTTTGCACTGTACCTTTTACCTCTAATCATAAATTATGAAAAATCAATCAAGACAGGCTTAGTATACTCCATTTTCTCCAAGTCCCTTTGAGCTAGGGTTTATTTAGGGTTTCAAAGTAGCTTATATTCTTAACGATCGTTCATAACAACCAAATGATAAAACCACCTCGTTACTTTTGTAAAAAATTATTAGTTCCATGTAAAAACATCTCTAAAATTTTCTAGGTCCCATGCATAACACAAAATCCACAACAAGCATTAGAAGGTCAACTTTTACCTCAAAATAACATTTAAAAATACTTAGTTTTACCAAAAATGGCATATCTTACAATTCCTTCTTCCTAATGACATAAAATTTGTCATGAAGCATCATGAAAAAATTATATCACTGTCCATACTCACCATCTAGCTCAAATATGCATGAAACTCTCTAACTAATCTCACTTACCTATGCAATCATGTTTGTTCTCCACCTACTTACTTCCCAAGCACCTCATACATGCATTGTACCACTATGTATTGACCTAAAAATCATCATACACTTTCTATATCATGTCATAACACCTTTCCCATACGTGTATAAGACTAATTAACTCCAAAACTCAAGTAACCATACCATTCTGCAAGCTCCAGTGCTAGGAATAAGCTAGAAATGACTACTTCACACCATAACAAACCATGAACTGACCTTTCTAACCTCATGCAGACACATGAAAACTATTGAAACAACATATAGACCATGCTTGACCTTGTGAAAACCTTCACTCAACTTTGGAGGACTCATGGTGTGACCATGAAGGCTAAACTAAGTTCCAGAACAACATAAGACATCAGAAAATTTGGTCACTACCAATGAAACTTCATGTTTGACCTTTATTTACACCTCATGAAGACTCACATGACCTCATGACACACTTTTCCATCAATGGACTTGACCTCAATGACAACACTAACCACGATAGCCAACACAAACATTAAATCAACAATTTACAACCCTTTGGAATGGAGAGGCCGTTCTAATTTATATCATTACAAATATGTCTCTTCGTCTACCCCCCACATGACCTCTCACCTATCCCCATAACTTGTGACATTTCATATTCCTAGGAATTGAGTCATTTTTTATTATTGGAAAAAGGACTCTTGTAATGTTTAATTGAGGGTCACTTAAGTCAATAAGACAAAATAGAAAAAAGTACATTCTGAATCAAAATATGGAACATATAAAGAGAATAAGTAAGAGAGAAAGAGAGAGAAGGAAGGGTTGACCGATCCAATGAAGATGAAGATTTTTTTGATGAAGAACCTCTCTATTTGAAGCATGGTGACCACAATTTACCCCTTTTTAATTTGTATGAACACTTCATATTACTAAATGAGTGTTTGGGAACACTACTGTGAGACATTCTGATGTGAGGCTGAGATGATTGTGTGCATCTCTCATGATGGTCCTTTCTTGATCTCATAGAGAGAGTGAGGATGAATTTCTTTCTCCCTATGATTTCATAAATGACTCTAATGATCATGAGAGACAACTCCATAGTTCTCAAACCTCTTGATGTTTGTTCCTCACTTACTAAAATAGGCCTTCATCATGCAGGTGAAAGGGATGGCCCTTGAATGGAATTCTTGAGAAGTGGCCACCGGTTGGAATGATATGAGGAGATGGAAACATCCTTCCTTATCGAGCTAAGACAACACCACAAGGTCTTAGGTGATTGTTTAGGAACACTACCAAGTGGATAGAAGCAAATGGAACATAGTCTATTGCCCATTATTATGACTATAATACTCTAAACAATTATCATACCTTTCTACCTTCCCTGACTCTAGAGTACTCCTTGAATGAGATCAACTCATCACCTCTTGTTCACATATTTCTCATAGAAGTAGGTGACCTTTTCTTGATAATAATATAGATCCCTGGATGGTACCTAATGGAATGAATGAGAATGAATTTCATGTTTCCATCTCCCACGCCGCACTGAAATACTATAATTTCCACCATTTCTTACTTACAAAATGTGAGATTATTATCAAGCATGGATCAAGTGTTTAGAAATGATTCTCAAATTATGAATTTTTTTTTGACATCCATATTCATTCACTGGGGGATTCTCACATCATACTCATGATGATCATCCCCTTGGATACTTGAACTTGAATGAATCTCTTAATGTTTTAGACCTCATGATGTTCCTTTCATGAATGACTTTGATCAAAATCACTTCCTCCTTGGTCATACCATGAGACAATTTCCCAACCTTGTGATGACATAAAAAAGCATCAATATAAGCAAAATTGGAGTTGTCACAACTTTACGTATCGAAACTGGAAACTTTAAATTTTTAGTAGGTCCTAGCCAAGATTACTATTTTTGGCAATTTTGCATTGTTTTTACTTCATGATATTTATTTCTTGTCTTAGGGACCGCGGGTGTCAATAATTTACTTCATCTAAAAAATTTATATATTTTAGACATTCCCGCATGAACACATTCTATTTTTAGTTAGTGCACCGTAGGTGTCATATTGCAACGAAAATGGTATTTAAATTATGGGTTTTATTTCAGGGTTCCTTGCTCCATGTTTTGGATGATTCCTTCATTTGGATGAGTGGGAAAATTATTTTTTCATCATAAGGGGAAGAATGCTGAGAAAAACTCATTCCTCCATATCTTGAACAATAGGCAATGCCATCCTGAATGAAATGGCTCTAGTAAAACTAGATGTTTCGAGGATTCTTTGCTTTGAGTTTTGGATGGTTTCACCCACTGAATATTTAAGAAAGTGAAAAAAAATTCAAGGAGGGATGAATGGTGAGATAAAACTCAGTCCTAAATATCCATTAAAATCATCTAATTCATTTCACAAATATTATCTTGCGTGAAACTAGATTTTTCGAGGATCGTTTTCTCCAATTTTCAAGTGATTTCGCTCGTCGAATCTTTGGGAGCCAAATAAGGGTCTCATTGTCCTTTCGCTGATATTTCATGGTAGAAATTAATGGAGGTTGTAAGGTTTGACAGCATAAATTTCATCAAAGTGACCAAATAGGTTAGAAATATGAGCTCAATTTGTGTTCATATTCACACCTAGATCTCGTGCAATTTTCAGATAGAGAGCCATGCACAAAACTTGGTTTTCATGGCCATTGAAATTATAGAAAAGTGTGGTAGGAATATATGGTGTTTAAATGACACATTTTAAGTTTTACCAACAACAAAAATGGTGAAATATCAAACTATGCAAATCATATAGAGCCATCATATGGTGTTCAGATAGAGATCCATGTGCAAAACTTAGTTTTCATGGCCATGGAAATCATAGAAAAATGTGGTAGGAATATATGGTGTTTAAATGAATAATTTGAAGTTTTACCAACAAAAAAATGGTGAAATATCAAACTATTCAAAAGGAACGACTTAAAAATGAGTTAACTTAAAATTTGTGCTTCCCTGATAACTGCATATTGACCCTGGTTAATAGAAGCCAAGTTAAAATATAGTTTTGCACCTGGGAAGCTTATTTTTCCCCTATATTCCCTTGGGATGATTTACAAGAGGGAAATAAAAGGATTTTTTGAGCATGATAGTGATAAGTATCACAATCTGGTGGAATGTGCATGAGATGGGTTTAGCCAGTCAAGCTCCCAGGGGGTTGAAAAATGGTTGCATGAAGAACCTCAGAAGGAGCCTACTTATGGGTGCCATTTTATATCCCATATGTACCCTAGTAAAAAGGGAGAAGAGGGATAAAAACATGGTATTTGAGAAATATTATGACACTTGGCATCAATCTGAGTAGGCTTAGAAAAATGAGGTTAGCTAGATAATCACTTTTTCGGGTTGGAGAGGGTAACATGGGAGACCGAGAGCGGGATTTCTCATGGGAACCATTTTTGTCCCCTCTATACCCTTGGGAAAGAGACATGAAGTACATAAATTTTTCCTTTGAGCAAGGATCTAACATGTGGCAATCAAAAATTTGGGTAACTATGGGATCGACACACTTTGCACTAGTGAAGACTTGAAAACCATGTTCCCTGAGCTTAGAAAGGTCTATTGACATGAAAATATATATTATTATGAATCCAAGATACCTTTTAAGATCAATGGAATATATTTAAGGACCTAATTCTTCTTAAAAATCCAAACAATAGCTTGTTTTACTTCAAGACAACGAGGCGTGCCTACGAAGTCTGAAATGTTTCTAGAAACTATCAAGTCTTGGATCAAGTATGATTATTCCACCATGTAGAGATTTTTTTTAGCTTTCCCTTTCCTTTTTTTTTTCCTTATAACTCCTTATAGATATCCCATAATCATCTGGAGAAATTTGTGTTCATACTTTGACCATTCATTCCTTACACCTAAAAACCCCTTTTGCACAGTCTTTGTTCCTAAACCACAAAATGTTCCCAAAATATTCTAAAATCACTTCCAACACCTTCTTTTATCTCCAATACCACCTCTTGATAATTATGATCTTTTGGAAACTTCCCGAGGATTCACACATGCCCTAAAATGGCCAAAATTGGCCTTTCTACGCCTATCAAGAGAACTAGTCTTCAATTACACTTTACTTAATGAAAGAAATGACATTATTAAGTTACTTAAAACACTTACACATGTTTGTTAAACATATTATGAGGACCTGAAAGGTTGGTATGATCATGACACAAAATACAAACTGACCAGGAGAGGGGTTTAAGAGAATTTGGAGCATGCTTTCACATTTGGCTTAGTTATTAAAGCTCAAGTTTTGAATTTTTGGGCTTGCAAAAATGCATGAAAAATAGTTGGATCTGACTTGAGAACATTGGACCATAAAGGGAAATAGATTACCTCATCTTTCTCTTGGGTGAGCATGTTGGACCACAAACATTTCCAGTAGTGTTTTCATTGATGTCAGGTGGCATTGATGACAAAAAGGGTTGATTGGTGAAGTGAAGAAGACAAAGAGATGAAGGTTGATTAGTAGTGTCTTATCAGTGGTAAATGAGAGGTAACAAATTGGTACAAGTCATGGAAAGGTAATGTGAGCATGGGATAAACCTAGGAATACTTTCTACAACATGTGTAAGCTAAAATAAGGCTCGGTTTATCTCCTGCAGTCAAAATTCAAAAGTGCATAGACAGTGGCTTTGAGAACATGCATTATTAACTAAGGTAAATGAGATTGGTTAGAGCTTCATAGGAAAACCCATGGCTAACCAACACATGAAATGTGTAGAGGGATGTCTGTTAGGAAATAAGGGATAAAATATGCAGAATAATCCCTCACAGAATCACAACATTAGAAACTAATATGTAGAAAATATTACAGATCTCAAATAAAAGTGCAGAATAAAATAACACAACACAAAGAGACTGTATTTAACGTGGTTCACCCAATTTGGGCTACGTCCAAGAATCACTTGCTCAGATTTCATTATGAGCCACCGCTCTCTCAATACAATACCCAAATCTGTTTGGAGCTATGCTCAACAAACTCTATAGAATTCACACCCGAATTCAAAACACATCTACAATGATACATAATCCCTACCATATGCTTAAAACCATATAAGTATACAACTAATTAAGTAGTTTTACAAATCTGTGGGTATCAAAACCATGGGCCAAAACCATCCCATAAACCTATGGGTCAAAAATCCCACCCATATGAGAAAAGCACATTTCGAACCCCAAAGAGAAAACTGTGGAAAGTGTACATAGTACTCTTAGTGTACAGTCTTCAACACTTTCTCACATGAAAACATGCTCCACAACCTAACAATATCCCACTTAGAGACTAATTTTCCTCTGAGCAAGCTTCTCAACCCTTCACTAGTTTCGTGAAGACCAACCAAAGTTGAACACAACTTCAATTTTTCCCTTGTGACCACCTTGGTCATCATGTCTGCAGGATTCTGACTGGTATGAATCTTCTCCAGCTTCAACTTCTCTTCCTCCAAAGTTGTCCTGATGAAATGGTACCTTAACTATATATGCTTCATCCTAGAGTGGAAAGCAAGTTCTTAGCTAGGTGTATAGCACTTTGACTATCACTATGCAGCTTTCCTTCCTCTTGCTTATGCCCCAACTCCTCAAGCAATTGTTGTAACCAAATCATTTCTTTGCTTGCCTCTGTGGTAGCAACATACTCAGCCTCTATGGTTGACAAAGCCACCAGCTTCTGTAGTCATGAAATCCAGCTCACTGTTGTCCCACCTAGTGTAAACATAACCTGTCGTGCTCCTCCTATTGTCTACATCTCCAGCCATATCTGAATCTACATAACCACACAAAGTGGTGTCTGATCCACTGTAGCACAAAACTATCCCCATGGTCCCTCTCAAATACCGAAGGATCCACTTTACTACCTGCTAGTGATCTCTACCTGGATCACTCATAAATCTACTCACCGCTCCCATTGCATGAGTAATATCAGGCCTGGTGCACACTATGGCATACATCAAACTGTCAACCACTGATGAGTAAGGTACCTTGGACATCTGGTTTCTCTCCTGCTCTGTCTTGGGACACTGCTCCTTTGATAACTTGAAATGGCCTGCCAAAGGAGTCCCAACCGGTTTAGCATCCTGCATATTAAACCTCTCCAAGACCTTCTTAATGTACTTTTCTATATATTGTGTGCACTACAAAGGCACAAGGAGGACTTTTGGACACAGGAGTGTTGAAGCATATTTTTTCTAGTTTTTCCCTTGAATGAGAACCAGTTATTGCCTTTCCAATTATTTGCAGTGGTGTGTATCTTTCCATTAATTCTTGTGAATGTTAATTCCCTAATTAATTATCTTACCTTGCTACAAATTTGGTGTTTTCTATACATTCTTAGTGTGCATGTTAGCTATTGTGTTATTATGAGTTATTCCCTCAACACACAAGTGTTTTCCTTAGGATCAAACTAAAACCCATTGGTTCGTGCTTTCGTAATTTGTTCTCAATTTTATTGTGCATGTACTCAATCAAATCCCTCAATCAATTTGGTGTATCACCCCATTTCAATTCAATTACAACAATATTTTTACCCTCAAAACCCCAAAAATAGTTTAGGATACATCAATAAGGAACCAACCTTGATATTGAGACTCACCTCAACAATAGGTATACCCACAGACATGAGGTGTTTCCATTGTATCTACGGAAGTGAGAGATAAGGAAAGCTTATAACCCCTACTGCCATCTCTCAACAAGGGTGCACTTCGAGAGATAACATTTCTTTCTAAACTTAAGGTGTCTTTTGTGAGACTCTCTTCTCTCTTCATCCAACTCCACAATCTGATTAATCCTTGCTTCATAGGGATTCACCTCTTCATCCTCAAGCTATTATATGAAATGATAAGAGGAAAACTGCATATGTAGGGGAAAAAGAGCTTAGAATCCATAAACCAATTCAAATGGAATCTTTCCAGTATCCCTTTTGGCAGTAATTCTATCTTCCCATAAAGAAAATTTCAACTACTCACCCTACTTTCTTTTATTAATCTCCAATGTCCTCCTAATTATCTTGAGTAGATTATTATTGCTCGATTCAGCTTGACCATTCCCTTGTGGATTGTAATTAGATGCATATGTTAGACTAATTCCATATTCTTGGCACATAGTCACCAATGGTTTGTCCCTAAAACTCATGGCACTATCAACAACGATTTTTGCAGCACTCCAAACCTATAGATTATATGATTCAAGATGAAATCCATGACTATTTGGTGAGTTTCCTTTTTTGGGGATGGCTTCAACCCACTTGGTGAAATAATATGTGGCTACTAGTTTCCATTTGTGCCTGCACTTGAGGGATCAAAGATCTCTCCAATAAATTTCATGCCCCATTGTTTGAAAGGAGCTTCTATTGACACTGGTTGTAGGGGTAGAGCACCTGAAGATTTCATCCTTCCTGAAAACCTTTGACAACTTTCACACCTTCTGACCAATAAGGCTGCATATTTGAAAAGTGTGGGCCACCAGTAACCTGCCCTCAAGATCTTATGAGCAGTCACTCTTCCAGCAAAGTGGCCCCCACACACTCCCCCATGGAATTCTGTAATAAGTTTTGGAGCTTCTTCCTCTGTGATACATCTCAAAAGGACCCCCTTAGGATTCTTCCAAGCCAACCCATAATCAGTTATGATATATTTTTGGGAGGCTAATTTGAGTGTTCTTCTTTAATTTTTGTCCAAATGGCTAGACAATCAAAATTCTTGAGGTAAATATTATGTGCTTATACCATGTGGAATTGATTACTTTTTCTAGGAAATCCATAGTTCCTCCCCCAATCTCATTAATTTTCATTACATGTAGGTTACTCTCTACCATCAATCTTGCAAGGCCTAGACCTCTAACTAGCTTGGTGGTTTGTATATCCATATCATACTCTTGTAACTTTTTCACCCAATGACACCTTTTTCTAGAAACTTCCATCTTTGATAAGTTGTCCTTGACCATAGTGTGGGGAACATATGCTACAATCTTGGAGCTCAAGATGTAGGGCCTAAAAAATTTATTTTCTCTCACCAAATCAAAAGATTTCTTTTCCATGATGGTATACTTTAGTTCAGCCCCCTGCAAGGATTTACTAAAAAAGGTGATAGGACTTTCATTTTCTTCCTCATCCTTTTGTAATAATACAGATGTAATGGTGTTTTCAAATGCAAAGGAGAATATCTGAAAATCCTTCTTATAATCCAGGCTACCAACACTGGGGCATTCTTTAACACTTCCTTTATTCCAGTGAAAGCTTGGAGGGCTCCATCTTCCCATTGAATAATCTGGTCTTTCTTTAACATGTTTGTAATGGGGATAGTCATTTCAAAAAATTAGAAATGAATCTCCTGATGAAATTTATTTGACCAAAGAAGGACTGAATTCCTTTCTTATTTTTCAGGACAGGGACCTTACCGATTTATTCCACCCTCTCAGGATCAATCATGACCCCTTCCTTTGATACAATGTGCCCCATTAAATTTGCATTTTGAACACCAAAATGGAACTTTTTAGGATTCAATGAGATGCCATATTATCTACATCTTATCAACATGGCTCAAATGACCACTTATTTGTTTAGAGAACATTGTCACATCATCCTGATAAAATGCAATAAAATCATTGATGTAGCCTAAGAATGCAACATCCATGGCTTTTTGGAATGTAGCCCCAACATTCATCAGACCAAATGACATTCTTACATAGACATAAGTACCCCAAGGAGTGGTAAAAGTTGTTTTAATTCTTTTGATTGATTCACAACTACCTGGATGTACCCTGAGAATCCATCCAATGTAGAAAGCAATTTTGACCCAGTGACCAATTGTAGCATGTTATCCATATTAGGCAATGGATAGTTGTCTTTGATTGAGGCCTTATTCAAATTTATAAAATCTACACACAACCTTATATCTCCATTTTTCTTTCTTACTAGCACTAAATTTGCCACCCATGAAGAATATCTTGTGGGCTATATTATCCCTCCATCCCTTAAATTTTTAATTCTTCCTGCATCTTGAGGGAGAGAAGTGGATTTATAGGCCTTTGTTTCTACCTAAATTGTTTAGCATTGGGTTCTAAAGGTATTTCATGTTGAAATAAATCTTCCCTATATGCTTTCAATTCTGAGTAAGACCATGCTAAGAAATCCTGATATTTCTTCAACAATTCAACATAAGATAACTTTTCCTCTTTACTCAAATTACTTCCTATCCAAAATTTTATGGGCTTCTCTTTAGTTCCCATATTATGTTCTTCCACATCCCTTGAAGCTGAGATATGTTTGTGAACCACCTGTCTATATTATCAAAGTTGGACTCTAAAGCCACCAACCCTCTGGGATTGTGTTTGTTTTCAATTGGATTATGTCCTTTACAAATAGGGCCTCTTCCCCATCGCATACTGTAACCATTGGTTCCAAATCAATGCACTGATCGGTAAATTCCCTTTCATTCTATAAAAACCTCTAAACCTGGGCATCATCATCAAGTACTTGCCAATGTTTCACGTTATCAAGAACAAATGGTCTTCTCAACACTTTAATATCATAATCACAATAAGGAGAAACAATGTAGTTATCAAACCTAGATCTAAGCATGCCAACCTATCTACTGTAGCATTCTAAGTTATGTCATTATACAATATGTTAAAGGATTCAAACATTTAAATAAAACCCCACACCGCATGCTTATACTATTTTATTCTTTGATTTTTTGTGGCATATAGTTTTCTCACTTGTTTGACTACTAGTTCTAAGTCTCCTTTAACAACTATATCCCTTACACCATATCTCTACGCAATCCTTAAACCCAAAAGTAGTGCCTCATACTCAACAATATTATTTTTGCACTCAAACTTCAATTTGAAGGAAAAATTAAAATTTTCTTGGCTTGGAGATATAAGTACAACTCCAGCCCCATTTCCCATATTCGAGCAAGCTCCCTCAAACATCAAGGTCCAAGAGACACCAAATTGTTATAGGAATTTACTCTTATGAATACTATGTTCTTCAAAATCTGCATACCCAATAAAATTATTAACATCGACATCTATATACAGAACCTCATAAGTAGCATTATTAGGATCTTCAATTAAATGCAACATCTTTTCTCCCCATATAACTTGAAAAGATTCCCTTCTACTGGTATGGTGGCGTATGACATATCTAATTACAGACTTCCTCCTACACTAACAACCCACTTCCTTGACAAAAACATACCCCATTTTGCAGGATAGTCAAACAATAACCAAATTCATGGTTAAATACTTACTAGGGTAAGTTGTTAATTGCACCACAAAACCGTTCACATACCCAATCACTGGTATGTCTCTTAAATCCATGACAATGCACTTTCCAAAGGTTGTTGTTACTTTGATATCCAACTCATTCATGACCTCAAGGGGCATCACATTACATGAAGCTCCTAAATCAAACATGCAATTATGAACAAGTTTGTTGTTAATAATCAAAGTAGTATAGAAGGGATCAACATCAAGTTGGGACTCAACAAGGGAAGTGCCTAGATATACTTCAGGGGATTCCCCAAAATTTTCTAATGTTTGCAAAACTTCCAATTCTTTACTAATAGGAGGAATATCAAGATTGTTAACATCTTTTCCCGGGATCACTATCTCCTTCTTAAATCCCAAGTGATGCACCAAAATTAGCAGGAACTTGAAAAGGTCCTAACTTGTGCTCTAGGTGTCCGTTTGAGTCTGTTTTTTTAAACCACCTGTTTTGACAAGACAAACACACTAATAAACTAGCTTAGCTACTTAAAGCACATTTCAACACATGTTTGGGCCCGAATTCCACCATCTGAGGGCCAAAAATTAGGATTTAATTTGTAACTCAGGTTTTTCCTATTTTAGGGCATTAGTTAATTTTAGTCTCTTAAATGCATAGTGAGTTAGAAAGTTGGCAATTCCTCTAATTTAGGCATGTACAAAATGTGTGGCAATTTCTGTGCTCATACGAATAAGCATGTGGACTTACTAAGAATAGCAGTTTTGGCAAACTACTAAAAATAGTAAATCCCCCCTAGAGTAGATTTAGTCAAAGATAGTTAGAGTTTAGTGGATAACTCAAGTTGGGAGTTGTTTTCTTATTTATCAAGCATTGTAATTCATGGTTGAATAATGAAGAAGGAGATCTATTTTCTTTTGGAGTTCATATTATTTGCAGTATATCGAGTTTGTTTAGAATTTGGCTACATTACCAAGTACTCAAATGCTCTTCTCCTATGCTCAGGGATCCTAAGAAAATCAATGATGGGTAAAATGACCTTGATCTGCTCTCAAAATTTGAGCCATATCACAGGGGGTATACTTGGGTAAGGTTGTATTGAGAGGTAGGGTGATTTCCTTTTCTTGTGGTATGAGGTTCTTCATGGCTTGGGAAGGGTTACTGGGTTTATTGGCATTAGATGGACTTTTGGTTGGCACATCTTTCTTGGGGGGATCCTTTGGGATATTAGTGAGGAGGGGATTCTTTGGTTTGGGTTGTGGCCCTCCCATTTTAACAGTCTTGTTTCTTAGATTATATTCTTTCTCTGGGCCACCACTGCATTCATTAATAATTGTCTATCCTCCTCAGAAGGAATTCCACCATCATATTTCTTAATCATCAATGCCCTTAAATATTCAAAATCATGATTGGGCAATTCAAAATCCTAGACCATATCAAATTCAATATTACTAGTAGAAGGAAGAGGAGATACCCATTTATGCAGTCCTAAAAACATTCCACAATCATGGCACTCAACAATTCAATAGAAGTAGCTCCTTATTGTGGACTGTCATGGCATTCCATCATGCACACATTACCAAAAGTAGCATCATCATCAGCCTCTTCACTTTCTTCATTAAGATCACATGGGGAATGTGGTAAGAAACATTTATCACACCACTTAATAACATGATTTTCTTTTATCAAAGAAACTCTAGCAGTTAAAGGATCAAGGACCAATTTTTTTCTCTTAGTTGTCTTTGTTTATTTCCCAATCCCATGGGACCTTTATCTCTCTCATCCGATCTATGATCACCCCTAGGATGATTTCCAATTGTATTTTGACCTTGATTTTAGTTTTGGCCCTGAGAACTTTGTCATATCCCTTTCTCTGCTCTAGCAAGTTTATAAGAGATTTCTTTTACTACTCCTACTAGAGTTTTAACAACTTCCTCTAGATCAACTCCCTTGCTTGGTTGAGGCTTTTCAGGATTAACTAACTTAATACCCTCCCTTCTAGGGGCTTTCCTACTAGCCTTTATAATATTTTCTATTTGTACTACCATGTAGAAAGTTTGTCTCAAAGTCTCGAGGTTTTTATCTCTCAAATAGTAGGTTGTTTTCTTGTCAAAAGCATCACAATACTTTATCATGCATGACTCATCACTTGACCTCAATGTCATTGGAAATCTAGTCAGGGTTTTGTTAAATCTAGTGTTAAAGTCTTAGACTAGTTCATTGGGGTTATTCTTGATATTTTCAAATTCTGAGAGGAGAAACCTAGGATCAGTCTTGTCCCCATATTGTAATCTAAAAGAATTTTTCATCTCAGCCCATGAATCAATGGAATTATTTGGTAAGGCTTTATACCAATCATGGGCATCCTCTTCTAAAGTGTGAATGAACAATTTGACATACACATCTTCATGTTCAATCTCAAAATCCTCCATGATATTAACAAAAAGTATGAGGTGTTGGTCACCAGTAATAACATTATTTCCTTGAAATTTAGGAAATTTGTTCCTCACTTCTTATGGAACTGCATTAGGATAACCCACCATACCGTGAAAGTCTATGGGCTGAAATTTTTTTACAACAAATGGAACCCTAGGTGGAGGATGAGCCATATTATTCTAATGAGGTGTCCCAACATGAGGGTTAAAATGGTATAAGACAAGATATCTTTGAGGTAATGGTGTATGATCCTCAAAGTACTAGTCATTTAATGATTTAGTTTCACAAAAAAACTCTATTACTTCTAAGTGACAAATGGGGAGATGAGGAATACCCTTATCAGTTACAAATGAAGGCCCCTCACAAGTTGGAGTATATAAATTCATGCAGGGACTACTTGATCCAGAACTGTCTAAGGAGCTATAATAATCCTCTATCAAAGGCTGATCACTTTCAACCACATGCACTACTTTCTCTTCGACCTTTGATCTCCCAATGCTCTCCAGACTTGTTTCTTAGTTGGATTTGTCCTTCCTAGCTCTGGAAATAATTTTCTAGCAGGATTTGTCTTGAAGAAGGACCTTCTTCCTTCCATCTTTGCAGATCTTGATGATAATTTTCAATTATTGAAGCTTGAGGAACTGGTATTTACCATAAATTCTAAACAATGTGGAGTCGCCACTAAGGTCTTGTACCTTAGATGTGTAAATCATTGTAAATGACTTGTCAATTTGAACCTTAATGATCAATTTTAACAAAGCTTGACAAATATCAACATCCTTTGTCAATATTTACCCCTAACCAAGCAAATTTAATGGAAAGCTTGCTTAAACTAGGAAAATATTAAGAAAATAACTTCTGATTAAGCCCATTTTTTTACAAATCTCAACAAAGGATGATGTCTAGATCATGCATTTGCATATAAACATATTCAATACATTACTAGAGATGAATGTTTCTTAGTATTTGTAGAAATACTCCCCAAAAATGATGCCACGAGGTGTTAGTACCCAAATCAGTCCCACCTTGTAAGCCAAGCAACATCAATGGGCTAAGTAGGATGCTTAGAGAAAGACAGATTGAGATTTGAGTCATTTTGTAGCTGAGGATGGATTTGGTAGTCTCTTTTTACTTGGACTTGGGGAATGTTGGATAACACCTCACTAAGGGTATGACCTACCCTGCTACTTTAGGTTCTTCCTAAAACTAGGGTGAGAGGACCCATTTTGTAACTTGTATTTGTGAAAAATGGTGGATAGAACAACAATATTTGGACTCCTTTTCTCAGGAAGTGAAAAATAACCTCAAGAAGACATGGTCAATACAAACATTATCTAACTCTCACGAGTTGTCACACTAGAAAATGCAGATATCTTCTAAATAAGGCTTAGGTTACTAAAGACAATCATAATTCCAACTTTCTCTTGCATACTTTGGATAAAGGGTGGACAAATTTAACAAATCTCCATAGTATTTATGTATAAATAGTGCAAGAAGGGGTAATTCAAGTGGATCTGATGGTTATTGGTTGTAATTTTGATGTATTGTTGGGAATTTAAGTAGGATAAATTTGATTATACAAAAAACCTCAAATGAACCTTATAAATACTATAGAAAATTGTTCTTGATGTAAAATATGGATCACATAGTCTAAAGCATTCCTTCAACTAGAAGGTTTGTATTCATGGAAGCCCAAGAACACAAGATTTCACACAAACTTTTAGAGTTCAAACATAAAATCTCATGACAAAATATGAACAAAATACTAACAATCCCTGATCAAATCATTCCAGATACACTCAGGAACTGACAAAAATCTTAGATAAAACAAATACAAATTGATTTTAAAACCGTTTACCACATTATGAAGGAAAGCTTCATCAATCATACAATTACAGTTACCAAATTGTCACTATTTTAACTAAGGATTTATGTAATTCAGAGAGATTAATTAGCATAATATTGCAACAAAAATGTAGACAATCGATTCAAAACAATTCATCTTGAACAAAGTAACAATGCTCGTGAGACTACACACAAATTGATTCAAGAAACACCAATTCTTCAATAAGGGGACACAACAACTATGACCTCAATATTTTCCAATGATGTACAATGTAATCATCTTGGCGAGAAGGCTTGGGAACAAATGAATAGCAGTTCGGATATCTCAAATTGGTTTAGTTTTCAACTAGTACAAACAGTTCTCTTATTTTTTCTCTAAAGCTTAGAAAATTTTAAACCCCCATTTATGCGAGAGTATTCTCATTGCATTTATACATTTTCAATCACTCACTCACTTTTCATTTTCCCCCAAAAACATGAATATCCAAAGAATATTCTTCTTCACAACATACAATTTAATATGTTATCTTATGTTGTCAGGTGGAGGAATTATGAGTTACTCCCATTTTTCAAATCTTTTACATATGATTGGGATGCTATGTCATTCCTCTTTGCATTTGTTTAATCATTTATCCATTTTAGTGGGAAAATAAACCCCCTTTTGATAGATTTTTGGGTGCCTCCATATGGCTTGATGTGACATGTAAATCCCTTTCACCTTTTGAGGATCAATCTCAAACAACACACACTCATGTTCATGTCTTTCTAGGCTGAATAATTTTCCATAAATTGTGTCACATCAGTCCAAATATATTTTGTTTGCACAATGCCAATCTCTTTCAGATTTATTTCCTTCATGTGAGCTGAGTGAAAAATCCTTCTTCATTTGATGACAATGATTTCATCTAGTTCAACTTGTTTGTACCATTTTCATTATAAATTCATCTTCACTTCTTCATTGGTATACATCCTCCTTCCATTTTTAGACTTGAAAAGCTACTACAAGGATTTTTGTTGGTGTAATGGCAAGAGTAGTTGTGGCAACTAGTTTGAAAGAAATATCCTCAAAAGATCTAAATCAAATCTTCGATCTAATTGGCCCAGATGAAGCATTCATCAGGGATTTGTTTGAAATTACAGACCTAGGGGATATTAAAGGGCCATTGATATATCGGGAGGTTCGGCTTTCCCTCCTCTTGAGATTGATTAAGATCAACCCCGTTTTCTCAGCTTTACAGACGATGTACTATTATCTCTTACGTTGGGAGAACCAAAAAGCTACATAAGAGTTGAATAAATTCTGGATTGAGAGGAGGCCCACTATGACAAGGGATGTCTGGATACAAGTGTCCCTTTCTATGCAATGAAGGGCTTGTGTTGAAAGAGGTTCCCAAGGAGTCTTACGTACTTTATGATAAGACTTCAATTGATACAATGCCCGCCATTTCTCACAAAGTAGAAGAATTGGAGCAACGAATCATTTATCTAGAATAACGTCGATTAAAACCTATGCCACCTCATAAATCCAAAGTACCAACACCATAATCAAGAAGAAAGAGGGGGAATCAAGATCTCAACCCCTAATTGTCATTTTGGATGAAGAAGAAGCAGAGCCTTCATCTCCTCAATGTTCCAAGACATCCATTTCTACTACCAAGGAAGGTAAGGGCAAGTCTTCTCTCCAACCTTCCATTCATCCAATAGTGGGATCCCTTGATGGAGCAAACATTATCAGGACCTTTTCCTGTTCCTCTGCCAAGAGAGCTTACACCTTTTACAAGGAGGCACCGGGGTGAGTCTAGTTTGAAATCCCTTATTCCACCAGTTTCCTGGGTTGTAATAATTACTCTCTCAGCCACTCAAAATTATCCTTCTCAACTTATTCTTGATCAATCCACTTCTTAGAAGTAAAAAGGAAGACGACATTCCCTACAGGTGGTTTAGATCTTCTGGACTGGGTATCATCTTACCAGAAGAAGATAGAGCTGAGGAATATCATGGATGGCCCTAAGATGACTGTTGAATCGTTGATGGATATGGGGATGTCTCAAAATTTGGCTAGGTCAGTTATATTTTCTCAATCAGCTCAAGGATCAAAGGAGTTTATCCCGAGGAAGAATAAGTTGTTAAATAGAATTCCCCATTTACGGAGATTTTAAAATAGAAGTAGGGGATGACTAAATGCTTTTATTCTCTTAGTTTCCTTTTTTGATGTAATTTTTGAGAATGTATATATCTTTCATGGGCAGGGGCCCCTATAAAATCCATTTTAATTTTTTTCACAACACAAAAAACTCAAACTATTTACATCAATACACATGCTTGATAATGGATTTACAATTCTATCAAAGCCATATAAAAGTCTAATGTATCACATCAAATTACATTCATGTCTAAGAGTGAAAATTTCAAAGTGATATTCAATTTTCATGAAATAAGAGTAATGATTAAAATAGGATGAGAGAATAATTCAAAGAAAACAATCCTAAGCTTGCTTATCAGTCTTCATATCTACATCTTCATCTTCCATCATATGGGCTTGTATGGTGTTGAAAATCAAGGTTTTCCTATTCAAAGCATCCCCACATTGGTCCATCCTTTGTTTGTATTCTCGTGGCTTTCATTATAACTCTGCAATTCCTCTAATCTCATATCAATGGTGTCCATGGTTTTGTCAACCCACCTCTTTTTTGTCTTCATCTTCTCCCTGACTTCATTCAAAACCTCAACCCTAATTTTAGCCAAGTCTTCAATTGCATGCCTCGGGACCCGAGATCACATTCAATCCGCAAAACATCAAGTCCTCTACTTCTTGTTTGGTCCTTTTGACGGTGGTAGCCTCTTTGTATGACACATGGAGACCTCGCGTAACTTTTGGGCTTCTCTTTTTCTCTCTCTTTTGAATCTGCACTTGGGTGACATGTGGAGGCCCATGAGCTCTTCTTCTTTATCTTGAATTTTCAACCCACTTAGGCTACCTTTCCGCACTTTAGCCACATGGTCGATTCTCACTCCTTGAAGGCCCTCGATTCTTTGTACCTTCTCCAAAATGCGCCGAAGGGACACATGGACACCTTCCGCGTCCAGTTCCAAACTTAGCAAAAAAATTGTCATGCAAATACAAAAGAACATTGAAGGAAAAAAGGGGATGTGATGACAAAAATGGCGGGAATCGGAGATATTTTTGCTCTTTGCACTTCATTAGCTTATCATCAAAATTACAACATTGGCCCGATTCATGGTCAATTTTTCATAGGTATTTTCAGGGGCAACATGACTATTATGTTCCCGACCAAAAAAGAGGATTCACACCTAAACATAAGGTTTTCATTCACATTCAATATGATTATATATTTCAAGCATACGTTCCTACATGGACGAACCCAGTCAGAGAATTTTTTTGAAGGCATATATCAGACAAAGGGTGAGATCAAATCGAGCACTAACACATCTATAGTCTACGTCATGAAAACTGAAGCTCAAACTAACCAAGCAACCACCCTACCAAAGATTCAATATAAGAACTTAATGTTCTAACACATTCATGCATTCTTGCAAATGAATGAAGGTTAAAAGGAATGGGTACATGCTTGTGGGTTCATAGGACTAGTTAACATGTCGCAGTTTGAGACATATCATTATAACATTCTGAACTACCTCCTCTCGTCATTCGATACATAAGAAAACCAATTTATTGTGACTTTTCTAGATGAACGTACATTCAAGTTCAGTGTTGATCCTGTTGATATCCATCAATTGATAGTCCTTCCTTTTAAAGACTCAGATTCTGCCATTGTAACAACCAAAACAACTATGACTGAAGATGATAAGATTCTCCTCGAATCTTATTACAATTTACATGTTGATGGTATGTGTAAACATGTTTTAATTAGTAACATTTTAATGTTGATATAAAATGTGGTTAATTCAACATCTAATGACTTTTTTGCAGAAAATGTCAACAAATCTAGAAGAGTAAATACGCAAGGAGCTGCACATAGTTTTCTTACTGCCATGATATCTTTTTTTAAGCTGGAATTGTTTTGTAGGGTTGGAAAATAGATATTCCCCATTGGGCTATTTCCTACATTCTCACAACGATCCGAAAGAAAATATTTTATTAGTGCACATGTTGAATAAGATAAAAGATGATATTGCAAATGTTGTAGTTGCTAAAAAACTAGTTGTTTATACCACTATCTCCTTGGTCTTTATTTCAAGGCATATTATAATTTAAAAGGTGAACCAATTCCCACTTGTATGAATGACACGATGAAGCGATTGTCAATTCCATTTGAAGAACAACAAGTTAATAGTTTATATTTTGATTTTACTAAGGTTATTGTCTTGATTATTCACTTCAGTTAAAAATTACATATGGATGTTACTAACATTATGTACTTATGTTTACATATTTACCTTATGCAAAAATTGTTTTGGAGGCCCTTCCACAAAAAAACAATAACAAGAGAAAGAGGCCAACAACATGCCGAAGCGTCCGAGATTCCCAGTCCGACATGGAAGCTCACTCATCACCTAACCCTCAATCGTTTGCATTAGTAAAATGTCGAGACGTAATACCCTTAACATTAAATATTGGTTTTTTTACATTTTACCATTTAGTATTTACCATTTACCATTTACCATTTTGATTTAACATGTTGTAGGGACTTTGGACTATCCTCCACTTTTACAACAAGCATCACCCACTCACTCAGTTCAATTGCATTCATCAGTTGATGTTCAATCGCAACAAGTGCAACACCCTGCTCCACCATTCCTATCACCCATAGGTCCAACACAATCATTTCAAACTCAAACACGGCTAGTACATGTTTCCTATCAACAAGGTATACATTTTTTCTTTTGTGCAATTTTTAATAATTTTTTATATAAGTTTGTAAGGATTTTGTTCTTGGACTTGACAATGCATTCAAGTTCATTGTTGTCTATTCAAACAATTCCACCTCCTCCACCAATACCACCATTTTGATTCAAAGTTCCAAAAAGAGGTAAAAAGGCCACTAAAAATGCATGATGCCACTTCCAACCTTGGCGGGACACTGAACATTCCTTTTGAATTTCCTAATATATCTTTCGGTGGCTTGCCCTGAACAACGGACAAATCAATTTTAAATAAAATAAATTTAGATGAAGATTTTTTGGGCAATCATAGAAATGACCCAACAGGTTTTTTGGACACATGCAATATGATTCGGGACCCACAAGTATATTTCCATTTCTATGTACTTTATTTAACATTGATACATATCAATTTCTTGTCTCATTTTAAGTTTTCTCACATCCAATTTTAATATGAATTAATTTTATCATAAATAGGATCAGGGCACACAATGGCAATAAGAAGCAACATAGAAACCTCAAGCCTCACGTCCGCCATCCTCTCCATCGGATCATCCTATTAGGATAGTGACCAGTTGATATCATTTTCTTTAGATAGCCCATTGGATTTAAGCCCATGTAAAAAGTTTTTATGCTTATAAAGCTCATGCTGGGACAAAGGGATAAAATTTTAATCAAAGAGATAAATAATCGCTTTGAAACCATTTAGATTCATCACGGTCTCAAAATCAACTTTAAGATAGATGCCTAATCTTTAAGGCGGAAACATTCTCTTATTTCGAATGCTTTAGATAAAGTTTTGCAATTTTTAATGAAGTTTTATTCAAAAAATGGTCATGTATGGAAATTGCAAATGCTAAAAGAGATAGATTTGTTGTAATCAAAAATCATAATTACTTTCTATATATGTAATTGATTAACTTCTTCTCTTTATGATCTTAAAAACTCAAGATATCTTGGAAATAGCTAAGAAACATTTATCCTTAGCAATGCAAAAAATGTTTTGGTTAACAAGATATCTCCCTCCCATTCTTTGTTACATTGATAGAAATGTGATCGTGGATATTAAATCACAAATAATTACTACGATTCTTAAGATCCAATAAAAGTTTCTAATTATACAAGACATTGGAATTGTTGAAGTGGAGGATGTTTTAATTGACATTTTTCATACCCACTTTCTCAACCATATAAAATCAACAATATAGATTGATCTCTCTTGTGCATGTTTCATCAATGTATTGATATCCTTCAACATTGGAAGAATGTTTAACCAAATATAAGCAATGTTTCTTTTTTAGATCCATTAAATATAGAACATATTTCAAATCCTTAGAAATTCTTCTCAACATCATGATATGTGTGGATATTTGTTCAATGAAACCAACCAATGCGATGAAGGATATTCCTCATGAATTTATTTGACTACCTCATGCACATGACCCGAGTTCATACAAAGAAATCAATCTCACTATCAACATCCTTTAGTATTTTTTTCCATCTATAATTCTAATTACAAATTTTTGTTTTCCTTAAACTCAAGAAATCTCTTTGATTGCTTGACATATAGGCATGCATTTCTCTTTATATTATATTATATATATATATATATATATATATATATATATATATATAAGGTCTTCTACTTTTACAATGTTTTCAAAGTTGCTAACTATTTTATATGCTACATTCATTCTGTGAGCCATACAATGAATTGCAAGCATATAAGGAGTTATTGTTGCTTGTAATCGAACGTTGAACCTAGTTTGATGACCTTGCATGAATGATGCACCATTTGCACCAACTTTGTAGCAATTTCATAATCAGTCATGTCAACAATATCTTTTAAATGAGAAACAACTATTTTATATAGGTTTTTGACATTACAATTTTCAATTATTTAAAATGTATGTACACCCTTTGGAAATCATTTTCAACTATTTTAATTGACTATTTTATAATGACAGATAAACTTTTCATTTTTACACTCTCTTTCAAATCTTCCTTCTCAATCATTGCAAGGCACTTAACCATTTACCATGTATTGTTTTTTGACCAATGAGACTGAGGAACATTGTGCATTCCATTATATTGGTCTAAAGCTTTGAAATCAATGAAATCTGAAATTGGTATTCCCTTCTTAAGGATGTGGAATATAATAGAGAACTGTATGATTTTAGCATGCAAATTTGATTGATTCATCTTACCAATTTGTGATGTGATTTTTCTACCCTTTTCCATGAGATGTTTGTGTCTTTTCTACTCAACTTCATACTCTACTGCATATTTAAAATGCATACATTTTTTTTCATATTTTCATCTGTGTTTTTATTTTTTGGCCATCCTCTCATTGTACAATCACATATTGTTTTCCACTATGTTTTTTAATTGTGTTCGTCTTTAGTTGCATTTTTTGTTGCTTTCTCAATTTACAAGTACATATTGTACATGAACATTTATATGGGATATCTTCTAAATTAGCTGGTTGTACAGGTTCGATAAAAGGAAATTTGGCAGGCCACTCGAACTTATATGTCCTCCCAAGTGTCCATGTATTCATTTTTGCTTTCAAAGTTCTACTTTTATGAGTAGAATTTTGAGGAATATCATGATCATTTGGTTTCCTCTTTCGTGAACAAGAATTTTCATTTGATTTTGGTGTTACATTTTGCTGAGTATTTGTATTTGAGATATCTTGATGCACTCTTGGCTCACCTGTATAGGAATATCTTCAATCTCTAGCATGGTGTCATCATAGGTATTGTTTGGTTGATATTTTGTTGAAGTCGTGTCCACTTCAATAAAGCATTTGACATAGTCTATACTCTGATTGATTCCAGTGGCATCTATATGGGTGTTGATGGTAGTTAGAATAATTACATTATAAATGGATGACTTTTTCCTTCTAATTCACATTTGTATTTCAACCATCTTCTATTCCTATTTATTTCTCCCATTCGTGGGTGCTTAATATATATAATGCAGATTATATGATTATTCATCTTGTTGGTTATGATGTAAAGCGGTTCATTGGCTCATTGTTCTCTTGTCCCTTTCCTCTACTGCAAACATTGGTATCAGAGCCAATATTACTACATCCAAGGCATTAAAAGTTTTAATTATCGAACAAGCAGTCAGTGTTGGAGAGGCCACCAAGACATCAAGATTTAGTGAGGCCACTTTTAGTAGGTGAGTTGGTTTCAATGTATCAACATAGAAGAAACCTATACAAATGTTTCTAGATCATTACATCGTGAAGTTCTGCAACATTGAAGGAAATGCAAGAAAGAGCGTGGAACAACAAAATTCAAATAGGTAGCGTGGACGGTAGGATCGAACTCGTGATAAAACAGTAAGACAAATCTTATTACAACCATTTTTTTTAAAAGTTTTATCTTTCCTCACAGCGAAGAAACTAGTCTATAAAGTTACAATGACATTTCAATCAAAGCCAAATGCCTGCAGTCTTCAAGAGAGGACGTTGAGTAGTGGTTTACCCTAGAACATCAGTTGGTTTCTAAAAGAGGTATGTATAGGTGAGGAGGCATTTATTGAAGGACTCTGAGACATCAACATAATCATCTATTAGGAATGAGGAGGAATACAAACATGCTGCAAACAGTGGCTTGAAAATTGCTCTTGATTTGTGTGAATCAATCAAGGTGAAGCGATCTGGTAGGAGCAGCGACGTGAGACGGTGAAAACACTATCTATTTCTTTGCAAAGTAATTATTTGTCATGTCATTGTGTACAGTTCAAGGTTAGAGAAGGAAAGTGGTCATTGTCACAGATGAATAGGTTTTCAGCTTTCGCGTGTCAACATTTATACCAAATATGCGCAATTACAGTATACAAGCAAAGTGTTTGACATAATGTTTGAAAGAGTTGTTGTCCATAAGTGTCTTAATGAGCCTCTAGATCTCTTTCATCAAATGCAATTGGAGAAATTGAAGCCCGATTTTGTTGCTATGAAGAGCATGTTGTCAGGATACACTCAGATTGGAGCATTCGTTTTGACAAAGATGAAAGAAACTCATTACTGATAAGATCATTTTTGTCTTTGCCTCTCGTATTGTGAAGTAAGTTGCAATACATGGAAGGAGGATGGAGGATAATTGAGGTGAGATATCGTAGGAGGAAATCCAGTGAAATCTTTTCAAAAGTAATGTCATGTCATTGTAATACAATTCCTCTGGCAACATTTTACGAGGATTCCAACATATATTGTTGATTGCGAATAAGGTATTGAGGACTAAATTCCTCAATTTTTGGCTTGTTTATTTCAATTTCAGTTTTGTGTCGTGTTCCTGTTGTTTTGTTGTTAAATAAAGTACAGATGATATGAAATTTCCTATGTGGGACCTCCTAATTGAAGAGTGTGGGGAAATGCAAAAACACTTTCTCTGAAAAACCCAAACAAGGTAGCGTAGTCATGGTACTCGCCTTATTCAAGTATTTTTTGGGTTCATGGTAATCTATATAAAGCCACCGAGGTATCATCCTCTTAGGTTCGTGGTACGCCTATAAAACCACCGAGGTAAAATCCTCTTGGTTCATGGTAATCCTGTAAAACCACCGAGGTGAACAATCGGAAAGTGTTCCTGTCCCTCTAGGTTTTTGGTCAACCTTAGAAAAAAACCATGTGAGACCATGTAGGCACATGCTCGTGTGAAGACCCTCTTTGTAGTGTTCTCATTAAGGGGGCACTCTCTATCTAGAAATTTATGTTTGTACGAACAATGTAATAAGGGGGGAATGTTAGCGTAATTACATTGTAAATGGATGGTTCCTTCTAACTGTTCTGTAACTGTCTTCTATTACTATTTATTTCTCCCATTCATGGGTGCTTAATATATAAAAAGCAAATTATATGATTATTCATCCTGTTGGTTATGATGTAAAGCGGTTCATTGGCTCATTGTTCTCTTGTCCCTTTCCCCTACTGCAAACAGTAGTTGTATCGGTAGCAACAGAGTTTCCAAATAACTTGAACAATGACTTTTCATATTTTTTTGTTACCTTTCAGGTTTTCTAAGCATTAACAACTTCTGTTACTCTGAAGAAGAACCCTCTTGACTCAAGCATCACTCAACCTTTGTCGGCAATCACAAAGCCTCTCTTACCACGCATTAGTAACCCCTCTTGTCATTGGTTTGTAACCCTCTCTTATCGCACGTCAGCAAACCTCTCTTGTCACGCATCAAAAACCCTTTCTTGTTGCACGTCAACAACCCTTTCTTTCCACACGTCAACAACACTCTCTTGTCACCCGTCTGTAATCCTCTCTTGTCACACATCCATTCTTGTTGTTTTGTTGTTCCAATAAAGTACGATGATATGAAATTTCCTAACCTCTTGATTGAAAGCATCGTGGGGAACAAAAAGCACACTTTATTTTCATGCATCTGCAATAACCATTCTGATCCACACTTTTTCTGCTGGTACTTTACAAGTTCATGCTACTTGATTATTATTCAGACGGTACCTAAATAAGTTAGCAGTAAGTTACTAGTATACTACCCATAAAATTACTTAAGTTTATATAGATTAATTTTCAATGGTAGGAAAAGCTTACCGCTAAAAAAATTTTACTGGAAATTTTAGGTGAACAGTACACTAACCTGCTCCAAAAAATTCACCTTTTCAAATTTTCCTAAAATTGAATATTCGCCACTAAAAACTCCCTGTATCCATCATGTCAACATCCTTCTCTAGCATCGAAGAAGCTCATAATGTCATGTTACATTGCCTAGGCACCTGAATAAGCTTGCAAGAGCAAGCAATCCTCACTTAATCTCATTGTACCAGCATAAACACATCCGAACCAATATTTCAAAATTAGGTACATCATCATATGAATCTAACACACCATCTAATTTGTCATTAATGTGGTTTTGCATCAATGAAAACACCTAATAAGAGAACATGCCAACATGTGGTTCTTGCACCATTTAACTATCATGAGTGGAAAATCAAAATGCAAATCATTTTTAGGAGAAATGGTTTACACCATATCACAATGGGTCATGAAACTGAATCAACATCATATGCAACTAAAGTTAAGTGGTTTAACAAATTTGAAGAGGCCTACAGTCTAATAGGTTTGTCTATATCTCCTTATTCAATATTTCACATTGAATCTTCTAGTAAACCCAATGATGTCTGACCACATTAGAATGAATTTATAGTAAGTAGGATGCAATGAAGGGTGATGTATTTGAGAATGAGATCATCAATTATAGTCTGGATAGATTTGACACTCTATAAGAATTATTCACAAAATTCAAATGACTCAGATTGTAGTTCAAATAATGTGGGATAGAAAATAGAGATGAACAAACGATTCTTTCTATTCTTTCTAATTTGGGTCCTTAATTTTGTTTCCAATTTCCATTCCATTAGGAGTTCCCTTTGAGTCACCTGGAAATTTATTTAGAATTTTTTTCTTCATCCTTCACTAGGGAGGAAGATAAGATCATACATATGGGTACTCTGAAGTCTTTTAAGGCACATTCCCTATTTGCTAGATAGGAAAATTACAAGGCTTTGAACAACAAGGATGATAAATAGAACAAACATGACAATGAGAAAATGAAGGATCCAAAACTTTCCTCTAAGTCCTCTTGTTCTAAAGCCAAACCAAAGAATGTGAGGGTCGAATTCGCTTATTATAAAAAACCTAGACATGATGAACATACATATGCTTAGAAATAAATTCATCACTTGAATCACATTCTAGAGAATAATTATATCAGGGTTCTCAATTCAAACACAGAGCACTAGTTTAGAAGTCCACAAAGGAAAAAGATTACAATAAAGGGAAAGCTTGGGCTAAAGAAGTTATAGCAATCACTTCTCACCATACCACATTGGTTCTTGACTCAGGTGCTTCACACCGCATGGCTTCCTCACAAGTTGCACTCACTTCCTTAGAGAAATAATCTACACCAACTATTTTGATGGGGGATCACACTTGTGCTGGAGTATCTAGGAGAGGGTATATTAAAACAGGTGATGGGATATTTTAGGATGTTCTATTTGTACCTTCATTGTCAACTAATCTCATATCATTATATCAGATCACATACCATGATTTAGGAAAATGAGATGAGTTCACTCTAAAATCTATGGTTATCAGGAAGTTACATAATGATTCCATAGTGGCAGTAGGGAGAACATCTCACTAGTCCTAGGTTTATCATTGCTTACACTTTGATGATGAATCCTACATAGATGATGTGATCCCATCAAGTTTGACTTCAAACACATCACTTCTAGACACATTATACTCACTGGATATTGATGACAAATCTAAGGATTTAGATTCAATTGGTCATTATCATATTAATTCTTCTTCTAGTGCATATGATGAGAGTATTAATGACAAGGATTCAAATTTCAATCTAAATGATGATATCAGTGATGGGGGCTCACCTACTTCCTCTCATAGTCATTTATTAAAGGTTGATTACACACATCATGCTCTTCCTCACCTCTCGCTCAATTGTGCATTCAAAGTTGATGAATCTCCTCCATATTCCCATCTTTATGTCCACTTGTTCATGTCTCATAGAATTCTTGACCACTTCCTTACGAAATTATGACTTCTAGTCCAATTTGGATTTGACAAACAACGCAGGATGTAGAAGATTTGGTTATTGATCCATTAGATGAGAGACGATAACTATCACAGGTATGTGATGTTCCACATGATAATTTTGTCTCTTCCTTCAATCCATATTAATATATCAATGCAACATCTGACATTCCTAATTGGGGTTCAGTCTTGAGTGAATCTCCTCTTGATAGCAGGATTTTGCATCTATGGGATTTATTTGGAGTTTATGAGGCCTCATCTTATTTGGGGGCTTCCCAACCCTCTCTTCTTCACTTCTTCTCTCTTTATTTATAGAGGGGTAGTTCTCTATGTTTTTAGGGGGCATATTTACTGAGGGAGATGTTCCTTGCACTTCATTTTTCTCTTTAGAATTTTTTTATTAATGGCAAATAGTTTTTATGAAAGGGACTATACCCTTGTACAGAGATGGCTCAGAAGCCGGATGTGCCCAAGCGAGCAAAAGAACAAAAGATCAAAATCAACAAGGACGCAAGCAGGAAGAAATCCTACCAAAATCAGCACAAAAACCAGAAAACCCAGCGAGTAAACAACAAAAAGAAAACAACGCCGATGAGAACAATTTCCATCCAACCTAAGTGCACCGACGCGCACGCACGACCCCCCACGAAAACCACGAAAAGATTTTCTACTAACAGTGCTCCACTCCGCATTGTTTTCGTCTTCCACATCAAGAACCACTTCTAAATTGCCTTTTAACTTGGGTGAATCAAAATTTGGATCCCTCGCCTCCAAAGTCAACAATGCAATCTTTTCACCTGAACTGTCCTTCGTCCTTCCGCCACGGTTCAAATGAGCATTTAAAAGTCTTTGATTAGGATCTTTCTTAGATATACTTTGTCGGTTCACTTCCATCATTGTCGCCAGAGAATAATTACACTTTCATCAAACACTCTAACCCAAGTCCCATTCGGAAAAAGATTCACAATCAACATTGTTTGACTCGTGAGCTGCTTCTTTTGGATTTTCCCATGCCTTCTCACCGTTTTAGCCTGTCCTACATTGGCAGAGACTCATCTCCATGAGAAATAATCTACAGTCAACCCAGTTCGATGGGCAGGATCTCACTTGTCATGCGAGTCTCTGTGCATTGGGCAAGGGATCTCTTCACTGAAGACCCGCACCTCCTCACTGTTGTTTTTCCTGCCTATTCCATCCACTCTCATATCATTGAACACGTGCATGATTTAGGAAAATTGAAGTTGACCTTAAAGCTATGGGATCGAAGTTACAAACCGTGGTCTTCGAGGGAATGATGCTCGCATCAAAACGGCTAGTGGGGAAGAAAGTATGATATTCTTTGGGAGAACACTTCAAACACCTCACATGCTAACACATACTCATGCTATTGATGACAAATCTAAGGATTTTTCAATGGTCATTTCATATTAATTCTCCTAGTGCATATGATGAGAGTATGCCAATGCAAGACTCAAATTTCAATCTAAATGATATCCACACTACTTCCTCTCAGCCTAAAGGTTGATTACACAGATCATCCAAATGGGCAACTCTTTGATTCAAGAGAAACCTCCTCCATATTCCCATCTTTATGTCCAGCTCTTCCAAACATCCAAAGGGAATTCGTTGAGGACTTCTTAACCATCTTCTTCCTTGAAAATTGAAAAGAAGGGCATCCATTAGGAAGAGCGATGATATCTACCCAACAACACCATTTCCACCTTCACCATATGCGGATCAATGCATCGATATTTGGGGTTCATCTTGAGTGAATCTCCTCAAAATTTTGCTCTAATGGTTTAAAAGAGTTTAACCTCACTTATTTGGGGGCTTCTCAATCACTAATCTTCACTTCTTCTGCATAGAGAGTTTCTTTATGTTTTTCCCGGGGGCATATTTACTAAGGAGATGCACTTCATTTTTTCTCTTTTGGCCCAATTACTCCTACATGTTTTCTCCTTTTCTTCACTTTATGAGGGATTTTATCTATACTTGGGTGTCACATTAGGCCTTGTATTCGAGACCCATTTATTTTACCTACCTAAGCTACACATAAGGTGGGGTGTTAATGTAGGTTTTTAATTCCATTTCATGGTTTTTCTTACACATGTATTTAACTTTCTTAGGTCTCAAAGAGATAGATGGGAGTTACACTTCTTCACCCTTTTAGGTGCCCATTACATTTCCTTATTTCCTATATATACGCCTCTTGTAAATCTATTTTTCAATGCATTCAATATGCAAGTTAATATTTTGGCTCATGTTGGGTTCCTCTCTTACTACTTTACTCACTTTGTGAGCTCATTTTTTTTATCAATGCTCGATCTTGGACCACATTCTCGAAAGAACAAATTCAACATGAAAGAGATACAAATAATAAGGGGTATTGAAATTTTCATAGAAAAAACGGGGACATATAATATATGGTAATATAATGGGTATGTTATAATAGGAATAATGTATTAGGAAGGGGTATTAATAATTAAATATTGAGAATTATAATTTGAGATAGGGGTATTATTTAACATCATGTGAACGAACATGATATGCCACAATTTTACTTATTGAATCCCCTATGGTCCTAAGATTACTCAACATATGATTTCATGCCATGAAAACATATATTTTGCTATAATGTTTTATGATGGAAATTTTAATTATTCATTGTAACTAATTATTGCACTTGCGCGGTGTATTGGCGACATCGATAGGGAGGTGTTGAAGACATTAATGTTAAGGTCACATATGGACCATGTGTCACTATTTCTTACAGTCACAACATCGTCTATTTAATGCAATGTTTGTTGAACATCCAATTTGTCTTAAAATTTACCAACTTGAAAAACCTTATTTTTTTGGTTTTACAACTTTCTGGCATTACTACACTCACATTATTATGTGTTTTAATAATGTAAGTGTGGAAGGAAAATGAAAAAATTGTGAACACACATGAAAACATGGTAAAAACATTGTGCAAGAGCACCAACTCAAGGGCCTAGACATCCAAAACTCCAACGACATTGTTTAGTGTATGTTCTCTCTTAATAAAGACGATAGGTTGGATGACAAGGATGATCTAGAGGGCATGATGGGAAAGAGCAACAATGTGTCAGAATCAAACATATGCAACCTTCCTATCTGCAGATGGTGGTGAAGGAGACTTTGCAAAGCCTCTAGGTTGGGGAGAATGTAGATTTCATGCTCACTGGCTTAAGGGTGTCCCCCTTAGGTACGGGTCATTGCAATCCTTTGGTAACCTATGATGAGCTCGCATTTGGAATTGGATAAGGAATTTCAAGACAATGTTTCCTCCTTTACTAGGCATGTGCATTGGGAAAATAATTATACTTTCTAGTGGGAATGTTAGCGAGCTCATTCACAAAATCTCATGGATTTGTCATTGGGCCTCCAACTATCTTGTGAGATAGTATCTCCACTTTATGTTGTTTTATTATATGATTCCATCCGCCCCTTTTCAGACCTACCCCACTATCATCCTAGCTGGGCTAAAATGGGAGTTTCGAGCAGGGCATAAACAACCATCAAATTTTAATGGAAGGTGGATTTTGTAGATGTAGTCGTTAGTACTAGGGCTGGAAACACCCTAGGTGTCAAGTGTTGGTCTTTACATTAAGGATCCTTTGAGATTGACATCATATTGTATCATGGATCCCGTATCGAGTATCACAATTCGTACTTGTTTGCATCTGACATCTCTTCACACCACTAATGGGATCACCCAAGTTTGTAACTTGCCTTGACTCATACTATTTTACTTTTCATGCAGTGGTTAAACATTACATCGAGCGAATCTGCTGACAACTAGATGATTCAGGCTACATGTGTTGATGTGCCTTAACATATGGGTTGACATCTCTTCCACCTATCCTCGAATGACATTCATGCATTCAAATTTGTTGGCTCATCAATAGATTATAACCTTCCTATTGATAACCCACATTATAATCTTCCTTTGGGTGTATTCATCGACCAAGCCTTGCCTTCTAAGACATCTCCAAAATATGTTTCCATAATGACCTGCACCCTGCGCCCCCCTTCTCCTTCAAAATATTGACACAAATGACACATGCTTCATAGATGCCTAGTCATAAGAAATATGATTTTCACATAGGTTCCCCCGAACGTTTTCCTCACCTTTGGAATTCTCCTCCCTCAATCTCCTTCTTCATCGCCCCTCTTCCTCCTTTGATGTTTATCTCCCTCAAGTCTAACTTCCTCGACACATCCCGTGTGGCATTTCTATTGCATATTTCACGTGCGGTTGCTAGTTTAATGAAAACAATATTTCAAGAGTGCTCATCATAATATGCAAAAGACTATTATGAAAGAGATATTTAATATATATTAATGTATATAAAAATTGACGGTCATATTCTAAATATGTGAATATTATAAAGAGAACCTACTTTTAAAAAATGTTCAAATATTTTTAGCCACTTGACTCTTCGTGTCCGTGTATCGAGGGTCTTTACACTCAACAAGAATTGTTTTTTTGTTATATATCTCCTAGAAACATGCATTGAGATACCGACAATCTAAGCAAGCGAGCACTCAATTGTGATGCTTAGACAATTAATCGATAATAAAAAAGAAAATCACATATTTAATGGTGATAAATATAAAAAATATATAATCAGCCCTCAAATTTACACCGCGTGCATAATAGGGGAAAGGAGCCAAATGACCGTGGATGGGCCAATGATCTAGCAAGGATATATGAAATAAAGTACCATTAGTTATTTGAATTAAAGTTAAAAATGAAATAAAAACTAGCCAATAAAGTAAGTAACATCAAGTCACATCAATAAATTAACTAATGAAATGGTGACACATAGACAACCCATAAAAAATAATTTTATTCTCAAGTAATGGGTTTCCTTAAATTTTTTGTATTCAAAATTACTTATTTTAAATCCGTTAAAAATATATTCTCCACATAATTTAAATTTGTGAAAAAAATCTACATATTAAAATAATCATGATCTATTAAAGAGTACGATTTTTCTTAATGATGGTTCGGTAGCTCAAACAACCTCTCTCATTATGATTCGTGGCTCATTTCCCCAGGCTACCGATAAGTATTAATAAATGTGCGACTGAAAAGCTTTTATCCAACGGGCAAAATCAAATGGTACGAAAGTTAATGCGGAAGCTTCCGTAAAGTGGTGGACAGCTGGATAGCATTTGTGTCGGTCGGAAGAGCCGTTAATACATGCCCTATAAAAATAACATTTCCCCCAATTTGTTTGTAGGCTGTGTTTCTTTTAATGTTCGGTGAGACTTCTGCTCTGTGTTTTTGTTAATGTTTGGTGAGGCCTCTGTTTGATTTTGGTTTGTATTGTGCTGCATTTCAGTCTCTGTTGTTTTTGTTTGTATGATATCTGTTTTGTTGTGTCGATTTCTGTGTTGTTTTTTTCGTATGATGTCTGTTGTGTTGTGTCGATTTCTGTGTTGTTTTTTTCGTATGATGTCTGTGTCGATTTCTGTGTTGTTTGTGTCGTATGAGTATCGCAGGAGTGCCGAACATTACCAGTCTAGACTTGAATATTTCAGGAGCGCCGAACATTACTATTTTCTCCTTCAGTCGCAAGGGTTGAAACGCGCGGATGATATTTGGAGTTTCTCCTTCATTTCGCAGGTTAGGATCGATTTTAAATCGTTTCTAATTTGGCAAATGATGTTTTTAATAGGGTTTCTCCTTCGTTTCGCAGGTTAGTATTGATTAACTCTGTTTTCTGTTGAAATGACGAAGGGTTTATTTATTTGTTTATAGTTTTTAATGCTCCCTGCAGGGTTAACGGCATGTAATAGGGCTTAATTTGTAGTTAGATATAATCCTTTGTTACACAGTCCTTAGCATAATCCTATGGTGATTGTTATTAGATATAATCCTTTGTTACATGGCTCGTTTGCTCGTTAGATATAGTCCTTGGCATGGCTCTTTGTTAAAGTTTCGTTAAAGTTCAGGGTTAAATTGAAGGGTCTAAACGCATTTTGTACAGGGTTTATTCCCAAGAAATAGCATAATAATAAAATTATTTGCTTTATCTTTCAGTTCTGAAGGTTTATTGTGCGTTTTAAATGAGAACAGAATGTTTTTAATACGGTTTCTCCTTCATTTCGCAGAGTAGTACTGATTAAGTCTGCTTTCTGTGTAAATGCCGAATGGCTAATTTATCTGTTAATATTTTTTAAATGCTCCCTGCAGGGTACAATTTGTATCCCGCGATTTCTTTATGGCATGATCTAAAAATTATCTTCTATGTCTTTCAGTTCTCAAGGTTATTGTGCATTGTAAATGAGAACAGAGGCGTGATGTCATTTTTATGCAGGCAACTGTATTTAATTCCAACTATAGCTTTTTTAGGAAAGCTAATTTTAGCTTTAGTCTTGCTTTAGTTTGCTTTAGTTAAGTTAGCTTTATCTTATTTTTATCATTAGATTTAATTCAAATAAATCTGTTTTAAATCATGCATAGCATGCAACTGTTTTAAAGCATGAGTTTAGATTTAGAATGCTCAGTTGAAGAGCTGTTAGTGGGTGAGTTATTCTATTTAAATAACAGCAATTGTAATTGCTTTGTATGCACACACAAAGGTGTGAAATCTGCACAAGCAAGGAAGGATGTGCATTGAAAGCACACAGCTGCACGCACAACTTGATTGTAAAGAGCTGAAGCTCTGAGTATGATGAAGCTTTTATTAATGGAGATTATGCACACAAGCAGTTGCTGGTTTGAATATTCATATGTTTATGCAAGTTATTTAAGTATTCTGTTTATTTCTTTTATGTTGTTTGTTGTATAAGACTGCAGATTTTCTACAAATTGGTATCAGAGCAAGGTTATTCCAGCAGCTTATTAAATTGGTAGCAAGCTATGGCTTCTACATCCGGTGCAGACACCGCAATTTAATGGAAAGAATTACGAATACTGGTCGTTGACCATGAAGGCGCTATTCAGATCTCAAGACGTGTGGGAGATCGTTGAAGATGGGTACACAGAGCCCGCAAATGCAACAACATATACTGCACTTTCTCAAGCAGAAAGATACTTTGAAGGAGTTACGAAAGAAGGATGGCAAAGCTCTTTTCTATATTCATCAGGCAATGCATGAAAGCATTCTTCCAAGAGTGGCAAAGAGCTACCAAGCAAAGACTCGCATGGGATACTTTACAAGTCAGTATATCAAGGTAAGGAGAAAGTAAAACCGCTAAGCTACAAAGCTTATTTCAGAGAGATTTTGAGAATTTAGCAATGAAAGATTCAGATTCTCATAGAATCATTTTTTACTTATGTAGTTGGCTTAGTCAATCAAATCAAATCTCATGGTGAGACTCTTGAGGATAGAAGGATTATTGAAAAATTGCTTAGAAGTTTGCCTACGAAATTTGATCCTTTAGTTGTTGCTATTGAAGAAACTAAGGATCTGAGTCAGTTTTCTATTGATGAGTTGCATGCATCACTAATCAATCATGAACAGAGGATGAATAGATCACATGCAAGTGTAGATCAGGCTTTTGCATCTCAGACAGCAGGTAGTCGTGGCAAAAGAAGAGGAAGTTTCAGCCCAAGAGGCAGAGGAAGAAGTCCATCCAGAGGACGTGGCAGCAGTTCATCATACTCAAGTGGAAGAGGACATAATCAAGAACAGAGTTATGGTCAGAGACAAGATAAGTCTCATGTTCAGTGTCATTATTGCAAGAAGTATGGGCACTATGCTTATGATTGCAAGAAAAAGCAATATGATCAAGAGAGACAAAATCAAAATCAGGTTGGAAGTTCTATTTCTAAACCTATGTTTATCAGTGATGCACAAGGATCGCTGAAGCAATACCTTCTTTATCCCCTATTGAATGTAATTTGTCAAAAGAGAGTCCATGTGATGTATGGTATTTAGATTCAGTGTCAGCAGTAATCACATGACAAAAATCTAGATTTGTTTTCTAGTTTGATGATTCAGCTTAAGAGTGATGTAACTCTTGGAAATAACAATATTGTGTCTCGTGAAAGGAAAAGGCACGGTTAGTATTCTAACAAGACAGGGGAGCAAACAAGTATGCAAGATGTTTACTATGTCAGCAGTTTGAAACATAACCTTATGAGTATTGGACAACTGGTACAGAAAGGATACCGAGTCTATATGGAAGACAATGAGTGCGTGATTGTGGACAAAGCTCCTAGCACTCACTGATCGCAAAAAAGTGAAGATGAGCAGAAATAGGATGTTTCCATTGATTTTGAAACCTGAAAGAAGAAGAAATCAGATCTGCTTGCAGCAAAGTCATGCGTTAAGCCAAATCAGTCTTTTGTTGAGTCCTGCACTCAAACAGATGAGTCCTGCGCCAATGAAAATCAAGTCTCACCGATTCCTACGGGAACACAATCACAATCAGCTTTTCATTCAGCTTATGAAGGATGAAACATGGCTTTGGCATCTAAGGTATGGACATTTGAATTTTGGAGGTTTGAATTTATTATATAGAAAAAATATGGTTAAAGGTTTGCCATTGATTCAGAAACCTGAAAGGGTATGTGAAGGTTGTATTTTGGGAAAGCAACACAGAGATTCATTTCCAGTTGGCAAAACAGCAAGAGCAAGTGCACCACTTGAGATTGTACATTCAGATTTATGTGGACCTATGCAGACAACTTCTATTGGAGGTTGTATTTATTTTATGACATTCATTGATGATTACACAAGGAAGACATGGGTTTATTTCCTGAGAAATAAATCAAATGCCTTTGATACATTTCAGCAGTTCAAGGCATTAGTGGAGAAGCAAAGTGGATACTACATCAAAGTTCTCAGAACGGACAGAGGAGGTGAGTATGTTTCTAATGAGTTTATGAATTTTTGCAGATATCATGGTATACACAAGCAATTTACTACTAGGTATACACCACAACAGAACGGTGTGGCAGAGAGGAAAAATAGAACCATCATGGAGATGGCGAGAAGCATGTCGAAGGCAAAACATCTTCCAAATGAGTATTAAGCAGAAGCAGTAGCAACTTCTGTTTATATTTTGAACAGGTGTCCAACGAAACTTGTTAGGAACATGGTTCCTCAACAAGCATGGACTAATAGGAAACACAATGTTTCACATTTCATAGTTTTTGGTTGTGTAGCATATGCACATGTACCGATGAAAGGAGGAAGAAGTTAGACAACAAAGGAGAAAAGTGTATTTTTGTTGGGTATTCAGAGAATACAAAAGCATACAAGTTGTACAATCCAGTCACTGGAAAGGTTGTGATCAGCAGGATGTACAGTTTATTGAGAATGAAGCATGGGATGGAAGTATAGAGAAAACAGTGAGTATAACATCTATTCCACATGATGATATGACAGATGAAACTTTAGAGCAACAAGGTACTGTATCTACAAATCTTGGACATGCACCACAAGTCGTAGCACAAGCTACACCTCCATCTACAGTCAGGAGGTCACCAAGATTTCAGCCATCTTCAGCCATGCAAGAGACACCATAGGGAACACCAGAAGCTACTCCATCACCACAAAGTAGTCCTGCATCGAATACTCCTACACAATAGAAAACAAGAAGTCTAAGTGAGATTTATAATGTTGATACAACTAATTCATTTTCAGTTTTTGCATTATTTTCTCAAGCTGCAGATCCAATATATTACGAAGAGGCTATAAAGAATGAAGTTTGGGAAAAGCCATGGATGATGAGATTGATGCTATAGAGAAGAATCAGACATGGGAGCTAATGGATCTTCCAAAAGGAAAGGACGTGATAGGAGTCAAGTGGGTCTACAAGACAAAATACAATGCTGATGGAAAAGTACAAAAGCACAAAGCAAGGCTGGTTGCAAGAGGTTTTACGCAGCAATATGGAGTTGACTACAATGAAACATTTGCACCAAGAGCACGTTTAGAAACAGAGAAGAATGGTTTTAGCAATTGCAGCTCAAAACAAATGGCCTATTTATCAGATGGATGTTAAATCAGCATTCTTAAATGGATTCCTTGAAGAGGAAGTTTATGTAAATCAGCCAGAAGGTTATGAGATTGAAGGTCATGAAGGAAAAGTATACAGATTGAAGAAAGCACTCTATGGTCTCAAGCAAGCACCTAGAGCTTGGTACAAAAAGAAATAGATTCTTATTTGATTGAGAATGGTTTCAGTAGGAGCAGCAAGTGAGCCTACCTTATACACCAAGATAAATGAGCAAGGTAAAATTTTAATTGTTTGTTTATATGTAGATGATTTGATCATTACTGGAAATCTATCTACAGAGTCATTCAAATCAGCCATGAAGAAGGAGTTTGAGATGACAGATCTTGGTCTTATGCATTACTTTTTGGGTATTGAAGTTCAACAATCAGAAGGTGAAGTTTTTATCTCACAAGCAAAGTATGCAAGTGACGTTTTGAAAAGGTTTAACATGTTGAATTGTAAGCCAAACCAACACCAATTGCAGTAGGTTTGAAGTTGAGCAAAGAGGATGAAGGATCATTTGTGGATCCAACATTGTTTAAAAAGTTGGTTGGAAGTCTTATGTATTTGACGGCCACAAGGCCTGATATCATGTATGGTGTAAGCCTCATATCAAGGTTCATGGAATCTCCAAAAGATTCACATTGGCAAGCTGGAAAAAGAATTTTGAGGTATGTACGTGGAACAAGAAATTATGGAATTCTTTATTCAAGTTCAGATGAGTTCAAACTCATTGGTTTTACAGATAGTGACAATGCTGGAAGTATAGATGATCGGAAAAGTACATCCGGCTATACTTTTCACTTTGGAACAGGAGTGGTTTCATGGGCATCAAAGAAGCAGCCCATTGTCACGTTATCTTCAGCAGAAGCAGAGTATGTAGCAGCAACAGGAGCAGCATGTCAAGCTGTTTGGATGAGAAGAGTGTTGACAGATTTACAACAGAAACAAGTGGAAGCTACACAGATTTTTTGTGACAACAACTCAGCCATAGCGTTGTCCAAAAATCATGTTTTTCATAAGAGGAGCAAGCATATTGATACGAGGTATCATTTCATCAGGGAGCTGGTAAACAACAAGGAAATTCATCTTGAATTTTGTAGATCCGAAGATCAGTTTGCAGACATTTTTACAAAAGCTTTAGCAAAAGAAGTTTTTGAATATTTGAGAGATTGTTTGGGAGTATGTGATCCTGCACATGGCAGATCTGAAAAAGCAAACACAACTCTAGAAGAGTGAAAGCTACAGTTTGAAATTAAGGGGGAGTGTTGGAAATATGCATGTGATGCATATTTAATTCCAACTATAGCTTTTTTAGGAAAGCTAATTTTAGCTTTAGTCTTGCTTTTAGTTTGCTTTAGTTAAGTTAGCTTTATCTTATTTTTATCATTAGATTTAATTCAAATAAATCTGTTTTAAATCATGCATAGCATGCAACTGTTTTAAAGCATGAGTTTAGATTTAGAATGCTCAGTTGAAGAGCTGTTAGTGGGTGAGTTATTCTATTTAAATAACAGCAATTGTAATTGCTTTGTATGCACACACAAAGGTGTGAAATCTGCACAAGCAAGGAAGGATGTGCATTGAAAGCACACAGCTGCATGCACAGCTTGATTGTAAAGAGCTGAAGCTCTGAGTATGATGAAGCTTTTATTAATGGAGATTATGCACAGCAGTGCTGGTTTGAATATTCATCTGTTTATGCAAGTTATTTAAGTATTCTGTTTATTTCTTTTATGTTGTTTGTTGTATAAGCGCAAGGGTTGAAACGCGCGGATGATATTTGAAATTTCTCCTTCATTTCGGTAGGGTAGGGTAGATTTTATTCGTTTCTAATTTGGCAAATGATGTTCCTAATAGGGTATCTACTTCGTTTCGCAGGTAGTATTAATTAACTCTGTTTTTTGGTTAAAATGCCGAAGGGTTCATTTATTTGTTTATAGTTTTTAATGCCCTGCAGGTTAATGGCATGTAATAGTATTAATGGTGATTGTTATTAGATATAATCCTTTGTTACACAGTCCTTGGAATGGCTCATTTGTTCTACGATCCTTTGCTAAATATCAATGTGAAATTGAAGGGCCTTAACGCATATGATGTATGGGTTTATTCCCAAAAAATAGCATAATAATAAAATTATTCGCTTTATCCTTGATTTCGAAAGTTTATTGTGCGTTTTAAATGAGAAAAGAATGTTTTAAATAGGGTTTCCTTTTATTTTCGCAGTGTACTGATTAAGGATGCTTTCTGTGAAAATGCTGAATGGCTAATTTATCTGTTTATATTTTATAATGTTTACTGCAGGGTAAAGTTTGTATCCACGATTTGTTTATGGCATCATCGAATATTATCTTCTTTATCTTTCGTTCTCAAGGTTATTGTGCGTTTTAAATGAGAACAGAGGCCTGATGTCATTTTTATGTAGGTAACTGTTCTGGTTTTAGGTAATTTCTATGGATTGGACAGTTTCCATGCCTATCATTCGTGAGGTAGGGTTGAAACACGGGGATGATATATGGAGTTTTTCCTTTATTTCTTAGGGCAGGATCGATTTTAATAGGGTTTATCCTTCATTTCGCAGGGTAGTATTGATGAAGTCTGTTTGCTGTTGAAATTCCGAAGGGCTAAGTTATTTGTTTATATGTTTTAGAGCTCATTGTATGGTTTATGGCATGTAACAGGCTAAATTTGTAGTGAAGGATCTCTTAAATAGTATTAATGGGGATTTTCGTTGATATAATCCTTTGTTACGCATGCGACATGGCTTGATGTTTAGTCCTTTGTTAAATTTCAGGGTTAAATTGAAGTGCCTATACGCATTTTATACAGGGTTTATTTCTAAGAAATAGCATAATAGGAAAATTATTTTTATCTTTCAGTTCAAAGTTTTATTGTGCGTTTAAAATATGAACAGAGGCTCCGATGTCGATTTACTTAGGCGCCCGCTATGGTTTTAGATAATTTCTATGGTTTGTACAGGTTTCTAGCCTTTTACAAAACAAATATGTGCATTTTAAAACCTTAATGCTGATGAATAATGCTTAAACAGGCATTGACAAAACTTTGACATGTTCCCTGTAATTGGTAGGAAACATTTATATCTCTTGCATCTTTTTTTAGAGGGTAACACTTGCTTTTATCATGCAGGCGTTTTGTTTATGTTGTGTTTGTAGACTCTTGTTTAATCGGATTATTTAGTCGTATGAGTCGCCTTTATTATTAAATTTTCTTTGTTCCTAAATGGGGCGAGCTAATCAATCGATATTGATCAAGGTTCAAATGCTGATTACAGTGTTAATCATTGTATCATCTTTGTTTAGTTCTCTCTGTTTGTGATAGTGGTTTATATAGTATTCTTCTATCAATTAATAATCGGGGAAATTCATTTCGAAATCATTAATTTCCTGGTTTACATTGATAGATTTGGAAAATCATTATTTACCTGTTAGTGGACATCATCTTTACCATTATATTTGCTTTCTATGAACAGGTTTTTATCCTTTTGATCATTATGTCCAATAAAGAAGTATCGCGGTCCAATACAATAATTAATGTGATTCGTCTATTTTTGTTGATGTTCTGTGAGGTCTCGTATCTCATGTTGTATTGCAATTTGCTTTTGATTTTGGTTTGTATTGTTGTTTTAACTCTTGTTTTCTCGTTAGAGAACAAGTGTTTTGTAAATACTCGGTTTGGATGTACCCTTGTCTTAATATCCGATAATTTGTAGCCCTTAACTTTGTAAAAGATAACTAATTTAAGCAATATCTAATGATTGTTATTTGTTTTATGGCGGTTTGAAGATTCGCGAGTCAATTGACATTTATATCCAGTGAGGAGTTCTATTCTCTAAATCCATATATGTAATAATATTTTTATATGTTTTGTTAGAGGGATAACTTGAAGAAACATTGTAAGAGACTACAATTGTTATATGGTTTTATTCTTTGTAGGATGTATTCAATACTTGTCTTGTTATACATATATAACAAACATAAGTTAATCGTTACTTGAAATTATTTATTAATTATTAAATAGTGGAGTGGGTACATTGTCAATTAAGGCAGGAAAAGTGTTTAGAATAGTGGAATATTAGAATAGTGGAGTCGTTACACTATCATTTAAGTTACGTGTTTGAAATATAAAGCCATATTGAAACTTTCCGACTCTTTTTAAAATATAATTTTGAGATTTTATAGTTTTATTTTATTGCTGTCTCGTACTTTCATGGTCAGCTATGTGTTTGTAAAGAGTTTTTTTTTTTTTTATATTTAGAGGTAAACATCAATATGGCTTTTAATTATTTTGGTTAATTTTTGAACATTTAGTTTAGTTTAATGGTTTTATCTAATTTCAGTTTTATGAGGTCTAATGCATTTTGTGAGGGTCATGGTCGGGTTTTATCTAATTTTAGTTGGATGATATTTTGTTAAGTTTAATGAGACTTGTTTAACATTAATTAGATGACCAGTAATGAACAAGATATTATGTTGATTGGATGATTGTAATGAACAAAACAATTTGTTGATTGTGTTGGATGTACTTGATATCCTAGTTTAATGATAAATTTTAAAGGATGTTCTTTATTATGGTTGTAATATACAAAAGATTTTCTTGATTACGTTTTTCGATAGTAGACCTGCATGGATAATCATTATATCGTTTAGGTGTTTATTATGATCAAAGCAATTTGTTGATCATGTTGGGACTCTTGGTTTAATGGATTGTTTAATGATGATTGGATGATTGTAATGAACAAAATAATTTTTTGATTGTGTTGGATCTATTGACATCATAGATCAATGGTTTATTTTCAAGGATGTTTTCTTTATTGTTTAATTGTATGATTGAAATGATTAATTAATGCATCTATTAAGTGTTTTCTAATGATCAAATCAATTTGTTGATTTTGTTTGATCTCTTGATATTATGGTTTAATCATTTGTTAAATGATGTTTTCTTTAATGTTGATTGGATAATTGTAATGAACAAAAATATTTTTTTGAATGTATTGAATCTATTGACATCATAGAGCAATGGTATTTTTCAAGGATGTTTTCTTTAATGTTTAATTGGATGGTGTAATTAATGTATAACTGAAATGATTAATTAATGCATCTATTAAGTGTTTTCTAAACGAACAAATCAATTTGTTGATTTTTTTGATCTCTTGATATTTTGGTTTAATTGTTTGTTAAATGATGTCTTCTTTAATGTTGATTGGATGATTGTAATGAACAAAAATAATTTGTTGATTATACTCGATTTTTGGATATCTTGGTTTAATGGTTTGTGATTGGATGTGATTTTTAATGGTGTGATTGGATGATTGAAATGTTGATTGGATTATTGTAATGAACAAAAATAATGTGTTGATTGGACTTTGAATTTTTGATAGCTATTTTTAATGGTTTGTTTCATAATGTGAACTTAATTTTTGATATTGTGGTTTTATGGTTTGTTTGAGGATGTTTTCTTAAATGTTGGTTGGATGATTGTAATGAGCAAAAAAATATTTGATTGTACTTGAATTTTTGATATCTTGGTTTAATGGTTTGTTTGAGGTTGTTTGCTTTAATGTTTATTTTTAATGTTCAATTGATGATTGAAATGAACAAAATGTTAATTGTGTTCTTGTTGATTGTAATGAGAAAAAAATATTTGATTGTACTTGAATTTTTGATATCTTGGTTTAATGGTTGCCTATAATGAACAAAATAATTTGTTGACTTTGGTGGAACTATTGATATCTTAGTTTAAATATGGCTTTCTCAAGGATGTCTTATTTAATGTTTAATTGGAGGATTGTAAAATAAAACATCATTTTGATTGTATAGATGCAATGGTTGAAATGAATAATATGTTAATTGTGTTCTTGTTGATTGATTGATGTTAATGGTTGCCTATAATGAATAAAATGTTAATTGTGTTTTTGTTGATCGGTTAATTGATTTCTTAGTTTAAATATGGCTTTCTCAAGGATGACTTATTTAATGTTTAATTGGATGGTTGTAAAAATAAAACATTATTTTGATTGTATAGATGCAATGGTTGAAATGAATAAAATGTTAATAATGTTTTTGTTGATTGGTTAATTGGAAAGAACAAAATAATTTGTTGATTGATATCTTAATTTAAAAATGGTTATTTAAAGGACTGTTTTAATGTTTAATTAGATGGGTGTAATAAACAAAATTTTTGTTGATTGTATGAATACAATGAATGAATGATTTATTGTTTAGATTGTGTTGGGTCTTTGATAACAAGGCTTAATGGTTTATTTAAAGATGTCTTGTTTAATGTTTGATTGATTTATTAATTTTTTAGATTTTGTTGGGTCTATTGATAACTTGGCTTAATGGTTTATTTTTTGTATTGTTTAATATTTGATTGAATGTCCGGAATGAGTAAAATGTTGATTGATTGTGTATCATTGATTATTCGACTTAAAAGGAATATCTTCTAGGTGTAATTAATGTATTTTTGGGTGTATTATAATGAACAAAGTAATTTGTTGATTTTGTTGGTTATGTCTATTGACATTTGGATGCAATAATTTATTTATTGTGTTTATATTGATTATATGATCGAAAGGAATATCTTTTTAGTGTACTATGTAAATATCTTAATTTAATTGAAGTCTATATTTGAGGTTGTTATTGAATTTCTATTGGAAAATTGGAATGAATGAAGGTATGACCAAAATAAACTAAAAACATCTTTAATATAGAATTTAGGTCTTAATGTAAGTTTTATTCTTTGAAATTCATGTATATTAGTAATGTTTTTATATGTTTTGTTAGAGGGATGACTTGAAGAAATATTGTCGAGACAAAATTAGTTTTTAATAATTGTAGTTATAGTTAATTTTACCACATAATTGTTATATGGCTTTATTCTTTGTAGCATGCAATCAATACAAATCAAGTTACACATATATAATAAACATAAGTTAATCATTACGTGAATTTATCGATACTTATTGATCTAGATAAGTGGTTACATTGTCACTTATAAAATTGATTTAATTAGTTAGTTCAACTTTGTGATAATTTGTCACTTAAATAAAAAAATAAAAATAATTTAATTATTAAATATTGGATTGGGTACATTGTTAATAAAGGCGGGAAAAAAGTGTCCGATAAATACTACCATGAAGTATACGAAGTATTGAAATATATTAGAATAGGCGAGCTTTGACATATAAAGCCATATTGGAACTATCATACCTTACGTTTTTAAAAAAATATAATATTAAGAGTTGTGGATTGTTTATAGTTTTATTTTATTATTGTTTCATATTGTCATAGTTAAGTCATTCCTTTGACATATAAAGCCATATTGGAACTATCATACCTTATGTTTTTAAAAAAATATAATATTAAGAGTTGTGGATTGTTTATAGTTTTATTTTATTATTGTTTCATATTGTCATAGTTAATTTGTGTTTGTAAAGGGTTTTCTTCATTTATATTCAACTATTTTCAATAAATTGACGTTTTTATTAAATCATTAATTATTTTGGCTAATTTTTGAGCATTTAGTTTAGTCTAATGGGTTTTATTTAATGTTAATTCGATGATAACTTTTGTCTAGTTTAATAGGTTTTATTTAATGTTAATTTGATGATAACTTTTGTTTGATTATAACGAGTCTTATTTAATGTTGATTGGATGATCAGTAATGAATAAAATAATTTGTTGGATGATTGAAATGAACAAAACAACGGTTTTTCTTAAGGATGTTTTCTTTAATATTTAATTGGATGGTTGTATATTGATATGTTAATATATTAATGGTTTTCTTTAAGGATGTCTTCTTAAATGTTTAATTGGATTATAAAAAACAAAACATTTTGTTGATTGTATGATTGAAGCTAATAATTAAAGCATCTATTGGGTGTATTATCTTGGTTTAATAGTTTGTTCAAGGATGTCTTCCTCAATGTTAATTGCATGATTGTAATTGTAGCCACTCAAAAATTCACACACGAACAACACAAGAAAAGACATGATTTTTTTGACTTGTTTGACACATAACATGATGCATCATGTCGTCATCAAGGATACAACTAACTTTGTGAATAACTTGATATTGTTTATAGTTTTATTTTATTATTGTTTCATATTGTCATAGTTAAGTCATCGACTTTGACATATAAAGCCATATTGGAACTATCATACCTTATGTTTTTTAAAAAATATAATATTAAGAGTTGTGGATTGTTTATAGTTTTATTTTATTATTGTTTCATATTGTCATAGTTAGTGTGTTTGTAAAGGGTTTTCTTCATTTATATTCAACTATTTTCAATAAATTGACGTTTTTATTAAATCATTAATTATTTTGGCTAATTTTTGAGCATTTAGTTTAGTCTAATGGGTTTTATTTAATGTTAATTCGATGATAACATTTGTCTAGTTTAATAGGTTTTATTTAATGTTAATTTGATGATAACTTTTGTTTAGTTTAATGGGTTTTATTTAACATTAATTGGATAATATTTTGTTTGATTATAACGAGTCTTATTTAATGTTTCATTGGATGATTGTAATGAATAAAATAATTTGTTGGATGATTGAAATGAACAAAACAACGGTTTTTCTTAAGGATGTTTTCTTTAGTATTTAATTGGATGGTCAGTATATTGATATGTTAATATATTAATGGTTTTCTTTAAGGATGTCTTCTTAAATGTTTAATTGGATTATAAAAAACAAAACATTTTGTTGATTGTATGATTGAAGCTAATAATTAAAGCATATTGGGTGTATTATCTTGGTTTAATAGTTTGTTCAAGGATGTCTTCCTCAATGTTAATTGCATGATTGTAATTGTAGCCACTCAAAAATTCACACACAAATAACACAAGAAAAGACATGATTTTCTTTTGACTTTTTTGACACATAACATGATGCATCATGTCATCATCAAGGATACAACTAACTTTGTGAATAACTTGATATTGTTTATAGTTTTATTTTATTATTGTTTCATATTGTCATAGTTAAGTCATCGACTTTGACATATAAAGCCATATTGGAACTATCATACCTTATGTTTTTAAAAAAATACAATATTAAGAGTTGTGGATTGTTTATAGTTTTATTTTATTATTGTTTCATATTGTCATAGTTAGCTGTGTTTGTAAAGGGTTTTCTTCATTTATATTCAACTATTTTCAATAAATTGACGTTTTTTATTAAATCATTAATTATTTTGGCTAATTTTTGAGCATTTAGTTTAGTCTAATGGGTTTTATTTAATGTTAATTCGATGATAACTTTTGTCTAGTTTAATAGGTTTTATTTAATGTTAATTTGATGATAACTTTTGTTTAGTTTAATGGGTTTTATTTAACATTAATTGGATAATATTTTGTTTGATTATAACGAGTCTTATTTAATGTTGATTGGATGATTGTAATGAATAAAATAATTTGTTGATGATTGAAATGAACAAAACAACGGTTTTTCTTAAGGATGTTTTCTTTAATATTTAATTGGATGGTTGTATATTGATATGTTAATATATTAATGGTTTTCTTTAAGGATGTCTTTTAAATGTTTAATTGGATTATAAAAACAAAACATTTTGTTGATTGTATGATTGAAGCTAATAATTAAAGCATCTATTGGGTGTATTATCTTGGTTTAATAGTTTGTTCAAGGATGTCTTCCTCAATGTTAATTGCATGATTGTAATTGTAGCCACTCAAAAATTCACACACGAACAACACAAGAAAAGACATGATTTTTTTTTGACTTGTTTGACACATAACATGATGCATCATGTCGTCATCAAGAATACAACTAACTTTGTGAATTACTTGATATAAGGATGGCCATAAAGGCAACACGGAAATGTTCACACCTATCAAGGAATTTTTTTTTTTAGACATGATAACAAAGAAGTCCAACCACGTAATACACTTATAGTTGGGGCCAACCACAATGAGATATTCTTGAGGGTTATTTAATTTAAAAAGACATCTTGTAATTTTTAGCTTACGTTTTCAAGGAGGCTCAATATATGATTCATACAATTCATTTTATTAAGCTAGGTTTATTTTTTTACACTTTGAATAATTATATTTAAATCTTCTTTATTATGACATTTATTTGCTTAATTCGCTTATTTGGAGAAGGGTAATTTAATTCTGCAAGGCCATTTATTTACAGCTACATTATTAGAACTTGGTCATGCCCACATGACAACATGGGTTCGTTTTCAACATATTTAAGAGAAAAATTACCAAGCACCTTGGAAAAAGTTTAAAGGAGAAGGTTGAATTGAAATCATCTTTAAGACTTTATTTGTTATTACCAAGAATTAATTGAAACTTGAGAATTTACCAGAATTATTAAAGATTTTACTTAAGTTTTATTAAATGAGTTTTATGAAAATAAACAATTTACCATCCAATGGTTAAGAGATAGATTGCGTGGTTGCTAAAATGTTATCTCCTCATTATTAAATCTTATTATCTTCCGTAATTAACCATAGATTTTCTTTAAGTTCGTTTAAGAATTTTACCATGAAAGGGATAGTGTTCATTAGTGTAGCTAGGGATATCAAGTTATATAATGTTACTTAATAAAGGATAGTTTCATCTTTGATCACTTGTGGAATTATATGTTCTCAAGTTGGTCACCTCTACACTAATTTATTTGTAATATAAATTTTAGTTTAACTTCTATAAGTATTAAACAACAAATTTTATTTTACATATAACACATTATTATTAAGCCTTAGAAAGATTTAACTTAAAACTTTATTCTAAGATCAAGGTTTTACAATATTCATGCCAATGTAAATATTGAATATCATTTCTCACAAAGATAAGTTTTCAGTTTAACCATAAAAGGGACGTGATAGCTTCATCACGTAGTTTTTGAACAACCCAACGCACAAAGTGAGAATCGGTTTGTGAGAACCGATGAAACCTTTACAACTTTTTCTTTTAATCTACTCGCATAATCTATTTGCACAAATATTAGTTAGAATCAGTTCGCAAGAATTGAGCATGTTAAGACTACCCATTGCAACAGTGAGTTAACATTTTATAATATCATGAAAAGAAAAATTTTAAAATCAAGAATGAGTCAATGCACAAGCCACTAAAACAATATGCCTCACACGATAGAGAGTTTTATGACAGCCAACAAGGAGAAATCTCATTAATCAAGTAAGACAGATATTACAAAATAATTCAAGGTAAGACTAGATTGGTGAAATTTCACAAGGTTGAGAGTATTGAGATTTTAATCATGTAATCCGAGGGATTACATGATTGAAATCTAATACCCAATCCCTCCGAAGAACCCGTTAAGTCAAAACATGCTAGTAACAATCCTTGACGCATAACAATCCAAGATTTTTCCATCCTTCCAAGGGTGAGGTTCCATGGAGATTTAGTTTTCTATAGTTTTGAGGGATTACATGATTGAAATCTAATATCCAATCCCTCCAAAGAACCCGTTAAGTGAAAACATGCTAGTAACAATCCTTGACGCACAACAACCCAAGATTTTTCCATCCTTCCAAGGGTGAGGTTCCATAGAGATTTAGTTTTCTATAGTTTTATTTTTAACCGTTTTAACTTCTTTAGGAAAACATTCATATATAAATATATATACAATCATAATCATGTTTAATAGGCCACTTTGCACATTTCGAATCAAGTTATAGTTGCTCACAAGGAAACCAACATAGATGTAAAGTGTCTGTTAACAAACTGATCATTATCCTTAATAGATAAATTAATAAATAATATATTTCATCCGGCCAAGTACGAAATTCCATTATAACATGCAGGTAATTCTAGTAAAGAACAGAATAATGATTTACTATAATCCTAACGTGTTGATAATTCAAGACCCCAAAGGCTCCAATAGAAGACAACAGTGGAATATTTCAACCTTTTGCCTTAAATTTGTTTTTTTTTTTTTTTTTGTTATTAAGAAAGGTTAAACCTTCCCATCACATACAAGGGCATCACGAATGACCCAGTCAAGGGCTTTCATGAGGAGATGAAACCCCACTGATTTCATATACGGATTCTTCCTATGTGAGACCTCTCTCTCTCTTCAGAGAGAGGGAGAGGGAGAATATTTTAATTATGTTGAAACCACAAAAATTGTTACTTATACAGTTATACCCATATGTATTCCACCTATACCCAGATTTGGGTTATCTTAAAAGATGAATAATAATTATTCATTTCGAACTCAACCACCAGGAACTTGTTCTGGCCAATAAAACAAATATCAAAAATCTGCTGCAAGACGCATGGCACATGCGTGTAACACTACTTCCATTTGAAAGGTTAAAATAGGAGGAGAGGGTAGGCCCAAATTCCTAACCAACCCTTACACAGAATCTCGAAATGACTATTCACCTCATTATTTTAATTTGGGTTAATACAATGAGTATGCGTTGCCCTGAAAGCATGCCAGTGTATAATCGACACAAGAGCCCAAATCCTTGGACACAACAAAACTCATTCTGAGTACTCTATAATAACCAGCTTATGTAACCCCCAAAAAGGTGAACCTCAACTACATAGAGGAACATTCGAGAACGATTACCCATTTCATACTTTCTGATTATATTCATCGTAAATACCAGAACCAAGTTTTAAGCAACTTATAAAATCATTTGCATTTCAGACCCTAACAAGAAAGAGCTGTTTTAGGGTTCCACAATACACAATGACGTTACTTATATATATATATATATATATATATATATATATATATATATATATTGCAATGAAAAGGGTAAGCCAGTGGAAGTATAGCCTTGTAATGAAAAACGATTTAGGAGGAGGTCGAAGGAGATAACCCATGCTTTTCCATGGCCATAACTAAATAACAAAGACAAAAAAACGATTCATTCAAGGCACCATGTACAGGTAAGAACAAGTATTTCATGGAATATTAACCAAAGAAGCAAAGTATTGCAAGGGTAGGCATAACATGCATGTTTTAAATGCCTCACAATTGCGCAACCATGTCCACCCGAACTCGGGGGCAACACACACAGGGGAAAACCATTTTCTTTAGCTTGTTGGATGATCATATACGTCCCAAAGAGCCACGTTTGTCCAAAGAAGTTCATAATTGCAAAGAAAATTGTGCTTCATGAATATTCTGATATGAAACAGATCCACGCCTATGAGATTCTCTTCCATGAGTTACATCGTAAAACAAGCAAGGTCTCAAAAGAGAATCTTTGTAAAAAAATTCATCAGTCTCCCAGTAACACTCTCACATCATCACAATATCGATTTTGATAAAAATATCTTGAAGGAGAATCCCGAATTTAAGGATGCATTCGAGATCTTGAATGTATAACAACATAGTTGGACAACTCCGCTTGTTGGAAGCGCTCACACAAAGCTTCGACTATACCGCAACATGCCTGTCGCTGGCCTAAATATTGTTGCAGTCATTCTTTGAGGATCCCCACAAGAACACACCTCGCAGCACCCAATGAAAGTGGAGGTGACATCGTGGTTCACTAGCTTGAAGCTTCATCTAAAACCACGTGTGCAGGAACCAGAAGAAAAAACGCCATGACAGAAAGATTTTGCTGGCCTCTTTGTCCACGCAACCAGAAGAAAAACGCCTCTCAACCACTCCACACACGCCTAACAAAGGAAAACTCACGCCGTTAGAGAAGGATAAAGAGAGCAGGCAGCACAGGACGCAAGAGATTTACAAATCACAGAAATTAAAGGAGGTGGGGCGGCTGGCAGAGGTAAGGCCAGTGGGAGATGGCCACGCACCAGTCTAGATGGCGAGAAGGGGTGAGGGACGGTAGGGCCTTAGGCATAAGAACCTAAAATTTTGATTTTAATTCAGTCTCCTCCAACCTGCGCCACACACCTACCCCCCCTTCTTTCCCACGCAACCACAACATTCCTTTATTTATTTATTTTTACTTATATTTTATTTTATTTCATCTTATTTATATATATATATATATTTAAAGAATAATAAACCAGTTAGTTTGGTTTTAAAAAATGCAAACCGAAAAGAATGCCAGCAACCTAGGAAAAACTATTAAAATATTAATAATGTCGACAGTCCAGATCGACACTAATAATAGATGACAATGATCGACTATTCATAACAATCCCCCTTTTTTTGTAAAAACAAATATAAGAATCTCTTTTTTAAAAGGGACATACCCTAAAATACTAACCTGCCATACAAGCCGTCTACCAGGCTTCGAACACGCAAATTTCCATTAAATAGGGAAAAAGTAACGGTCGCCGCGGAGGCCAGCACAGGAAGCGTCAACAACGACACGAAGGGGGAAACAAATTAGAGGTTACACTCAAGATGAACACGGAGCAAAGACTACCATGGCGCCAAGACGGGCAACCCTTCTTCAGCGCAGGACGGGGTTCGTCTTACAACATGTAACGCCCGTGCATCGAGGACTTCTGGTTCCGCCACCCTGGCCTCCTCCCAACCACCCGGCCTGCAGAATTTTGACCATAGTGTCTTGTCTGTCCTTGCGTGAGGTGTGAGCGGAGTCACGTTTTTCTTGCCGTGATCTCCTTTTGATCCTCTTTCAATGCGTGCAGGTGGGGGTTAGGTGCGTCTGTTTTCCCTTGTGCATTTTTTCTTCTTTCCTGGCATATTTTTCTTTGCCTTGGTTGTTGCGTGAGTCTGGTTTGATGTGGGTGTTGATGAAGCTACAAGATAGTGTAGCAGGCATGTTACCTCCATTCTCTTGGGCGCTGCGAGGAGTTTTTTGGTTGCACGCGACCACAGTCGTGTTCAGTTGTTGCAAAATCTCGCAGGCAATTTACGTGAGCAGCCTCTCGAGCACTTCCAACGTGCAGGTTGTCCGCTATGTTGTTGTCTGTTCAGTTCGACTGCATCCTCAGACTCGGGTCTTTCCCCTTCTGGTTACGTTCTCCAATCGACGAAGTGACAGTGAAAGCGTTGCATGGACAACGTGTTGGCGGGTTAACCATTTTAGGTGTTCTGTCCAGTCTGTTCTGGTTGCACGCGACCACAGCCATGATCGGCTGTTGCAAAATCTCGTAGCTGTAGTAGAAGAACGAGATAAAGTTGTAGATTGGGCTGTCTTGCCCTTTCTTTTTGGGAAGTCGCCTCTGTCCAGGTGGCAGATCTCGCATAGAAGAAGCCCGATCAAACCTTGAGGCAAGTTTTGCAATGAGGCTGAGATCGTGTTCACCACTGTTCCTTGTTGTTCTGGCCATGGGTTTGATATGGCGGTTACAGATGAAGCTACAAGACAGGGAGGTAGGCGTGTTACCTCTGCGTCCTTTGGGTGCTGTATGGTGTGTTCTTGTTCGAGATCCACAGCAACTGCCTGTAACAATTATTAGCTAGGCAGCAGGCTTGTTGCATTAGTAGAAGCCGGGTTGAGCGCTCCAACAAGCAGGTGGTCCAACCTTGTTGATATTTGTTCAGCATCGTTTACACCCTCGAATTTGGGACTCTCCTTCAAGGAGACAGATCACACCCATGGCACAGGAGATCTATGCAATGTTGGAGAAAATGTCTTGGGAGATGAAGGTAGCAGGATATTTTCTTTCAGATCCAGATCTGTACTGAGTTGTTCCTCCAAATTGACCTTGGACAGTGAGGGTGTTACCAACAGACCGGATGAAATTTATTAATGAGATTCTCTATTGCTTCCTTACTTGTTTTACGATGTAACTCATGGGAGAGAATCTCATAGGCGTGGATCTGTACTATATCAGCCCAAGGAAAGAACCCATGATGGTTTGCTTGATCAAGAGAAATGGTAACTCAGTTAGCAGTGGGACTACTTCTAGCCTGTAGGAGCCTGAAGGATGTGCAGAGAACTAAGGACAATTGTTCCATCTTGTTACCTCATTTCAGGGAGATCACTTTGCTTAGAATTTTGCTAATGATAATGTTGTAAGGCATGGATCGGCTAGGACTCAAATCAAGGACCTCCATCAAAGATTGCTAAGCACTCTACCTTTGAGACAACGGTCCTTCGCAGGTTTGGGGTTTGCTAGTTGTTTGTTTTCCTGTAGGCAGGGTTCAACTTTGCAATCTTTTAAGGCCGATCTGCTTCATATCAGAATATTCATGAAGCACAATTTGCCTTGCAACTATATGAGCATCTTCTACGAGTCAATATGTTGGCAGGCATAAAGGGTGCTGTTGGAATTATCACACCTTACAAGCTACAGCTGCAATGTTTGCACCGAGATTTTGATGTTGTCCCCAAATCTGATGAAGGAAAAGGTTGTGTATCATCACGGTAGATGCCTACCCGAGCCAGGAGCGTGGTGTAATCAATATGTCTCGTGTCCGAGCTTCAAATCATGGGGTTGGTTTGTAGCTGTTTTTCACTGCGTGATTGTGGTGCTAGCTCGAGCTCGCAAAGCACTTTGGGTTAAAGGCAAGCAACGGCATTGAAACAATCATATGCATATGGAGATGGCGTTCTAAACCAGGCATGTTAAGACTAGCCCCTGAAATATTTTGCTTTCCTTTTTCAACTGCATGAAATAAATGATCTACTACCTGAAATGACGCTTTAAGATGGAATATTGTGTTTGATTCTATCGATTGTCCTTGATTGCATTGGTTTCTTTATTTTCCTGTTCCTTCTCCTGAATCGTTGTTCCTTTCATGATTGGTTTGCATAGGGGAAAATTGTTGTTATCTTTACTTTGTTATAATTATATGGCTGAGAACAATGTTGTACTTGCTTTGTTTATTTTGGATCAAATCATCTGAAATGGAAAGAGACATTCTTATGAAACATGGAAGCTTAAAAAAAAAGTTACCTTTCAAAATGCTTGGTTATGGCTACCCTAAGCGATATCAAATCAATAGAAGCTCATAAATGCTTGGGTCTGATTTCTGCTCGATAGTAGATACTTCCTGCTTTTTGCTTCCTTAGGGGGTTTCCTTCATTAGTACTTCTGCCCCACTCGAATGCTTCTTTCCTCTTTGGCTTGTTCCCTTGCTTGTGCTGACAAGATAGTTATCACCTTTCAGATCTACTGAATGTAGACTTACCGCTGGATAAAACACAAATGCATGTATATTTCTTTTGCGGTGTTTTATCATCATTGATAAGGAATATCAAAAAATATGGAAATCTGGGTCCTTAGCTAGAGTGGCTCTTGTTTTTATTAGTTGTAACACTACTCCTTGATTACCTTTCTATTGAATGTAATTTGTTGCGTAAGTGAGAGTCCTGCTGGAATGAATTGAATTGATATTGTACAACATTTTACACATAGTGCTATTTGGTCTTGGATAATAGTATGTATGCTATTTATGAAGATTACGAATGAAGTTTGTTTAGGCTTTCCATTTAAAAGTTGTCATGCTTGCCTACCTAGAGTGTAGCCTGCTTGTGAGCTATTTTGTTTATTACTCGTTTCCTAATAAGGCTTGCGGCTTGTAGTTTCTTCAATAATCTATTCTGGTATTAGACATTAGGAAGGAAAGAAGGAAATTTCATTATTGTCCTCAATGCCCGAAAGTAGATCAATGGGATTCAGGATACAACCTTTAGCAATAGAAAGTTCTAGGAAGAGAGAATCCTAGTTGCAAACCAAAGAAATTAGAGAGAATCCTAGTTGTTAACGTTTATTACTTTTAAAAGACCTTGTAAGGAAGAGGCGGTAGACCTCTTGTTTAGATTGTAACGATGGAATGTTTCCTTTGGGGTCACGTATCCCTTTATTGCTATGAAACATCCTCCTGGAAGGACTGGGTAACTATGTTTTGTTTCGCGTCTTGATCGTAACTAGTATGTCCTTGACTCTCAAGTTTTTCTTTCCCTTTTTTGGTGGATGGTTTGAATATTAGATTTAAGTCACGTAATCCATACGGTTGCATGATCAAAATTATCTATACTATTGACCTTTCGTTCCTATCCCATGAGTTCTTGGATTGTTTCTTTGTTTTGTGATATACTGCTAGTTGGAATGTTTGACTTCCTCATTGTTGGCTGGTGTAGATCCTTACCTCGTGTGAAAAGTAGATTATTGGTTTGTGCTTTGATCCTATCATGAAGTAGAACATTCCTTTCATGTCAATTGTTAAATGTTAGCTTATTATTTCAATGTATAGACTTAACATGCTCAGTTCTAGCGAACTGACTCTAGTTAATATTTGTGCAAATGGATTATGCAAGTAGACTAGAAGAAAAGAGTGTAAAAGTTTCATCCGTACCATTATGAAGTTCCTTGTAAAAATGTCCAATGTGTTGTAAATTGTGTAACATTGCTTGTAAAGAGAGTTAATACGACCTCTTGCCTTGTATTGTTTGGTAATGGTGAAATAAAGTGTCTTGTTCTGTGTGTAGTTAAGCTTGAGATTATCCTTGTGAGAAATGGCATTCGATCTTTACATTGATATGAGTATTGTAAAACTTTGATCTTGAGAATAAATTATTAAGTTAAATCTTTCTAAGACTTAGCGACAATATTTTATAAGTAAAGTAAAATGAGTCGATTAACCCTTAAAAAGCTAAACAAAAATAATAATTTTATATTCAACAAATAAATGTAAAGGTGATCTATTTGAAACCAAATACTTCCATGAGTGATCAAAATGAAAACATCCTTTGTGAAGTAAACATTTATAAATTGATACCCCTAGCTAAACTAGCGAACACTATCCCTTTGGGGTGAACCCTTAAACAAGCTTAAAGGAAAACAATGGTTAGTTTCTGGAAGATATTAAGATTTAGTAAGTAGGAGAAGACTTTAAGTGAACTACTCTACAGTGTTTAAGAAATTAACTTAGTTGGTGTGATGAATTTGTGCGAATCATGTATTGAATTCTTCTGAAAACTTAAGTCATGAACTATAGGGAGTCTTATCAAAATAAATAACCTCCGATCATTTCTTATTGTGGCTTGCCCTAGCCGTGAGTGTGTCATGTGGATTGGACTTTCATGTTGTCTTGTCAAAAGAAGAGTACATTGTCCTTGATAGGAGTGAACGTTTCCATGCTGACTTTGTGGTCTCCCCCGTAACAAGTGGTTCCTAGTGTTGGTTGTAACCTTGTGAGGACAGGTTGTGTTGTGTTGTGTCAAAGCAGGTCAAAAAAAAATTATCCTGTATTTCACTGTGTTGTTCTTGTGTTGGTATTTTTGGTGCGTTACACAACACGATTAGACAAAACAACTAGAAGAAATGCTATAGATATACTTAATATAAAATATCGATGATGATCGAAATTAAGGTAAAATAATAATACTTAAAATAAGGGTTGATCAATCATTAAATTAAAATAACATCATTACCATTACATATTATAATTATATATATAATTCCTACCCACATTAATATTGACCAACGATTGAGCTTAAAAAAAAGCGACAACAAGATCCCCTTGTAAAAAGGATAATGCACAGGGCATTACACAGTCTACAAAAGGGAGGTCTCGATAATGACTCGAGGAGGCCGTATGAGAGGAGGGGAGGTGCTAAAACATCGCTGAGACATGGTCTAAGACAACAGAAATTTACACAGCCATTCGACACTCAACAAAAAGGGTCATTGCGACAAGAACTAGGGTACACGCCGAACGGGGCATTACATTCTCCTCCCCTTAAGAAAAGCATCGTCCTCGATGCGACATAACACAGCGGAAAAAGAAATGGTTCGCAACCAAGAACAGGTAAAGGAGAAAGTACACCCTATGGTTTAAAATTTTAGTTGATTAAAGCACGGTCACAAGGTAGCCTTAGGAACATTCGGTAGAAATTTTAACTTTCAAGGTTCTGTGAAGATTGGCAGTTCCCTCTTGTTTATTATTTCATTAGTTCCTTTCCATTAGCATTATTCTTAGTTTAATTTCTTTTAAAATTTCATCATTGAAGAGTTTTGGTTTATTCCTTATTGTGGGTGCCCAACATGAACTGCTAACACAACACCCTATCAGGTTCAAAAGACACTACAGATTCACAAGCACACAAGTATATACTTCATGATTGTATTACACCACAAAAGGTTACTCAAATATGGAATGGAATAGGCACAGTCCACATAACATAGTACTCGTCACACATCTATGACTGACATACTAAATACTCAAACAAAAGAGTACTACAATCCACCAGACATTCCCTCAATTTGCATCGATGAAAAAAAAATTCACATAACACCAAACAAATGCTACAGGTACATAGTGTCCACAAGGGAATCAATGACATATCCACGACATCACAACACATATCCATTTGACATGAGTAACACATACATCAAAAGACCACTACCAAACATCACAATAACTCAACATATATCCCAGAACATCAACCATACACACAAATATCATATGCCTCCCTCAAACTCTTATGCTTCTCTCAAGTCCCTTATGCCTCCCTCAAGGAGGCCGGTTGACCCTATGGTCCAAGACACAGAGAGTTCGAACACTCCTAACCCAAGTGACATAATAACACGTGGTTCAACAACCCATTAGTTATCTCAGAACTCCTTGGGGCGTACCCCCATACAACGAAGCGGGTCCATAGGTCCAACCATTCCATGGTGCATCCCATGACCCTATTCCACACATCACGACAATAGAACCAGCACAACAATCCAATCTAAGTGCCAAGTGGCAAAGTACAAGCCTTGGGAAAGGCGGTAAAAATTTAAAATTAAAAAAAAAAAGGTCCAAACCAAGAGAAAAATAAATGGCCAAATAGCCATAATTAGTGTCAAAATCAACATGTTAGTGCCATAAACCAAGGAAATGCCCAAAATTGTAAAGCATGGCAATCAAGAAAAGTTGCTGGTCCTTACAAAATAAAGTAAAAAGCTCAATTTACGAATAAAATCAACTTATAATAATGTCACATTACGATAACCGTGTGGCCTTATCTAGCCACCAAAGGAGTACTCAACGAGTTGCTAGCACTCGGAACATCGAGCCTCACTTTCAAGTAAATATATATAGAAATAATACAACTGTCATCATCTCAATCTGAATCATCTCACCACAACTTCAACAAGGCTCAACATAGTCAAAGTCACATAGGTTAAATCCATACGACAACCATATCGGGAGAGAGAAAAGAGTACAAGTCACCATCTACTGAGCCTGAGGTGTTCGCGAAACACAATATGCATGACACCCGTTGAACATGTGTCACACATACCAAACAAACGAAAGTGGGTTTTCAACCTATGTAAGGCTCCACTTCCTATCTCGTACTCGGCTTGAGTGACTGGTCAACGGTACACATTTTCTTACTCAATACATACACAGTTTACCGATTTCCCTTAGGTTCGGTTAGTGTAAGGCTCACAACATAACATGTAACTACATCACTAACACAATGGCGGTACATATACAAGGTAGATCACAATCATACGTTCACTGAGTGTAACACATAACTTTACCACATTCTGCACTCAAAGTGCAATCACCATACGATAGGGTTCATACACTCACCGTATGACCCCAAATCACAACATGAAGCATTACATATTTGCACAAATCATACATACGATGAACATAGTACATCACAACATAACATCCATTGCTACATAACAAGGTGGTACACATATTTCTTCAAAACATGGTAAAAACATCATGATAGAACTCATTTCTTTTAACATCAATCTAGTCATACAACACATTGATACACCTACATATCACAATATGTCACAATACTCCAACACTATGTTATCCACATTATAATTCTTTTCACACATCATGTAATGCCCTGTTGGGCATTGACTTCTGTTTCTGCCACCTTGCCCCTATTGTTTTTCATTGAACGTTTATTTGAGCTCCCTTTTTATCGTCAGGTGACTTTGACCTTATTGCGGAGTTATTTTGGAATAGTTTCTTCCCTTCTTTCACTTTGTCTCGCCATCTCGTTCTGTCGTAAGTGCTCTTTTGTTGCCGAGGGTCATTTCTAACTTTCGTCTAGTGAGCTTATCATGATTTTGATCAGTGGAATGCGTAATGACTTTTTTGTTAAAAGTTCTAATGGAATATTAAAACCTTTTCAAGGCATTTGGGCATTTTTTTAGGTACCTAAAGTTTTTTTTTTTAGCTAAGATTGGCATGTTAGTAGTCATTTCCAGCCTTGGTTTACGTGGAAGGGGAGAGAGGTTTGGTGGTGGTACCTTTGTAGGAGGGGACTATTTTTTTATGTTGAAGGGCCCATAATAAATGCACAACTTAATGTTTTATCTACAACTTTTGTTCCCCTGGCAAGTAACCTTACCTCATGCGTGGGTGCCTTGAAATTAAATAATACAAAAAGACCCTTGTGTTGATGTCAGTTGGAAGTTGGGTGGAAATTCTGGTCATTCCTTTAATGATCTTTAATGCGTATTGATGGCATCGACGGGTTTGCTGTTCCACCGTTCTCCTGTTCAACAGTGCTAGTACCATTAGTTCTCCATTAAGGTTCTCAGATTTCTGTTGTACGCATTCGGCGTAAAAACCAGGGAGAAGAACAAAAGAGATGATGTTTGAAAAGTTGATAAGTTTTACAATTTGATGTCTCAACGTTACAAATTGGGTGAGGAAGTATCTAGTTGCAACGCTTTTAACATTTTGTAATAGACGAGGAAATTGGTGCAGACACCAGTGCAGTGGTGGTGTAGAAAACATGCCGCGATGCTACCAACAAGCCTGTAGCAATCAAAATGCGAACCTCTAAGCCTGTGTCTATGTTTCAGTCAAAGTAGAAAACGCGGATGCGAGCTCTCATCCACACCAAGTCTTGCACAGTTTGCAGAAAATCGAGAACAACAATGAAATAACCTTGATAAAAAATCGAGAAATGGTGCACAAATATCCAAATGCCATTGCGTGTAAAGGTGTAATTCGATGCAATGTTTCTTAGGGAATTTATGGATGAGCCAGATCTAGCAAGCTACAGCGTTGTGATGGTTGATGAGGCACACGATAGAACTTTATCCACCGATGTTCTCCTTGGATTGATCAAGAATATTGCTCGCTTTCGTCCAGACCTAAAAATTATAATATCCAGTGCAACATTAGATGCAGAAAAGTTCAGTGACTACTTTGACGGGGCACCAATTTTCAAAATCCCGGGAAGGAGGTTTCTTGTTGAGATCCATTACACAAGATCCCCAAGCGAGCATCCCGAAAGTTGCGATTCTTTATGGTATGCCGATTCATCTACAGAAAGGTAGGAGATATTCTTGTGTTCTTCACTGGGCGGGAGGAGATTGAAGTAGCGGAAGGGATTCTAAAACCCTGGGGTTTAGGGATCGATATTGCTGAAATGATCATATGCCCTATGTATGCCAATCTTCCATTGGATATGCAAACAAAACTTTTGAGCCAACCCCAAAAGGAGCACGAAAGGTCGTATTGGCAACAGATTTAGCCGAAACCTCTTTGACCATTAACGGAATAAGCTATGTTATTGATCCAGGTTTTTTGTCAGCAGAAATCATATAATCCTAGCATGGGCATGGAGTCCTTGCTTGAGACTCCGATTTCAAAGGCATCTACCTTGCGCAGAGATCAGACAGAGCAGGAAGAATAGAGCCAGGTAAATGTTTCCATTTGTACACTGCTTGGACTTATCAAAATGAGATGCAGGACCATGGAATTCCAGAAATTCAGCGGACAAATCTATCCAGTGTTGTAATTACTCTCAAAAGATTAGGCATTCATGATCTTATGAATTTTGATTTCATTGATCGCCCTCCAGCAGAAACAATAATAAGAGCACAAGAAGAGCTTTACGCTCTGTGTACTCTCAATAGCAACAGCTAGCTACAATAATAAGAGCACGAGAAGAGAATTATGGTCTTTGTGCCAAGGTAACAATTTTTTTTTGGGACAATCACTGGCTAATTGAAATTTCTCAACAGTTTTACAACATAGAAGATTTTAAAGACGTTGAACTTTAGAGATTTCCCACACAGCGTACTGGAGCCTTGGTTCGACGTGGCTGCATTGAGGAAGCCCCAAACAGGCATGATAAGACTAACCCTCTCTCTTAATGATTTATCCCTTTTAGTATTTGGGTAAATCAATCCTTGCAATTTTGTTTGATTGCGGTAGATGTAGGTTTCTTTTGGAATGTTGATGTGTTTTTGTTTTACTAAATTAATAGCGTTTGGACTCTGGATATTATATAACATGCATTTAAATATATTGACTCCTTCTTGAAAGAGATGCCTAGAAAGAGATGGGTTCCAAATGAATTTTAATCATAATTGCATGAACTGTTTTCTCCCCCTTTACAGTTTATCTTATTTACTGCTTGAGTAGAAATCTCTACATCGATTCTTGCCTACTGATCTTATAATGTTGGTTTATCTTTTGCTTTGATTATTCCTTTGAATGATGGTTTCTGTAGCAAATAGTTTGGAGCGTGAATGAGGTTCATAATTTTTCTTGTATTGTTTATATTATGTAGAACATGGCTTGAAAAAGGGAACTTCCGATATGACTGTATTTGGATTTTACTGTGGTTTTATAATAATATAAACTCCCATTAGGATTGGGGGCTTCTATTTGGGAAGAGTCATACTAGTTTTATTGGTCTTTCTAGATAGCTCCATCTGAGTCATTCGATTTTCATTTTCCTTGGGGATTATTGAAAACCCCTCACCAGGCCCTTTGCTATTATTATTACTATGAGCTTATTATTAGATTGGAACCCTCCTGAAGCATGCGTTAATGGGTCTTCTATGACCTTTACGAATATGTTATGCACGCAAGCCATAATCCTGTGTGGATAATTCCTTGGCTTAATTTTTAGGCACTACTTGGATCTTTGGATCGGTTAAAGTAATATTGGATACATCGACATTCTTCAAGTTTGATTGATTTGTGATGCCCTCATGCATATGAATTCAGGCAACGCTTGAAATATAAAATTATAAATTTATCTTACACTTTGACCTTGAAGCTTGTCGAAAGACTTTTGGTAGGAAAACAGATGAATAGGGAAGTTAAGATAACTACCCTAAAATGGAGTCATGCATAGCCTTAAGTAAAGGTGACAGCTACCATAATGGGACTGTGCTTACCATGTATGACAGTAAGGATATAAGTCCACCTGAAATTATTTAACTTCATTTTATAGAACAATTATTAATACCCATAGATTGGGGTATGCAAGTGGAGGTTGAATTAGATAACAGGGTATATTATGTTATCAGGTAACCGGTAAGGATAAATATGTTATTTCAATGCTTGGTTAATGAGTGGAATATTCTGTTATTTACGATGATTATTATGTTTAGCTAAAAATTGATACTCGCATCTTATTAGGAGTTGAGATAATGTTGATACTTGCATTCATAGTGGCTTGGACTGCGCTTGCATATCTTAGCTAGTCAAATGTATCTTTGGCATATTACCAACAGATGACAGTATTGTCGACATAACTCATTCTTATGAGTTGGACTCTTTTACTAGAAGAAATATATAAAGACATGGAATAAGCAACCAAAAGGACACCTAAATAATACATGAACCTGTGGATTGGTGGAATCTTTGTTAACATAAGTATATTCTTAAAATTGCGGGATAAATATCCAAACTATACTTACATACCACTGATTATCTATGAAGGTTTGATACTTGGGTAATATCGATGAACAATGTAAGATTGATACTTGTATTTATTATATAAACTTAATGTCGTTGGTGCTTTTATTTAATTGAAAGATAATCTTGTTAGACACTTATATATGTGAAGTAGGTCGAGGGTATTAGGTGAGCGTCATTATTATTTACTGTAATTTAAGTATGATTAATTGCATGATTAAGGTTGTATATCTAGTCTCTTGGAATTGTGTTCTTATGCAAGCAGATCTTAAGGAAGTGAACATTAATGAGTATGAAATGTATTATCATGAGATGTGCAGTTAAGTTTTAAATGTAGGTTAGAAATTTATTTGATAAGGAGTATTGCAAACTTTCATTATTTAAATGCTAGATGGCATAAATTATTAGGTGAGGTTTATATCTTATCATGCTCAGTTCTAGCGAACTGACTCTAATAAATATTTGTGCAGATGGATTATGCGAGTAGATTAAAGGAAAATCTTAAGGAAGTGAACATTAATGAGTATGAAATATACTATCATGAGATGTGCGATTAAGTTTTAAATATAGGTTAGAAATTTATTTGATAAGGAGTATTGCAAACTTTCATTATTTAAATGCTAGATGGCATAAATTATTAGGTGAGGTTTATATCTTATCATGCTCAATTCTAGCGAACTGACTCTAATAAATATTTGTGCAGATGGATTATGCGAGTAGATTAAAGGAAAAGAGTGTAAAAGTTTCATCAGTTTCAAATTATGAAGTTCTTTGTAGAAAGTTCAATGCGTTGTAAATTTTGTAACTTTTCTTGCAAGGAGTTTAGAAGACCTCTTATCTTGGTATGTTCGGAAAACCACGTGGTGAAGTGTTCTTTCCCTTTTGTTGTTAGACTAGTAACTTACCTTGGTAAGAAATAATATTCAATCATTACATTGGCATAAGTATTGTAAAACCTTGATTTTAAGAATAAAGTGTTAAGTCAAAACTCTCTGACACCTTGTAATGATGTGATATAAGTAAAATTAAATGGAGTGATTAACCCTTATAGAAGTTAACTAATATATATATATATATATATATTTAGATAAATTAATGTAGAGATGACTTACTTGAGAACAAGAGATTTTTGAAGTACTCAAAGGTGAAAACTATCCTTGTAAAGTAAAATTTTATAAATTGATATCCCTAGCTAAACTAGTGAACACTACCCCTTTTGGGTGAACTCTTAAACAAGCTTAAGGGAAAACAATGGTTAGTTCTGGAAGATAATAAGATTTAGCAAGTAGGAGAAGACTTTAAGTGAACTACTCTATAGTGTACAAGAAAATAACTCAGTTGGTAAGATGAATTTGTGCGAATCATACATTGAATCTTTCTGAAAACATAAGTCATGAGTTAAAGAGTGTTTTACCAAAATAAATAACCCTCAATCATTTCTTACTGTGGCTTGCCCTAGCTGTGAGAGTGTCATGTGGTTGGACTTCTATGCGTTCTGTCAAAAAGGAAAGGTGTATTATCCTTTTGGGTGTGAACGTTTCTGTACTGACCTTGTGGTCATCCCCGTAACAAGTGGTTCCCAGAGTTGGTTGTAACTTTGTGACGACATGTTGTGTCGTGTTAGGTGTCGAAGCAAGTCAAAAAAAAATTATTATCCTGTCTTTTACTGTGTTGTTCGTGGTTGTATTTTGGGTTGTTTCACATCATAAGTAGTAATTCACACGTGAAATCTTCATAGAATCCACAAGGAGGAGAGAGGATACTCCATCCCCAAAGACATGTAATGCCCCGTTAAGCGTTTACCTAGTTCTTGTCGTAATGACTCTCTTGTGGAGCGTCGAACGACCGTGTGTAATTCGATGTCTTGGCTCCATGGTCGGTCTTTGCTTCATGTTCGCCTTTGAATGTTAACATCTAGTTTTTCCCTTGGTTGCTTAGGCCTGTTCACATCATGTTTTAATCATTGTGAGTAATGGGCAATTCGATTCTTACTTCCTCTAGGTTGCTCGTCTGTTTGCGATTTAATCTTCTCGGGTTGAATAGTAATCATACAAAAATTTGTATACCCTTTTAGCTTCTGGGAACTGTCCAGGTAATCTTGTAACTCCTTTTTGCATTTGTATTAATATATCTTCTTTCGTAGCTTTGTGAGCTTACCTTAGTTAGTAGAGATTTTGTTATCCCGTATCTTTGCTGAAGGAGGGGCTCATGGGGGCGCCTGGCAATGGGGAGGAAGTGTGATTTCTAATATATTTAAAGAATCTCATTAAAAATATTGATTATTAGAATATGTATAAAAATTCAAATGCTATTCTGTAAGACACTTAGTAGCTTCCTCTAAATACATTCATTGATTTATTCTAATTGATCCTTCTTGAATTCAGAATTGAAGTAACATGCACATTACAATTTTCTAGAATTGATGCAACATCGAACTTCTTTAATTTTCATGTTTCCAATTGATTTTCAAGTCCTATCTTATAATGGTCTTGAAATCACAAACTTTAGGCCAACTAATTTTTAAATGCTAAGAATTCATTGGAAAAGACCCGCAAAAATATTTTAACCTCTACCATTGAATTAGTAGGTCGTGGTGAGGACTACGCATTTTTTAAATCTTTTAATTAGCTTGCACCTACCCTCCACTGCCACCTTGGCCGACCAGGTCCATTCGCAGGTCTTGATTGCAAGTGGATGACTTTAGTCTCCTCCCAACCACCCAACCTGCAGACTGTAATGGCCATCACGTTTTTACCTTGCGTGAGGGAGATGGGAGTCGGTGGAGGCCTGTTTTTCTTCACCTGGATCTCTTTTTGATTCTTTTATTCAATGTGTATGGGTGCAGTCTGGTTGACATGATGGCTAGATGGAGCTTCAAGCTAGTGAAGCAGGCGTGTTACCTCCACTTTCATTGAGTGCTGCGAGGTGTGTTCTTGTCAGGGATCCACAGCAGCGACCCGCAACAGCAATTAGCCAGGCAGCAGGAAAGATAGCAGTATGTTCTGTCTGATCTACTTACTGATACGCATTGCTTCGTGGGTTTTTGGGTTTAAGAGAGGATTTGACCTGTTTAACTCTCCCTTCAGGAGCGCGTGGGATCAAAACGCGGAAAGACATTCGTTGTTCCAGTCGCAGGCTCTTCTTCTCCCTTTGTCGCTTAGTTTTTCCCCGCTTTGTGAATGCAGACACCCCATGGCATGTCACGGCTCCTCCTCATCGGATGGACGATACCGTTGCAGTCGAGTATGGAAGAAATGTGGCGGCAGGCATGTTGCAGTATAGTAGAAGCCTTTGTGAGTGCTTCCAACAAGCAGGTTGTCCAACTATGTTGTTATCTGTGCAGTATCAAATGCATCCTCAAATTCGGGTTTCTCCTTCAAGATATTTTTATCAAAATCGACTTTGTGACAGTGAGAGTGTTACCAGGAGACCGATGAAGTTTATTGCTAAGATTCTCTATTGAGACCTTACTTGTTTTACGATGTAACTCATGGAAGAGGATCTCATAGAGGCGGATCTGTTTCATATCAGAATATTCATGAAGCAAATTTCCTTGCTGTGTATTCCTACCCTTTTTCCCCATCGATTTGTGGCATTTTGTCACGTTTTGCACGCTTCGTGGATTCTCTTTCTCCTTGCATACGTTAGTTTGGAGGCGTGTTCTTCTTCAAATTTCCATTATCCTTGTTCCTTGTGTTGTTTCGATGTCTCTGTCCTTCTCTGGTGCCCCATCTTTAACGCAGGCTGGAAGGTTGTTTAGAGGGTTGTAGCATCTGGCCTTGTCCCTTTCTTTCAAGTATGTGCTGGACATTTTGTCATTAAAACCATATTGTGCATACCGTAGTCTTGACAGCACCTGAGACCACCGTTCTTTCCGTTCGACGTTTCTTATAAAATGGAGCTCTCTGCCCAGGCTAAGCATAGATGAGAATGGAGCTTGAGTGCCCAGCCTATAAAAAGGGAGATTCGACATGAGGATTGTTGTTGCTGGTCCGGGTGGTGTCCATGAAACCTATTGAATCTGGAGAAAAAGGCAAGATATTTCTACACTTTTCTACTGTTATTTTATTTAAAATTATTGTGAAATCGAACCACTTTTTCCTTGCATTGATTTGTCAGTTGGATGTCATGATGGGAGATTTCCCCTTTCTGCTTGTTTTCTTCTTGTTTTAGCTTTTATCATTGTCAGTATGTTGGTCGAAAGGATGCGTGTGCCCTCTCCTCTAGGTGTTATGTTTCTCTTGCTCGAGTGATAGACCTTCGTCTATTTGTTTATGTATTTATTCTTCTCTGCGATTGAGTTGCAAGTTATTATGTTGATCAAACTAGTATTTTCGATATCATGGAAGTAAGTTTACGATAACTATGAAGCTCCTCCCTAGCACCCAAGTTTGTCTTTTGACGTTTTTTGTTAACTCCTTCTCAAGTCCCTTTGATAACCTTTTGGCATCGAGAAAGAAAGGTTGTAGGATTAGTGTGATCAATGCTTGGGCTAGCCAGCTTAGAGTTTTGGTATTAAAACTTGTAGAATGAAAAGGTTTGTGTGCAATGTGTTTTCCATCTCGCGTGTTTAGACTCTTATATTATCTTTCATCTTGTTTCTAGGCTTTTAAGGCCATCCTCAAGAAGTACCTTGACCATCCCTATCAACTTGAACCATAACTAGCTTTTCGGATCAACTAAGCTCGAGGTTTCATTATGCGAATCCAGTACCTCGTTGACACTAGAATAGTTTTGGTCTAATCCCCTCTCGTGAATTATTGTTGATGGCGCTCTTCTATTTTTTCCTAACTTGCATTATTTCTCCTTTGTAATGTTAACGCTATTAATTAATATTGGTCGGGTTTTTATGCACGTAATTACCTTAATATTTTGTGATGGAAATTTCCTTAAATATGATTAATCTTCGAAAAAACCCATCTTTCATTTGATAGTCTTATGGATTCATAGCGGAAGGTTTTGTTTTGATAATGTCACTTAGAAATCATGTTTGTATCTATGTGTGACGGTTGACTGTGTTACCAAGGGTTGCCTTACAATATTGTTGTTTTGGGAAATAGGTAATTTATTTTTAAATTAACCAAATATTAGAATTGTTGTGGAGGTTTGCAAATCTTTAGTGTTATAAAATTTGTTGATGACATTATTGTATACTCTTGTTCGACGGAACTCCCTTCTTCTCTCGCGTGTTTTCCACTAGCCTGTAAGACATTGGCCCTTCTTGTATGATTGGAAAATCTCTTGGAGTTAATGGTCAAATCTAGTATACTTTGCCTTCGCTTTGAAACTTATGTTGTGTGTATACTCTATTTGATTTCCGGTTTGAAACTCAATTATACATGGCTTTTTGTGTTAATTTTTGAAACTCGTGGTTCCCCTTTCTTGGGCTGATCAACTCTTGTTCTTTTAGAAATATATTATTTTAGCCTATGCGTTTGGTACCTTTGATAAATTTCTAGATGGTTGGTCTATATATCAAATCTCAATCTTGTAATTATTATTTAATTACTTACTTGATGGGAATTCTATTTTTTTGCTAGATTGTTTATTTTCTCCTTATAGGGCCAAGGGCCATTCTCATACGATTGTTATACTTTCGTTGCTTTTACTCCTAACTGAAGTACAAGGTCTTCTCCTTCTTTGATTGGCATGATAGAGACTTTATTATAACTTGATGTGTTGATAGTGTTTAGAGGTTTGACCCAGTTCTTGTAATAAAGTGCTTCCTTTTGTGGTATTGTTAGATAATAGTTATGGTGGTTTTGTGTAGCCTTATCTTGCTCAGTTCTCGCGAATTGACTCTTGTGGAAAATTTGTTGCAGATGGATTTTTGTGAGTAGATGAGGGATAGACTTGTAGATTTTTACATCAACCTTAGTTGAGAAGTTATTTTGCATGAATCCTTTTTATATTGTTCAACTATTGATAACATCTAGTGGAAAATTTAGAAGAGGATCAATGTCTTAGTATTTTGTATCGTGGATTATGTCGTCTTAACTTTGGAACCTTGAATTGTCTGTCTATCTTGGAAAATATAAGAAAGTTGGATTACCGCTTGTTGAGTGACCTTATTGGATTATCGGTATTCTAAGAGTTGATGTAACCTTATTTCATTTTCGTAAATGAATATTGTTAAAACTTTTCCCCCTACGATTAAATGTTGAGTTAAATCTTTCTAAGACTTAGTAATTGTGTGTTATAAGTAAAATAAAATGGGTTGTTTAATACTTATAGAAGTTAAACTAAAATTTATATTGCAAATAAATTAGTGTAGAGGTGACCAACTTGAGAGCATGTAATTCCATAAGTGATCAAAGATGAAACTATCCTTTGTTAAGTAACATTATATAACTTGATATCCCTAGCTACACTAGTGAACACTATCCCTTTCATGGTGAAATTCTTAAACGAACTTAAAGGAAATCTATGGTTAGTTCTGGAAGATAATAAGATTTAATAAGCAGGAGAAAACAATTTAGAAACCACGCAATCTATCTCTTAGCCATTGGATGGTAAGTTGTTTTATTTTTATAAAACTCATTTAGTAAAGCCTAAGTGAAATCTTTAATAATTCTGGTTAAGTCCTCAAGTTTCAATTAAATCTTGGTAATAACAAATGAGGTTTTAAAGATGATTACTCAGTGTAAAAAGAATAAACTTAGCTTGGTAAGATGAATTGTATGAATCATATCTTGAGCCTCCTTGAAAACGTAAGCTAAGAGTTGCAAGATGTCTTTTAAAATAAATAACCCTCAAGAATATTTCATTGTGGTTGGCCCTAATGTAAGTGTGTTATGTGTTTGGACTTCTATGTTGTCATGTCAAAAGAAAAAGTGTATTATCCTTTTTGGGTGTGAACGCTTTCCATGCTGACCTTGTGGTTATCCCCATAACAAGTGGTTCCCGAGTTGGTTGTAACTTTGTGACGACATGTTGTGTCATGTTATGTGTGGAAGCAAGTCAAAAAAATTATCCTGTCTTTTACCGTGTTTCGTGTGCAAACTTTTGGGTTGTTACACAAAGACATCAATATGATAACAAATACGCACCGAGTGACCTACACATCACGTGCGTTCACAATATCACAATTACGACAATAATCACATCACGCTTATACCACATTACTCTTCCAATATAAATCATCATCATGCAATACCATCATCTCCATGAAACAATATCATGTAACACTATCACCATCATGTAACATCACCATACAACACCAATCCAGCCCATAGGTTTGAGAGCATGAACCTCGCTCGATACCAAATGTAGCCACCCAAAAATTCACACACGAACAACACAGTAAAAGACAGGATATTTTTTTTTGACTTTCTTGACACATAACATGACACACCATGTCGTCACCAAGGATACAACTAACTCTGTGAACAACTCGATACAAGGATGGCCATAAAGGCAGCACGGAAATGTTCACACCTATCAAGGACAATTTACTTTTCTTTTAGACATGACAACATAGAAGTCCAACCACAGAATACACTTACAGTTAGGGCCAACCACAATGAGATATTCTTGAGGGTTATTTAATTTAAAAAGACATCTTGCAATTTTTAGCTTACGTTTTCAAGGAGGCTCAAGATATGATTCATACAATTCATCTTACCAAGCTAAATTTATTCTTTTTACACTGAGTAATCATCTTTAAATCTTCTCTATTATGACATTTATTTGCTTAATTCATTTATTTGGAGAAAGGGGTAATTTAATTCCACAAGGCCATCTATTTACACTTACGCTACTAGAACTTGGTCATGCCCATATGACAACATGGGTTCGCTTTCAACATACTTAAGAGAAAAATTACCAAGCACCTTGGAAAAAGGTTAGAGGGAGAAGGTTGAGTTGAAATCATCTTTAAGACCTCATTTGTTATTACCAAGATTTAATTGAAACTTGAGAACTTAACCAGAATTATTAAAGATTTTACTTAGGCTTTACTAAATGAGTTTTATAAAAATAAAACAATTTACCATCCAATGGCTAAGAGATAGATTGCGTGGTTTCTAAAGTGTTATCTCCTGCTTATTAAATCTTATTATCTTCCAGAACTAACCATAGATTTCCCTTAAGTTCGTTTAAGAATTTCACCATGAAAGGGATAGTGTTCATTAGTGTAGCTAGGGATATCAAGTTATATAATGTTACTTAACAAAGGATAGTTTCATCTTTGATCACTTATGGAATTACATGCTCTCAAGTTGGTCACCTCTACACTAATTTATTTGCAATATAAATTTTAGTTTAACTTCTATAAGTATTAAACAACCCATTTTATTTTACATATAACACATTATTATTAAGCCTTAGAAAGATTTAACTTAACACTTTATTCTCAAGATCAAGGTTTTACAATACTCATGCCAATGTAAAGATTGAATATCATTTCTCACAAAGATAAGTTTCCAGTTTAACCATAAAAGGGACAGAACAACTTCATCACGTAGTTTCGAACAACCCAAGGCAAGAGGTCTTCTAAACTCCATTGTGAGCACTATTTCAAAAATTACCTCACATTGGACACTTTTACAAGGAATTTCATAAATTGCACTGATGAAACCTTTACAAATCTTTCCTTTAATCTACTCGCATAATCCATCTGCACAAATACTAGCTAGAATCAGTTCGCGAGAACTGAGCATGTTAAGACTACCCATTGCAACAGTGAGCTAACATTTTATAATATCATGAAAGGAAAAATTCTGAAATCAAGAATGAGTCAATGCACAAGCCACTAAAACAATATGCCTCACACGATAGAGAGAGTTTTATGACAACCAACAAGGAGAAATCTCATTAATCAAGTAAGAAATATATTCCAAAATAATTCAAGGTAAGACTAGATTGGTGAAATATCACAAGGCCGAGAGTATTGAGATTTCAATCATGTAATCCGAGGGATTACATGATTGAAATCTAATACCCAATCCCTCCAAAGAACCCGATAAGCCAAAACATGCTAGTAACAATCCTTGACGCACAACAACCCAAGATTTTTCCATCCTTCCAAGGGTGAGGTTCCATGGAGATTTAGTTTTCTATAGTTTTATTTTTAACCGTTTTAACTTCTTTAGGAAAACATTCATATATACATATATATACAATCATAATCATGTTTAATAGGCCACTTTGCACACTTCGTAACCGTTATAGCTGCTCACAAGGAAACCAACATAGACGTAAAGTGTCTGTTAACAAACTGATCATTATCCCCAATAGACAGATTAATAAATAATATATTTCATCCGGCCAAGTACGAAATTCCATTATAACATACGAGTAATTCTAGTAGAGAACGAGATAATGATTTACTACAATCCTAACGTGTTGATAATTCAAGACCCCAAAGGCTCCAACAGAAGACAATAGTGGAATATTTCAACCTTTTGCCTTAAATTTGTTTTATTTATTTTTTTGTTATTGAGAAAGATTAAACCTTCCCAGCACATACAAGGGCATCACGAATGACCCAGTCTAGGGCTTTCATGAGGAGATGAAACCCAACTGATTTCATCTACGGATTCCTCCTACGCGAGACCTCTCTCTCTCTTCAGAGAGAGGGAGAGGGAGAATATTTTAATTATGTTGAAACCACAAAAATTGTTACTTATACAGTTATACCCATACGTATTCCACCTATACCCAGATTTGGGTTATCTTAAAAGATGAAGAATAATTATTCATTTCGAACTCAACCACCAGGAACTTGTTCTGGCCAATAAAACAAATATCAAAAATCTGTTGCAAGACGCATGGCACACGCGTGTAACACTACTTCCATTTGAAAGGTTAAAAGAGGAGGAGAGGGTAGGCCCAAATTCCTAACCAACCCTTACATAGAATCTCGAAATGACTATTCACCTCATTATTTTAATTTGGGTTAATACAATGAGTATGCGTTGTCCTGAAAGCATGCCAGCGTATAATCGCCACAAGAACCCAAATCCTTGGACACAACAAAACTCATTCTGAATACTCTATAATAACCAGCTTATGTAACCCCCAAAAAGGTGAACCTCAACTACATAGAGGAACATCCGAAGAATGATTACCCATTTCATACTTTCTGATTATATTCATCGTAAATACCAGAACCAAGTTTTAAGCAACTTATAAAATCATTTGCATTTCAGACCCGAACAAGAAAGAACTGTTTCAGGGTTCCACAATACACAGCCACGTTTACTGCCTATATACAACAATATATATATATATATATATATATATATATATATATAGATATATATAATTACTTTGCAATGAAAAGGGGTAAGCCAGGGAAGTATAGCCTTGTAACAGAAACGATTTAGAAGGAGGTCGAAGGGAGATAACCCATGCTTTTCCACGGCCATAACTAAATAACAACACAAAAAAATGATCCATTCAAGGCACCATGTACAGGTAAGAACAAGTATTTCATGGAATATTAACCAAAGAAGCAAAGTATTGCAAGGGTAGGCATAACATGCCTGTTTTAAACGCCTCACAACTGCAACCACGTCCACCCGAACTCAGGGGCAGCACACACAGGTGAAAACCATTTTCTTTAGCTTGTTGGATGATCATATACGTCCAGTAGCCACGTTTTTCCAGCAAGTTCATAATTGCAAAGCAAATTGTGCTTCATGAATATTCTGATATGAAACAGATCCACGCCTATGAGATTCTCTTCCATGAGTTACATCGTAAAACAAGTAAGGTCTCAAAAGAGAATCTTTGTAAAAAAATTTCATCAGTCACTCCCTGTAACACTCTCACTGTCACAATATCGATTTTGATAAAAATATCTTGAAGGAGAATCCCGAATTTGAGGATGCATTCGATACTGAATAGATAACAACATAGTTGGACAACCTGCTTGTTGGAAGCGCTCACAAAGGCTTCGACTATACTGCAACATGCTTGCCACCCGGCCTAAATATTGCGGGTTGTTGCTTGAGGATCCCCGACAAGAACACACCTCGCAGCACCCAATGAAAGTGGAGGTGACACGCCTACTTCACTAGCTTGAAGCTTCATCTAAAACCACGCGTGCAGGGAGGAACCAGGAAGAAAAATGCCATGACAGAAAGATTTTGCTGGCCTCTCTGCCCACGCAACCAGGAAGAAAACGCCTCTCAACCACTCCACACGCAGTCCAACAAAGGAAAAACTCACGCGGTCAGAGAAGGATAAAGAGAGCAGGCAGCACAGATGCAAGAGATTTGCAAATCACAGAAATAAAAGAAGGTGGGGCGGCTGGCAGAGGTAAGGCCAGTGGGAGATGGCCACGCACCAGTCTAGATGGCAGAAGGGGTGAGGGACGGTAGGGCCTTAGGCACAAGAACCTAAAATTTTGATTTTAATTCAGTCTCCTCCAACCTGCGCCACACACCTACCCCCCCTTCTTTCCCACGCAACCACAACATTCCTTTATTTATTTATTTTTACTTATATTTTATTTTATTTCATCTTATTTTTATATCTATACATGTGTATATATATATATTTATTTAAAGAATAATAAACCAGTTAGTTTGGTTTTAAAAAATGCAAACCGAAAAGAATGCCAGCAACCTAGGAAAAACTATTAAAATATTAATAATGTCGACAGTCCAGATCGACACTAATAATAGACGACAATGATCAACTATTCATAACAATCCCCTTTTTTTGTAAAAACAAATATAAGAATCTCTTTTTTAAAAGGAACATACCCTAAAAATACTACCCACATACAAGCCGCTACTGTGTGCTTCGAACACGCAAATTTCCATTAAATAGGGAAAAAGTAACTGGCCGCCATGAGGCCAAGATAGAAGTGTCAAAGAACGACACAAAGGGGGAAACAAATTAGAGGTTACACTCAAGATGAACACGGAGCAAAGACTACCATGGCGCCAAGACGGGCAACCCCTTCTTCAGCGCGGGACGGGGTTCGTCCTACAACACGATTAGACAAAACAACTAGAAGAAATGCTATAGAGATACTTAATATAAAATATCGATGATGATCGAAATTAAGGTAAAATAATAATACTTATAAAATAAGGGCTGATCAATCATTAAATTAAAATAACATCATTACCATTACATATTATAATTATATATATAATTCCTACCCACATTAATATTGACCAACGATTGAGCTTAAAAAAGCGACAACAAGATCCCCTTATAAAAAGGATAACGCACAGGACATTACACAATCCACAAAAGGGAGGTGTCGATAACGACTCGAGGATGCCAGAAGGAGAGGGGAGGTGCTAAAACATCGCTGAGACATGGTCTAAGACAATAGAAATTCACACACCATTCGACACTCAACAAAAAGGGTCATTGCGACAAGAACTAGGGTACACGCCGAACGGGGCATTACAAAGAATGAACATAATGTTACTTGTGTTTTTGTTGATTGAATGACTGTAATGAACAAAATAATTTGTTGAGTGTTTTGCATTTCTTGATAGCATGGTTTAATGGTTTGTTTAAGAATGTCTTCTTTAATGTTGATTGGATGATTGAAATGAACAAAATTTTAATTGTATTTTTGTTGATTGATAGATTATAATGAACAAAATAATTTGTTGATTCTCGCTTAGATCCATTGATATCTTAGTTTAATGGTTTTCTTAAGGATGTCTTCTTTAATGTTTAATTAGATTGATGACTAATTAAACAAAATAATTTGTTGAGTGTTGCATTTTGTTTAAGAACGCCTTCTTTAATGTTGATTGGATGATTGAAATGAACAAAAATTCAATTGTGTTTTTGTTAATTAAAATACTATAATGAACAAAATAATTTGTTGATTCCGCTAGATTTATTGATATCTTAGTTTTAACGGTTTTTTTAAGGATGTCTTTTTAATGTTTAATTAGATTGTTTAACTAATTAAACAAAATAATTTGTTGAGAGCTGCATTTTGTTTAAGAATGTCTTCTTTAATGTTGATTGGATGATTGAAATGAACAAAATTTTAATTGTGTTTATGTTGATTGATAGACTCAGTAATGAACAAAATAATTTGTTGATTATGCTGGATCTATAGATATCTTAGTTTAATGGTTTTCTTAAGGATGTCTTCTTTAATGTTTGATTAGATTGAACGTTGTAATGAACAAAATAATTTGTTGAGTGTGCTACATTTCTTGATATCTTAGTTTAATGGTTTGTTTTAAGGATGTCTTCCTTAATTTAGATTGGATGATTGAAATGAACAAAATTTTAATTGTGCATTTGTTGATTAATCGATTTGTAATCAATAAAATAATTTGTTGATTGTGTTAGATCTGTTGATATCTTAGTTTAATGGTATTCTTAACGATGTCTTTTTCAATATTTAATTAGGTGGATGTAATAAACAAAACATTTTGTTGATTATATGACTAAATGAATAATGAATGAATGCTTTTTCTTAATGAAGGAATGTAATGAGAAATTAATGTATCTTTTGGTTGTATTATAATAAACAAATCAATTTGTTGATTTTGGGTCTATTGATAGCTTGGCTTAATGGTTTATGTAAGGATATCTTAGTTTAATGGTATTCTTAATGATGTCTTTTTCAATATTTAATTAGGTGGATGTAATAAACAAAACATTTTGTTGATTATATGACTAAAATGAATAATGAATGAATGCTTTTTGTTAATGAAGGAATGTAATGAAAAATTAATGTATTTTTGGTTGTATTATAATAAACAAATCAATTTGTTGATTTTTTGGGTCTATTGATAGCTTGGCTTAATGGTTTATGTAAGGATATCTTGTGTAATGTCCGATTGGGTGATTGAAATGAATAAAATGTTGATCATGTTTTTGTTGATTATATGATTAAAATGAATAATGAATGAATGTATCTTTTCGATGTTAATAGTTGTGTTTCTTAATTTAATCTAATATATTTATGAGTTTATTTATGATAATTGAATCTATTTTATTGAGTTTTGTCCTTTTGAATTGACATGGGGTTGTTTTAGTGATGCTTTATGCTCTTCTAAGAAAGAAATAACTTAGAAGATAAATAGGACTAATATGGTATTTGCTTACAATGATTTCGACTATTATAGGGGACGAAGTTATTGATTTCGACTATTATAGGGGATGAAGTTATTGATTTCGACTATTATAGGGGATGAATACTAAAATTTTGTGTTCATGGTTGGTAATATATATTTAAAAATGTTAATTTTTTTGACAATTTTAGGGGATGAATATCTTCTTTTGTTAAAATAATGTAAAAACTAAAAAATATTAAAAAGTGAATTTAAATAATTAATAAATTTTAAAAATTAAAAGGTAATATTAAATTTCACGAAAGTAAAAAAATTCAAATTAAATAACAAAAATCCGATTAAAATTATAAAATAAAAAAGATTAGGAGTTCATACAAATTAAAAAATTAAGAATTAATAATAAATATTAGTTAAAATAATAGAATAGATAAAGAAAATAAGGTGAAGTAAATTTTAATAATAAATAATTAAACTATATCAAAATGGAAAATAATATTAACAAATAAGGAAAACAAAAACAGAGGTGAATAATATTAACAAATTAAAATTAACAAAGTTTAAAATTGAAAGGAAAAATTAGTTAAAAGTTAAATAATTAATAACAAAATAAAGTAACATAAAATATTAAAGTGACATTAAAAATACAAAAATAGAAATAAAAATAAAAAAATACTAAAAGATAAAGATAAAGGAAATTTTAAAAAACGTAAAAGACATTTTATTTGAACGATGTGGGAAAAAAATACTACATGCCTTGAATTTACACTCACACCTTTTCATACATAGAAAAATCTCACTAAGCCCAAAATCAACTAATTCTGAGAATGAGAGGGGTTTGGAAACCTTAAAGAAGTGGGAAAATATTTAGAAATGAACAATTGTACAAATAATACAAATACAACTAGTGCGAGATGCATATAAGCCTCCTCCTTAAAGAAGTGGGAAAATATGTAGAAATAAACAATTGTGTAATTGTACAAATAATACAAATACAACTAGCACAGATGCATATAAGCCTCCTCCTTTCCTGGCCCTTTCTTATTGTGACATGAATGTTCATCCTCATTATGTCCATTTTTATCATGGCTTATCCGAACCATCCCTCTCTGCTGGGGTATGAGCTCTCTCACATTATCTATCAACTACGTAATCCCGTCATTCATATTGCCCTAGATTTTGACACCTCTACCCTGTTCTCATTCATCAGTTTCACTAGCATTTCCACCTAAGAACTTGAATCAACCACAGAGTCAACTTCAAGTAATGCTTGTGGATGAAAATGGTAGATATTAATAAAAATGTACACCAAAAATATTAACAAACAAACATGTTCATTAAAGTGGCTACAAATATGACATAATCAATGAAATTTCTTTCTTTAGTTGGCCCTAATTGTTTTAGAAACTTTTGGACTAATATAAATACTCTCCTTCCAATCACTATACACAAATTAATATATTCTACAAAGTAGGTATAACATTCAAGTGGGGATAAGGATCAGATGAGTTTAGCTAGACAAACTAAATTCGATGATTGGAAGAAAACAATTATGACCTTGGGATTGGTGAGAGATTTAGTGCCTTCTCTCGATTTTCATTTCGCACATGCTTCATCTTATCTTCACGCTGAAGCGAAAAAGCCACTGAATTTGGTCAAATACGTAGTCAAACTACTCCAATTCAATTCCATGATTGACCACAACAAATTTGCAATCAATAAAGCCCCGAATTCACATTAATGGTGGATTATTGCACTTGAGAGGTAAATAAAGCTTAACATGCCTAAATTTTTTATTTAAAAAATAAAATGAGAAAGAAAAAATGTTGTTTTGAGAATTTGTGATGTAATTGCTTGTTGGTTGGGAATGGATAGATCAATGCATGCAAGCTGTAATGTCTTAGTATGATCATAAGGATAATACATTGATAGCATTGACAAGCCCACACACATCATTACCATGATTACCTCTTAATTACGATTAGCATTCTAGGAATATTATTATGCAAGGATAATTTGTCCATTTTTCACATATAGATTCTTCAATTCATTTCACATTCAACTTATTGTTCGACCGTTTAAGTTTTGTTTTTATCCCTTAAGACAATCTCCATAGCTTACATAATTAAATTCCATATTTCCAATTACATACACAGTTCCTAATTCTCTCGTTCTTATGTCAAAGGTTTGTTTCTTAAAATATGTTTAGTTGACGTTTAAATTTTATTTTTTTATCTACATGAAGCAAGGGGACCAACCATAAGTTGTCGAGGGAGAAATAATACGATTCAAGGAGGTGAAGGTTCAAGTTTCCCTTTCCTAAAAAACTTCCTTCCATTAGAAGCACATTTGTTGTCGTACTATGGTTTTTTAAGTTCCAAAGTTTAGTTGATTCAGTTAAGCCTTTACATGACATAATATTATTTTATTTTATTTTTAGTGGACTCTATAATGGCTCAAAACACAAGTCCCACCACGAGCGCTTTATATCCACTCTCCACAAAAATTCAGCTCTTAAATCAACCATAAGGACTTCAAGTGAAATTGTTTTTGTAATCCATCGACACATATAATATTGTTTCTCATTTCATTTATATTGTTTCTTAGATCTCTTTTGGCTCCACTTAATAGCATGAAGAGTTACGAAATTACTTATCTAACATCTTGAAGAAGTATATCTTTTGTTATTCCAAAGTTTGCTCGACCAAGGATATTCATATTCTTTTTAACATAAGTAAATGTCAAATTGAGTTATAAGGATTCCAAGAGTGACATTATTCTCAACCTCAAATATATTTTTCCTTTTATATGATTTACTCTTACATCACACTAAGGTCTCATTTATAGCATCGTTTTATAACATTTGTAACATAATAAACGCATACTTTTCACTAATGGATTCACTATTACATGGAGTGTTAACGTGTGTTCTGCAACCAAGACATCCACTTGTGCATTTTAAATCCCACCAAGAGAACAATCATATAAATGTCATAAGAAAAACTACCTTAGTTGGTATAATTCCAATTGCACCTAAGGATCTATGCCCCAATACAAAAGATATTTAAGGTGCGAAGACATGTTTAAGGTAGACAACCTTCATGAAAGACCAAGGTGATATGTTGTTAGTAACCAGGGTGACACATTTAACTAAGAGGGACTAAAGAGTTCGCTAACAAGAGTTTAAGACATAGAACAACTATTTCACGATCTCCATTTATGTCGTCTAGATCCAACAGGGACTTCATTCGCTAATGAAGTTAATTTTCTAGATCTAATCTCGTAAGACTGCAATCCAAAAGGATACTAAGGGAGTATTAGCTCTACTTACTCCACAGATGGTAAGGTTACACTGTATAGTCGTTGCTTTGAACAAGGACTCATAAGGTGACTTCCAAGGCGGTCTTGACCAATCAACACAGTGTTGGGCCTGAAGAGAGGAAATTCTCCTCATGGTTACCAAAACTAGAAGGAAACCACGTTGGATAAAGGTGGACCATGTCATTCCTAAAAGATGGGTTCACGACAATGTCGCTAAACATAACTATGATGGTAAACTCCAACTAGGGGTTTTATTTACCTAACCTAGGAGGCGCCATCAAGTACAAGGTTTAAGTTTATTCTATGGTTTTATTTTTTTATTCTATGCTACGAAGGATCACACACATTAAGACAAGTTATGCACAAATCTTATACTAGGGTTGAGTGTTTCAATTAAATCTCTTTATTACATTTACAAGGTAAGAATACAACACAATAAATAATTAATCATTTATTGAACATTGAAAAATGCCCCACAATGTATTAACTTCAAATTCATTTACTATATATATATATATATCAAACCCTTTTACCATACGCAACTATGAATCAAATTGAACCTGTGATTAAATGCACATTTCCTAAGATATCCCTAAAACTAGCATCCCATACATATTAGCAAATTTCAAATATAACATTTCTGTAGCATGAGACTACATTATACATATATTCATTTTACAATGACCTATAAAAATTACAATAATAAATAATGAATTACACATTGTCTTTTCGTCATCATTCTTGCATCCTGCAAAACCATGTGAGCATGAAATCAATGATAAATCGCTGGCATGGAATCCACCATAATCTAACATAATGTCTTTAGTTTTTCATTTACATATAATAATTATAATTTGCATTGAAATTAAAGGTTTAGAAACATGTATTCATTTCTTTTATTTCACTTCATTTCGTAACCAAGGAGAGAGAAAAAGAACGGAAGAGAGAGAAACACCATTTTGTCAAAAGTTCTATTTCACACAAGTTACACTATGGAGTTTCAAACAGTTATTTACATGTGTCAAAAGTTTCCACTATGGTTTGGCAACTCAACAGGGGTCCTCAGAACTTTCATTTTACATTTTCCTACTAGCAATCAAAAATGTTCAACTCAGGCTCAAAGGCTAAGAAACCACTTTCAAACGTTGTCTTCCGATGAGAAAACACACCACGGTTAAATTTCTACGTGTCCACTTATATACCAAGAGTTCATAGGAATTGATGAAATTTGGAACTAGCGAACAATTTACGATTGACTTACTAGTTTTCTGGGGCCATCAATCGTAATTGGCCTAGTTGCAAATGATTAAAAGTTAGCTCAAGGGATCAGTAAACCACATCCAAAACTAACGTTTGATGGATGTATGTGCCAAGATAAAATTCCTACAAGTTCCCCCATATATGGATAATTCATCAGAGTCGACGGAACTCAGAACTAGAAAATTGTTTTCAAAAGGCAACATGTTTTCTGGAGTGACAAGTCATAATTGGTCCGGTTTGACCTCATCAAACCGTGACTGAGAGGCCAACAAAATAGTTTTGCCAAACTATACAAAAATTATTTTTCCTAAGATTGAATGTACTAGGGCAATTGTCTAGTAAAAATACTAGATGTTTGTGAAGATGGATAAGCATTTCGTTGTCCAGATTCAAATGGCGGTTCAAAATGAAAGCCAACTTTATAGTTTTGTAGCTTCTTATAATTACAAAACGGTGTAACATTGCTCCCAGTAGGGCTTCTAAAAGATCATACATGTTCATTCAGGGTCAAATCAAAGGTTAAGGTGACTCCCACATAACAAGATAGATCAATGAAGTTTAACATCCCATTTTTGAAGTTACTTAAGGATACTTAACATGTAATGCCCACTTCCCTACGACACTTATTTGATTATCATTTTGAGTTATGCAGACTTTAGATATGGACATGGCTTATACTTATGTTGATTAGCATGATGTTTTGTGACTAGATGCATTTGGATTATGGTTGGATTTTGTTTTCAGTATGATCTACACTGACTCATGGACAAACTATTAGATACTGATATTATTTTTATATGGATATATTGCATGTGTTCTAACATTGGATTTCTTCGCCATGATGAGTAGAATGTAGTTGTTGAATTTACATTACTATAATTTTGGATAATGATGAAATGCATAATTAAGTTGTGATTTAGACCTAGAAATAATGATTGCTTGAATTACGTATAGATGTTAATAAATTTCATGCATATGGTTATTTTAGATATTTTGACATGGCCGCAAGGCCGAAGAGGGTATTTTGCATTTTGCAGGAAACACAGCATGATCACAACCATGAGGGGGATTGGGAACCAAACACAACAGGATGTCGGGTGGTTACAACTTTGGTCGTCAAGGCAACTAGTGAATTGTATTGTGTTACCTTTGTTTTTCTATGTGTTAAGAAAATTTCCATGAGGGGGAAATTTTCTAATGTGACCAAGGGGGTAAGAATTTTTATTACTTGTTTTAACTTACTTTAGTAGGTGATTTTATTTGTGATATCTTTTAAAAATTACTTTTGCTAAGTGTGTTTAGATTAATGTAATATCTTGTTTTAGTTTTTAAGCTTTGGGGAAGTCAAGTGGGTGTAATTAATTTTGATGGTTGGCTCCTTGAGCCTTGTGTTTCCTCATGTATTGAATGCTTGGTATTGAGTGTTGACCACTCCAAACTCTTTGAATCTCGAATTTGAGATTGAGGGCAATTTTGGGGGACTTGTGGGACAAGTTAAACTTGTCCCACACTTCCCAAAACCCCTTACCAACCATATCTATGGGTTGGGAATCCAAAAAGGGGATTATTTATTGTTTTGGGAAGGGAAATATGACTTTGGAGTGCACTTTCCTCTTTTTGCATTTAATTGTGCCTTAAGGCACATGGGAAAGGGTTGGATTGTGGAAGAGAGTTGTCATTCAACCCAACCACCCATTTATGGTGTTTTGGGATTTGAGTTGACCTTGGGAGGTGGTTTGAGGATGTGTGATGTGGCATCCTACATGGAGCCACATCACCCTCACCCTTTCCTTTGGTCTATTTATTGAAACTTCCTCTCTTGTTGAGGGGGTTGGAGTTTTGTTTTTGTTTTGTTGAAGAGTTCTCTTTTGTTATTTTTGGGAGAGAAAAGAATTGGGAGAAAGAGAAAAAGAGAGTGCTTGGACTTGCATGCTTGGATTGATTTGGGAAGGAGCTTGGACAAATTTCTTGGTTTAGGCTTCTCCAATGGAGAGGTAGGAGACCCTCTCCTTTGTTTTGCTTTCATATTATTGTTGCTTCTATGCTAAAATTGTGAAAAATGCATGTTTACTTTGGTGTATTGTGAAAAATGGATAGAATGCTTATTGTGTAGTATAGGAGAGGTCTATGGGAATACTCATGAGGGAGGCATAAGAGTAGATTAGGATATTGTGGAGGGAGTTTGAGAGGGATGCCCATCTTGGGTAAGAATGTTTACATTCTACCTTGTCTTTGAGGGAGCCATAAGAGGAGGGAGGCATAAGAGTATGGGAGGAAAAAGGGGTACTTGAGGGAGGCATAAGAGTCATAGGGGCTTGTGTTTTATTGTGGAGGGTTTTGGATGGGCATCTCATCTCAATTGGGAGGCATAAGGAAAACATTCCCATAGTTCCTTCTCTTGTTGGCTTGGATGAAAGCCTTTTGTGCAAAGTATTGTGTTATTTGTGTTTCCTTGTTGTTTTCTCTTTTACCTTGAATGTTGTGAATGAAACTTGTATTGTGGAAGCAAGTATTGTTGCCTTGAGTTGGAGACCATCCTTCATTGTGTTGTGTTCGGGGCTCGGGGGTCAATGGAGGAGATTGCTTCTCTTCTCATTGAGATTTGGTTGGGAGGAGAGTGTTGCCTCTCCCCCTATCTTGGTTGTGATTTGAAGTACTTGGAGCATGGATGGAGAACACCTTGGAGCACAAGAACCTTGTTGTTGACAATGTAAAAACATCATGTATTTACCCACCTTGAGTGGAGGAAAAATGTAGTATTGTTTGCTTTCTTTAGCTTCCATTATTACAAATTTGTTTCCACATGAAGCAGGATATGTTGTAAAAGATTTGAAGGAAAAGTTGTATTGAAGTGATAGTAATTCTTTCTCTAAAAATTTATTGGAAATGTTGTTGATTTCTTGTGGAATATTGAGAAGAAATTACAAAAGGAAATATATTAAGATTTTGTTTGGATACTTGAAAGTAATGTGTTGAAAAGATTGAAAAAGAATAGTGTATCATCTTCTCTTGTGTAGTTGATGGAAGGTCTTAAGTTTAAAATGGCTTTTATGATGCCAAAGAAGCATTTCAAGTTCTAGTCCTTTTATGTTTCTTTATTCATTCATGAATTTATTGTAAAATCCATTGCAAACTAACAAAGAAAATGAAATCGAATCTCTTCAAATCCCATGCAATGTCTATAAAAAGGTTGGATAGAAATAAATTATAATGCAAATACTTTAAACCTATCAAGTTCAATATCCAACACTCCTTAATGTATATCAAAGACACTAATAGTTTGAATATTATCCATATTTAGGTATTATTAAAACTAATGGATATGCTGGTATTTAATCCTATTAACAATACACTGTTAAATATCCCCTTCATGTTAATAAAGCACACTACTCTAAGTCAAAATCAATAAATAATATCAATGAAATTAGTAAACATAATACACGTAGGGTCTGTTTCTTTCATTCTTGGCTTTTAAAAAAAAAAAAAAAAACAAGAAAACTGTTTTCTTCTTGTCCATGAATATTCTGATATGTAACAGACCCACCTCTATATGTTGTCCCTCCACGAACAAATCGTTTCAGGCTTCTAGTTTTATATAGGACAAAAAAAAAAGAGTTTAGAAACTGGAAATAGAACCTGGTCCTTTCTTTATCACCATAAGTCTGATACAGTGCGCCTTGATATGGTGCAAGCCCATGTTTACAAATTGCTTCACTTAGCATCAAAAGAAATATATGCCAACAAGAAGTAATGAAGGCATTTTCACGGTTAGCCTTTGACAAGATTTATATTCCATTGAAATGACAAAAAAATGATTACACAGCAGCGATTGATCACAAGAGTATGTTTAAATTATGCGGTGCTTGCAAAAATGTGAGTTCTGTGGTCGCCTATTTAATAGAGCTGCATTAGACAAGCAATAGTGTTGGTATATGAGGTCCATAGTTGATTGATGGCGTATCCAGCCTCCCTTCTCACCACTGTGCAAGCAACTGCGTCCCTTGACCATTCTGATATGAAACAGACTTACCTCTATGGGATTTCCACCTCCTCACGCGGCCAAGGGCAGTCGGAACTGGTAACACGCCTTCTTCATGCGCTGACTGTAGTGGGACAGACCCTTTTCTCCCCCCTTCTTCTGAGACGTCGCACCTTGTGCAAAGCAAATTCGGCTTCGTGAATATTCTGATATGAAACAGATTTACTTCTATGAGATCTCTTCTTCTCACGCCTACGCTGTCTCATAATCGATTTTGATAAAAATATCTTGAAGGAATCCCGAGTTTTGAGGATGCATTCGATCTGAACAAATAACAACACAGTTGGACGACCCTGCCACGTTCACCTTGCTGCACCCAATGAAAATGGAGGTAAACGCCCTTCCCACGCGCTGGAGCTCCTTCATAATCTCCACCCTCTGTCCACGCGCCTATAACCTTCTTCCTTACCTCCCTGTGAGTTCCATACGCGGCCAGGTCAATGGGGAAAACACAGGGCCGACTGTAGTGTCCTTCTTGTTAATAAATTTGCAAATCTAATGAGATTGAGCGGCTCAACAGTTTAACACGACACGCCAGGGCGAGGAGTTGTTGATTGTGACAGCTGGTGGGTGAGGTCCACCGCCCCAAGTCCAAAAGAGTTAAACATGAGTTAAAACGCTTTTTTTTCCCCCCCGATTTGACTCTTGTCATTAAAATTCAGATTTCAAATTTGTGGATAAGCTTTTAGACGGATTTGTATGTATATATTTTGTTGATATATCTTTGTACACCATTTAATTTTAAAAGTATTCAATCTCTTTAAAGAGATGTCCGAGAACATACGTCAAAAGACTTCTAAGCGTTGAAATGCTTACCTTACAGTCTGTTTTTAGAAGATGAGGATAACTAGCTAGGAGGCGGAGTGTGGTATGAAATGTAATAAAATTTTCCAAATAATAATTGCACTAGAGATAAATAAGGTATTATATATACCTAACCATATAAAATTATACAATGCAACAAAATAGGTAAGTGCCAGAGTAGGTATATCGTAATACGTGAATCCCTTCATTATATATATATGTGTGTGTGTGTGTGTGTGTGTGTGTGTGTGTATGTATATATATATATATATATATATATATATATATATATATATATATATATATATATATATGTATATGTATATGTATATGTATATGTATATATGTATATGTATATGTATATGTATATGTATATGTATATGTATATGTATATGTAGATATATATATATGTATATGTATACATATACATATAAATATACATATACATATACATATACATATATATATATATATATATATACATATATATATACATATATATATATATATATATATATACATATACATATATATATATATATATATATATATATATATATATATATATATATATATATATATATATATATATATATATATATATATATATATATATATATATATTATAATGTAGTAAATCGCAATGTACGTAATGTAACTAGATATAAAATATATATATATATATATAATAATAATAAAAAAGGAGTAGTCAGTGAATTTCAGTTCGTAATAGATTATATCCTACTCCGGAGTCAACTTTCAGAAATGTTATACGACACTACCAGACATTGGTCTAATCAATTTGAATAACGACCTCCTCTTCCTTTGGTGAAACGTCGAATGAGATGAATTTAAATGTCTTTAACCTTGAATCATCTTCGTCCCCGAAGCATTACAAGACTGTTTTAGTTCGAACCTGTTTACAAACGCAACCATCAAAAAAAAAAATTAGTAGCATTTCGGGTTGGATGTTTTGCGGCGCCTTCGTCGCCGTCGTCGCCGGGAGCGCGGCGTTCGTTTTCAAGGCGTTACATAATGAGTCTCCAAAAACGTAAATTTATCTATTTAAATAGAGTGATGGTCAACATTTTTACCGAGAAGTCAAATTTCGTCTCGTCGTTAAAACAAAATTGCAGTGATCTAGTTTAGGCGAAGTTTTTTAAATCACCTCAGAATGAGGGTTGAAGTTCATGGATTAATACAAAAGGGTTATTTTGATTGTGTGAGTTACGATACGACATTTATTGATTTGTAACCAATTAATATAAACAATTAAATGTATGATAATTCTAAGCTTTTAAAATTATCTTTCGTCGCAAATGATAAACTAAAGTATGATAATTACGAAAGATAAGGACAGATGAACCATGCATAGAGGAGCGAAGCCGGTCCAAACTCGCAGATTGAGTTCAAGATAACATTTTGGCGTTTCATTAAACATTTCACAAGCACTGATTTATCCTCCATGACGACACACAAATCTTCTCGATCCCTTGAAAATTTCAAACAGGATATGTTTCCCATTATGTTTTGACGATTAACTAAGGCCTGCTCAAGACTCCAAACTGAACATACACTGCAATCATTAAATTCCATTTTGACCCAGGCTGGGAAGGTGTTGGCAAAGGTTGTAGAAATATGGATTTGCATCTACCCGCCATATTTTCTTGAGAGTTTCTAAGACTTTTCAACGAACTCATTTTTTGTATATCCGGCAAAAGTTACAGTCCACAAGCCACGTTTCATGTGTTTAAAACTAACAGCCTCTCAACGCATGCTTCCACATTTTTGCACACCTATGTGTACGCAGAGCACCTCAAACTACAACATCTGACACTATTTCTATATCTTGTATGTTTTGATGAACGTCCATACTTGTCCCCATAGCTCACATCGGCATTGGACGGGAGACGCTAGCAACATTATTGAATTTGGCTTTAAATCATGTCAGAAAATTTCCTCAAAAGTATCTATAGCCTCTTCAACAAACCCATTTTGTTTATATCCTACAATCGTTGCAGGAAGAACTGCTAGGGAACATACAACTACGAAATCTGACAAAATTTTCATTTTGACACTGACAGGGAGGATCTGGAATGAATTCAGATTTCCATTATGCTTTGATGGATGTCCTTTCCCTATTCTGGTGCTTCCTTTTCAACGCAGGCTGGGAGTATGTGGCCAAAATGTGAGTTGATCAGGTTGAGATTTGCCTATTGCAATGTGACTATCTCGAGGGAAAACTCATATCTTCTCGCACACCTCGCATTGCCCTTTCATGGCCGCAACTATCCAAATAATGTTAAATTTACAATGTTTCCTTGGGTTTTAGCATGTCACAGTCTCTAGATCCGAATAAAGTGCTTGCATTATTACTCAAGGAAAGTGACAGGTTTGAAAAGCTTCTTAGGAAGTGACAGGTATTAAAGTCTTTTTGGGCACCCATATCCTGGAGGATCTCTTCCACACGCCATACCCGCCATAAAACCACCCTCCACCAATCACATTCAGCTTTTTAATTTTTTTGTATTTTAAGTTGGGCACTATAACACACACTTGGGCATGGATTGGTTGCCTACACACGAGCTAGAGTGGATTGTTACCACAGGATCATATCTTTACGAGATGATCTAGAAGTTGAGACAAGAATAGCCGGGGTCGGGAGACCCATTTCTATTCGCACCATCTCCGCTATGTAACTTAAGCGGTGTGTGCAACGGGGTTGCAAAATGTATGCGGTTAAAGTTAGTGACCAATCGATGATGGTTCTAGTGAGCCATTACTACATGACCATCCCATTTTGAGAGAATTTTCTGATGTCTTTTCGGGGAGCTATCGGAGTTACCACCTCCACGTGAGATAGATTTTCATGTAGATCTGTTTCTAGGAGCAGAGCCTATCTTGCAAGCACCTTATCGATGACTACCTTAGAGCTTTGTGAGCTCAAGTTGTAGCTAGATGGCCTTTTGGAGAAAGGCCTAATCCATCCTAGTGTATCCCCTTCGAGGGCACTTTGGTGATTTTGTGAAGAAGAAGGACGAATCCTTAAGGTTGTGTATTGATTACCTCCAACCGAACAAGGTAACGATCAAGAATTGTTATCCCCTTCCGCGCATAGATGATTTGTTTGATCAGATGAAGGGAGCCACAAATTTCTCTAAGATAGATCTTAAGTCAAGCTATCATCAGCTGAGGATTACGGAAGTGGATATTCATAAGACTATCTTCCGTACGAGATATGGCCACTATGAGTTCACAAAGGTGGTACCTTTTGGTTTGATTATATGACCGAAAGAAATATCTTTTTAGTGTACTATGTAAATATCTTAATTTAATTGAAGTCTATATTTGAGATTGTTATTGAATTTCTATTGGAAAATTGGAATGAATGAAGGTATGACCAAAATCAACTAAAAGCATCTTTAATATAGAATTTAGGTCTTGTTGTAAGTTATTATATGATAATTGGATTTAATAAGTTTTTGTAATTTATTGTGTTATTTTCAATTGACTTTGTTAAAGATGAAAATACCTAGAAGATAAATAGAACTAATATGGTATTGCTAGGTGATTCGACTCTTATAGGGGATGTTATCAATTTTGACTTTTGAATACAAAAATTTATGAGAATTCTTAATCCATGTTTTATAATATATGAAAAAATCTTTTTAAAATAAAAAAATGACAAATATTAAAACAAAAATTACAAATAAATATTGAAATTTGAAAATTGTAAATCTAAAAGAAACTTCAAAAAAATTTATTAAAAAAATAAAAAAATGTAAGAAGTAACAATTTTAATGAATGAATGTGTACTTGGAAAATTGGAATGAACGAAGGTATAATAAAAATAAACTAAAAGCATCTTTAATGTCTTGTTTTAAGTTATTATATGATAATTAGATTTAATAAGTTTTTGTAATTTATTGTGGTATTTTCAATTGACTTTTTAAAGATGAAATCACCTAGAAAATAAATAGAACTAATATGGTATTGCCTAGGTGATTTAACTATTATAGGGTAAGTTATCAATTTTGACTTTTGAATACTAAAATTTATGAGAATTCTTAATCTAGATTTTATAATATATGAAAAATTCTTTTTAAAATAAAAAATTAGAAATAAACTAATACTTCAAAAAAATAAAAACTAATAAATTATTAAAAAAATTAAAACAAAAAAATAAAAATGTAAAAAGTAACAATTTTAAGAAAAAAATGATAAATATTACTAAAAAAGACTAAAAAAATTATTAAATAATATTTATCAATTTTTTGTTATTGTTAGAAGATAGGTTGGCGGGCCTTTAGTTTGCTTGATTAAGTCCATGATGCTTTTATGCTTTGATCGTTTAGGCAAGGGTGTGGAAATTAATGGACCCAATGAAAACAAACCCGGTGCGTGGAAGTACATCGGTGTACGAGGCGATTCTTGTGGTTGGATGTAAGCCTATGTAGTCCCAAAGTTAGTAAAGACAATAGATTAATAAATCCCTTTCTCGAGACTTCTTTCAAGGATGTGGTAAGGGATATTGGTAATAGGAACAAGGGTTTGTTAGAAGCCAAGCATAATAAGCCTATGGCTTATGCTTTGAATCTACTCCGTCTGTGGGATTTGGGGAAGAGGTGATTCAATTCGATGTTGTTTTCAAGAGGAATGGTCTAATTTGCAAATGTAACTTTTGCTCGGGTTTGCCAAAGCTTCATGTTTTGATTTCAAACCACTAGGGCCCTTGTTTGGAAGGTAGGTTGGATATCTTTCTTAGTGCATGTGGTTTTTTCAATGTTGCATTTGCAAGTGCTTCAGATAGGAATTTAATTTTTGGAAAAGTTTGGAAATTTTATTCCCATATGCTTTTGATGAAACTATGGTTTCCTTTGTTTAATCCTATTTTTAATACTTTTCAATTTTGGTTAGAGAGTTCTAATTGCCATTAGTAACGTTTTAGGGAAATTTTTACCTATGGATACCTCTGTGGACTTCCTCGCCGCTATTGAACTTAAAGTTGAAGACAAAATCTAGAATTAAAACCTAGATTATGAAGGGTTTTCCTTCACATGTAGAACATGCTTTTCTCTAGGCCATTTAACAATAGATTGCAACTATGTTAGAAAACATGCTAAAGGTAGAAGCTCTTGGTGGAAGAACTAATTCCAATCACTTGGTTGTGAGTGATCCTTGATGTTTGATTCTGAGTTGGTTCTTGAGGAAATGTTTAGCTATTGATCTTTAAACTGAAAATTTAGAGCACGCAACTTATGCTAGAATCTTGGTTGATATGGATACCTCTGTGGACTTCCCTGCCACTATTGAACTTAAAGTTGAAGACAAAACTTGGATTACGAAGGGTTTCTTTTTAGATGTAGAACATGCTTTTCTCTAGGCCATTTAACAATAGATTGCAACTATGTTAGAAAACATGCTAAATGCATAAGCTCTTGGTCGAAGAACTCTAGTTCTAATCACTTGGTTGTGAGTGATCCTTTGATGTTTTATTCTGAGTTGGTTCCTGAGGACTGAGTTGACCTAGAAAAGATGGAAGTGCAACAAGTATGTAAGAATGTTTCAGATCACTTATCAGGATCCCTTAGCTCTACGGAACATATTGAAGTTTTGATTCCAATCCAAAATAATGAAAATGTAAATCCAAATTTGGATGAGGGTTGGAAAGTTGTCAATCGTAAAAAAGAAAGGCACAATCTCTCCCCTTAAGATGCAACTAAGATCCAAAGGGAAGGGGCTTCATTTTTAGATTGTTTGTTGGTTTTTGGTTTCGTTCTTGGATGTGTGTTGTTTTTAATCTTTCGCACCGCCTTTAGTAGAGATTGGTTTGTTTTGTTCCTCAATGTCATATCTTTTTCTCCTCCTTTTGTATGAGGTAGGGTCCCTTTAACCCTTTTTTGGTCGTTACACAATTTTTTTATTAAAATTAATTGTTTTATAAATTTTAAAAATTTAAAATTTAATAAATTAATAAAAATGAATGAAATTTGTAAATTAATATTAAAATGATAAATTCATATTAATTCAAACCAATGCAAAGTAAATAGTTAATATTAATAAAAATTTAAAAAGTAAAAAGTAAAATTACTAAAGAAATTATTGAAAATTAAAATATAAATTAAACAATAACGACATAAAATAAACAATAATCAAATTATTGGAAACAATATTGAGTGGTGCAATATGATTGTTTCGTGTGTTATATGAAACATGCAATTTTCGATTTGACAACTTTGGAGTTCACAGCATGTGATAGACCACCACTAACAAATATTGTTTTTGTCTCATCTCCCGGTCTTTGAACCCTTAAATTTTTAACCCAAAACAAACTAACTAGCAATTGCACCGCAAAGGTCCAATGGATATGCTATTAGGGAAGGCTACGTTTGTTTGGAAACAATAAAGTATGTGGAGTGAAGTGACAGGGAAGTGTGAAGAACATGAGACGATAAGATGAGGGAGATGTGATGGCTTTAAAAGAAACATGAGACGATATGATTGTTTTGTGCGTTATAAGAAACATGCGCTTTTCGATTTGACAGACTTTGGAGTTTGCTAAACCGTGATGACCACCACTAACAAATATTTTTGTCTCGTCTCTCCTGGTCCCTGAACCCTTGATTTAAATTTTTAACCCAAAACAAACTAACTAGCAATTGCACCGCAAAGGTCCAATGGATATGTTGTTAGGGAAGGCTACGTTTGTTTGGAAACAATAAAGTATGTGGAGTGAAGCGACATGAAGTGTGAAGAACATGAAACGATAAGAGGAGGGAGATGTGATGGCTTTAAAAGAAACATGAGATGATATGATTGTTTTGTGTGTTACAAGAAAACATGTAGTTTTCGATGATGATGGCTTTAAATTTGTAAGGATCTTTGTTGATGAATGTAAGGCCCTAACATTCAACATCTCCAATGTCAATAGTTGCCAATGAGAAAATCTGGAAAATTTGTGGGTTACTAATGAGGAATCTATGAAGTCAACAAAGATTTGTTTCAATAAAAGAAAAAATAAACCCTGCTATTGCAAGGATTTAATTAGACTGATTAGATCTCATTATCAAGATTTCGATGGTGGCAAAAATTTATAGGTCATCTCAAATAGGTGCAGGATGTTGTGGAACATTTCCTAATTCTATATGAAAACAACATGAGGGTGACAACACTCTCCATGCTAAATACAATCATAATACTCTTGCCTTTTGACAGGGCGTTGATCGCCTGCCAACAGATATTGAAGCTTTGTCAATGAGCTTTGGATTTGATGACTTTTGTTCAAAATTGTGATTCTCAACATCTAAAACCCATTAATCTACTTAATGTTATCAACATTACTGATATAATATGCATGGATGCTTACAATAATTTGAAAAGGCTCCTAAAATTGCACAAGCAAGTTCTTGATTCTCTAAACAATTTGCCCGATTCATCCGACTATGCAATGGATGATAATAAGGCTTGGGAAGCCATTGAAAAGATATTGAAAGATCTGAGATGCAACTAAATGTGTAGAAGCTCTTAATTGGTAGCCAACAAAGTTGAGGGTCATGAAGAAAACATGGGTGTGGAAGATTGTGATCCACGTGATTTTAAGGATTTGGGTGCAATAACAATCTATTTAGCGTCGTCTACACAATGTTGTGAACTTATTTGGCAATATAAATTATGTTATTTATAATAACTATTTTATATTTCTTTTATTTTTTAAATACATATTTATATATATTATTGTAATTTACATACAAATCTATATAAAAATGGTAGCCACATTTAAAATGGAAAAGTTGCATGTGACGGTTATTTCAAATATTTATAAGTATTTTACGACTAAAATCACAAAACTTTTAAATGACTGTCAAATTTAACCCTTGTAGTTGCACTTGGTTCTGCATCACATGCAACCAAGACAACTATGTTAGTTGAATGTCTTTCGTGCCCATCCCATTTTTAGGTCCCTGTCAAACAGGCACTAAAAAACAAGTTAATGTGTAAATTTAATAATAATTAGATAGTTGCAGCTGAGTTCATAGTTCTGCCCTCACATAATTAAATAAACAGGACGTTATGAGAATTGTGCTACATGGAGCTCTTGCTAATAGTCGTCCCAAAACAAATGCCATTATGGGTTAAACTGGCCTTGCACATTGAGATACATATGTGGCCCAGGGGTTAAGTTTGACGTCCATTTAGATGTTTTTCATGATTTTAACCATAAAATAATTGCAAATATTTGAAATAACCGTCATATGCAACTTGCATTTTTTATGTATGACCGTCATTATGCCTATACATTTATATATAAACTATACTAATATATATTTAAAATAATTAAGTATATATAAAATATTTTAAATATATTTTATTAAGAATGTAAAAAATAACATTACTAGTAAAAATAATCAAAATAACTACGAATGGTCAATATAACATTTAATTTAAAAAAAAATTACATACACATTGTGAATGAAGTTAAAGTTAAGTCCGTAACAGGTACAAACCTGACACATTTATTCAGACTTGTCAATGATGACGTAAGCACACCCCAAGTTGACATGACAGTGACAAATTTGAGCTTGCGTGAGAATAACCTCGGGGTTTGAAAATGTTTTTATTTGCACAGAATTAGACTACATTAAATTATGTCGAATTGGTCTCTGCAATGAGAGAGCATCATTATACAGATGTTTTCTGTCAATTGAAAGTATCGCTACCATTGTTACAGACCTGTCATATTCCTTACATGATTCCACATCCTCGTTGGACAGGTGTCAGAAACCGACGATCGGATTAAATACATGCTTTGTCGAATGTCCTCGCCATTAGATTTGGGCCTTCCATTACCTTAAGGTTTATCAATACGAACACATGTTTAGTCGATAGAGGGAACCTCTATCAGCTTTGTGTACACGTTTTTAGTGTTTTACCTTAGTGTTTCTTTCAACTTGTAAAGACTAGAAACTGCACATGAGTTGTAAATCACGACGGAGAAGATAACACTTTGAGTTCTTAATGACACGTTGTTCAAGAATGTAATATGTAAGAATAATGAATGACATATGGATAATGCTTATGGACATTCATTTGGAGTGTTGCTGATGGAATTTCTATGGTTGTTGCAAAGAGTCTCGAGTGGAAAATGTGATGGTTATTAGTAAGCATTATAGAAAATAAGCTATGACAATTTTAATAAAGGTTACATGAACAATAGTGTGCAGGATATTTAAGTACGCCAAATACAATGAAGAATAGAATTTGACATAGCAGAATGTGACATTACATCCGTCTTCATTGGGTCTAGTTTTAAATGAATAGGAAATTTAAGGCATGTGAAGAAGTTAAGCATAAATGGAGCATATGTAACGACAATGTAGATGCAATGTTTAGAAACATGCACATGGTTACAAATTTTATAGTCATGGTCGATATTATATGTTTAGATTGTTCTTTGTTTTATGTATTTAAGACATGTTATATGTGTTGTAAATGAAGGGGAAGCTCTGTACAACTTATTTTGAGCTCCTCTTCTTTGTGTGAATTAACATTTTTTGTGTGCCTCGTTTGCGTGTAACACTCAAAAGTAAAAGAAGGTGAGATGTGCAGGTCAATGAGTGAGCTCACTCTTTAGATTGTTGTAAATGTTAGTCCTTGATGGTCAACATTGTCGATGTTTATTATTTCCTTGTCAAGTGTCATGCCATGTGCTTTATGGATAGCGAGATCCCATAACATTTTAAATGAGATTTTACAATGTTTTTCATGTGTGACAGGGACAACAAAGGATGATAGGTTGGGGGTTGCAATTATGGATTGTAGACAATCTCCACAATTTAGAGGTGACCCATAAGTTAGATGTCAACATAACCTCTTTTCCTTTGCACAGAATAATTGTAGGCTCCAACTGTGTGTTATTGAGTTATAATAGTACTGCATGTTTGCTTTCTTCTTTTTTTCTCCTTACACCTAGCAGGCGGAAGGATTTAAGCATTTGCTTATTATGTGTGGGTATTAATTCCTTTGTTGCGTAGAGATGATTTACACATGTAAAGCTTGTTTTCTCTAATGGTGACATGATTGCGTCTATACATAACATTACAATATTCCACTCCTTTATTGTTGGTTTTGCATTTCTGATGTTGGTTAATAAATGTTTGAATTATAATTGTGGTGGGTTGCACCCTTGTTGGGGAAGTTTGTAGCTACGATGAAGACCGTGTCAAATTTGTGCTAGAGGGACTGTCCAAATGAATTTCCTGCATATAGCGATATGTCATTAACAAAGGGAGCTAGCCAAAACCTCCCAATAGTATCATCGAGTGGCCTTTGAATTTTGTTTGTTTTGCTAAGAGAATGCCTTGTGTAACCTGAAGGTTATATTGTTTAACTTTTTGGCCCTACGACACAAATTTATTCTTTTAGAATGTATTATGTGTCTTGTATATGCTCTTGGAATACTATTAACGCTTGGCCTTCAAGAGCCTTCATCTGAGAAATGGGTATTCGAAGGAGAGAATGTATAGTAGATGCATTTATGTTAAATGCAATAATACTTTTTGGAGCTTGTACGAGAATGGAGGACTGATGTTTCCCTTTAGTGTTTGTAATCCATTTTTATGTAACCTATTAGGTACGAATATCCAATACTAGTTGTACCTTGAACGATCATCTTTAACGCTAACAATTGTCCATTCCTTTTTGCATGCACAATGACAATTGCATACACAAGTTGTAGTGCCCACTTCCCTTTGACACATTTTGATACTGATCTTGATACTATTGATTTCATTATGGACATTATTATGGTTTTGATTTAGTACGATGTTAGATGTTGGACTATGGATTATTGTTGATCTGATTTAGTTATGATGCATGATGATTATTAGAGACACTTCATATGTGGATGATGATATACTATTTGACATGGATATATTATGAATGTTGTTCGGACATGTGATGTTTGGATATTGTGAGCAGACCTAGAAAATGGACATTATATGATGATGATATAGTTGTGATTAAAAATTGTAAGTGATATTGTTAAATTGCTTTGATGTTGTTGTGATTCATATATCTAGATGATTTTAATAATTATATTATATTGCTTTGGATGTTCTGATATGGCCACGAGGCCAAATGAGGTATTTGTGTTTTGCAGGTTAAAATATCACAACAAACATCGGGGGATTGAAGACCAACCACATTGGAATTCTAGATGAATTCAACAAGGTCACCATGGCAACATGTTTTGTGTGTGTGTGTGTGTGTTGTTTTGTTAGGGATTCCTATGGGGGGATTACCTTTTAATGTGACCAAGGGGCTTTATGTATTTATTAATGTGGTTTATTTTGTGGTGCTTTTACCTTTTTCATTAGTTATTAAATGTTGTGTAATGTTGTGAATAATCATGTTGTTAAAGTAAAAAAATCAATATGTCATAAGAAAGTAATTAGTGAAGTGGTTGGCTTTTGTGTTAAATGTTGTAAGTATGTGTAAGTGATGTGTAAGTTTACTTTTGAGTGTGAAACACTCCACCTTCTTGGAAATTTGGATATGTCCTTGGAGGCTGATTTTGGAGGCTTGTGGGAAAAGTAAAACTTGTCCCATACCTCTTAAATTTATTTGTACCAACCATACCTATGGTTGGATGGTTGAATTTTGACCTTCTTTATGCATTTGATTTGACTAATTGTAAGTTTTAATTGCACTCTTATTACATTTTATTAAATTTAGTCTTTATGGGGTGTAGGTTTTTTGGAGTGTGTAAGTTTATTGTCATATTATTCACCCACCTCTTTATTGTGCATTGGAGAATGAATTTGACTTTTGTGTTGAAGTTGAGGATGTGTGATGTGACATCCTACATGGATCCACCTCATCCTCATCTTTAAAATTGGAACTCCTTACTTTGTTTTGGGTTGTTGAACATTTTGCATACTTTATTTTGGGTAAATTTTTGTTGTGTGGAGCTCTTGGTTTTGGAAGGAGATTGGAGACCCTTGTATGCTTGTTAGTTGTTGATTTTGGATTGTATTTTGGCATTGGAAAGCTTGCTATTTTGGAACTTAGACAACTCCATCATGGAGAGGTAAGAGCTTGGCTCTTGAAATACTCTTTTCTGCATGAATGTACATGTTATTATGTGAATATTTTAGCATGTTTGTGGGTTGTTTGAGTAGATTGCCTAGGAATGGTGTAGGAGAAGACTATGGGGAATCTATGTGGGGGGACATAAAGGAATGTTAGTGGCATCAAAATTCTTATGGAGGGAGTTGGGATTAGGTTTCTACCTTGGAAAGAAAATGACATTGCATTTATTATTTTGTGGGGGCATAAGAATATATGGGAGGTGTTTTATAATGGCAATATGTTATAGATGGATACCCAAATCCCATTGAGAGGCATAAGCAGCTTCCCCATAGTTCCTTGCTCCTTTGGCTTGTTTGATGAAGCTTTAGTCTTGTTTGTATGTTCTAAATGGAGTTGTAAACTACATTCTGTTTTGAACTGTATTTTATTGTGAAATCTGATATGTGTGTGCGGAAGCCTGTTGTTGCCATGAGTTGAATCACATCTTCTATTGCATTGTGGTTAGGGCTCGGGGCCAATGAAGAAGGATGACTTCTCCTCTTCATTGGATGTCTTGGTTGGGTGGAGAGTGTTTCCTTTCCTCTGCCTTTGTTGTGATCCAAAAGGAGAAATTTATGTTGTTCTAGAGCAGAGGAGAAAGACAGTTTGACAGTTCCTTGTGAAATGAAATCTCATTGTAACCCTTCCCACTTTGAAGTGGATGATCTGTATTTTATTTGTAATGGAAGGATACTTTGTATTGAGCTATGAAAGTTGTAAATTCGAAATGTGAAAGATATATATACTCTGTTTTGTTCATTTGAAAGAAAGAAATTGAAATCATTATTTGCATTCAAGAAATTGAAAGATGTAAAGTTGTATATTTGAAATCAATAAAAGATTGCACTACCTTTATCAGTTTACATTTTGTATTGAAATTGATCATCAAATTGTGATTTGAAATCTCTGTTTGGAAAATTGAAATGAGGAATACGTATGAAGGAAATATATGTAACTCTGTTCTTTTGAAATATGTTAAAATTGGAAATCAAACTTTGCATTTTAGCTAGTAAATGGTTTGTTTAAATCAACTAAATGTATTAGACTAGAATAGAAATGAATTTCCATATTTGGAAGATGAAAAATGATAAATAGATCCTTTAGAAATTGACCTCTGTTTTGAATTTTAAACTGGCAAATACTTCCTCTAAAATGCACAGTTCAAACCTGCAAACAATAAATAACATTGAAATCTAACATGTCATGATATAAATGAACTCAATTGGACTAAAACACTTAAGGAAAAATCCTTCAAACATTGCAAAATTGGGCCCAAACCTTTCACAGTTATTTTGTTGTCTGAAGTTGTAAAAATTTGAATTGGAAATCAATCAAGAAAATTACCTTCCAATACATCCTAAAATTCTTCTTAGAACAATCCTCCATGTTCATTTGACATGTTAAAGGAGAAAGAATGAAAAAATTGAACAAAATTTATAAGTTAAAATTTACCAGTTTGCTTTTAAAAATCCTGCAAGCCATTTTCTTAAAATTTACCCCTTAAAATTTATCAAAATCTAAAATTAATGATTCCAGTGCAAAGAGGGCTTTGAGAGCTTTCCAGAAAGTCCTCGTTTTCCCAAAACCGAGCTCTCTATCAAAAGTTATGGCCTTTTGAAGTTTTCTTCACTTGGCGGAAAATTTTGGGAAAAATTTCCTTGGCGGGCCCGCGGCCGAATTTTTCCCTTGGGACTTAGAAAAAATTTTGGGAAAATTTTCAGAAGTTTCTCTGCTGCCCCGCTAGCCCACAACCAATCAGAGGCTACCACGTGGCACCATGAGGTGTCAGCGGATGGGCGGATCCCCTTTTTAACTTAGTGCTTTTGAAAAAAATTAGAAAATTTTTCAAACTTTTCCCCACCACTCTGTCGTCCTACAGCTAATTAGAAGCTACCACGTGGCCTCATGAGGCAATGATAGAGGCGTGACACCTTTTTCAACCTTAGTGCTTTTAAAAATTTTCTTGGAAATTTTTCTTAGTTTCCTCCGCCTCCCCACCGGCCCGCGGCCAATAGGGTGATGACACGTGGTGTCATCTAGATAGGCGGAGGCGCATGGGAAGTTTTTCCCCTTGCGTTTTGTGACCCAAAAGGCTTAATGCCTTAAATCTCCCCGATGGCCCAACTTTCTGCCAGAGCTTTCTCAAGCTGACATGTGTCCTCTTCGGGTCCGCAGCGCCGCGAGACAAATTGTGTTTTTTCCCTGAAAAGAAAAAAATGCCAAACTCTTCCCCGCTCCGCCGACCTGTGCAAGGGAAAATTTTCTCCCCTAGGCCTGCAGGGCACCTTGGGGAAAATTTTCACCCCAAGGCCCGCCGGCCCATAACTTGAAAAATATGAGGAGTTAGGAGGACTTCTTTATATCATTGGAAATAGGACAAAAATTTCTATCCAATGGGAGTACTTTAGGAAATATTTGAATGCATTAAGGGCGAGAAAAACCAAATTAAAAATTTAGGCTTGTTAGAGTGTGTATGGTGAGGAATTTCCCTTTGAACCTAATTGAAACTTATAACCCTAAAGTTTGGACCTTATGACCTCTAATAATTGTTAAAAAAAGAAAGTATACTCTAGTAGATTAGAATTGTTCCAGAACCTGTTAGTGATAGTTGTTGTCTTGTAACATGGTTGTAGATTCTTTTAATAAAAAAATTTATTCCATAATTTTCCTAACTAATCCTAGGTTATTCTTGGGTCTCAAGTGGGTTGTTTTAGCGGGCGTTACACAAGTCATTATTTTGATGATAGAAGTAGGGGATCTTGATGGTTAGATGAAACAAAAAATGGTAGCTCATACATAGGCTAAGCATTGTCTATTAATTTGTGTTGTTTGAGTTATAAATCAATTGGAATGTTATCCTTTGACCAATCATGCCTACCGTCAAAGTTTCAAACTCCTAACATGTCTAGTTCATCAATTGTTGTGTTGTTAGATGGATGCATACGATGTTACAAAATGATTAAATTGTTGGAAAAACTAATCCATTGTTTAATTGATCGGTTATGCTATGCCTTTGTGGCATCCTCCCATGAGATAGTTCCTCCTTGAACCGTTTCTTCTTGTATATATTGGTCTGATTTGTCTTGAATAAATTATTCAAGCAAAAAAATGTTAACATATTAATAATACATTTGTTTATGATGTAAACTGACCTAGTTGGTAACCCTCCTGTAACTGTTTGACGAGTTTGTTGAACTATTTCCTTGTATTTATTGGCATCTTGTGCATTTGGTAATGCATTCAATCATTTTCTGATCTCTTCCGTGCAAACAGTGGTATCAGAGTGGGCTTTATTGGCGTAGGCATGTGAACAAGATAGTGTTAGAAGTGGGAACGTGTAGAAAAAGATTGAATACGCTATGTGGTCTATCCTGCCCATGTCATGTATCTTGGCATCTTGTGACTTGCGTGGCCTACCCTGCTCGTGCCATGTGTCGGAAGTTTAAACCCTATGCTTGGTCCATACCCTACCTTGATGTTACTTCATTGACATCTGTGCAAGGATGAAGGCCATAAATCAGTTTCAGATCTCGTTGGTCAATTAACAACTATCACCACGTTATTTTCATCACTCACCATGAAACAAATTTTGAGAAGAGCTTTGACTCTTGGGGTGAAATTCCAAAGCATATATTTTATGCATAGTGGAAATTGGAGGTATCCAATATATCTAATTCATTCATTATCTTAGTGTCAAGGTGTCTAGAGATAAAAAGGCATATACATGCACCAGAATTTACCAAGACTGCAATCGATCCCCAAGAGCTTGACGTCAGAACTAGTATGCAACCCTTTCTTTTGGATACAAATTACGTACTTACATCCTATGGTGTATTATATTGTATCAATTACAAGCACCACACAACATAAAAGGTTGTTTTGGCATTTTCCTCCCCCCTTAAAGTGGAAACTAGGATTTGCAACTCGTGTCAGGAGGTTCCGTGACCTGTGTATAATGCTGAGGAAAAAGTGAAGTTGAAAGGTGGAACAATCTTGAATACAATCAAACATTTTTGTCCCTTCATTTACCTACATCTCAGGCATGTAAGAAACAAAGTGTGGGATTTAAACACCAAATACCTGTAGTAGTGTTATGATTTGACAAGCCTATATAAGCATGAAGACCAGTGGAGGAAAAGATACCGAAACCACCATCTTGTGCAAGGAAGAAATTGGCAAGAAAAATGGACATGTCTGCAACGTATAGGAGATCGAAACATGTGGATATTGTTTGAATCATAATGATCCTCAAGGCCATATCTTCTAACTAAGTAGAAACTTACTGGAGGCTAGAGGATACACAAAGGTTGGAGGAAAATTGTCGTCCTCTCGTCAGTCACCTACAACAGGTTCACATCATTTCTAAGGTGACAATTTAATTAGTGTGTTTTATGTTATGCATAATGTGGTATTTTGTGTGTAATGTGTGTTTTTCAATAAAATTGTTAAGCATTATTTTCCAGTTTGGTACCTCCTCATGAAGAACATTGTGAGGAGAAAAGGCACTAAAGTAGTGCTTGGTTCTTGGAAAATGGATTTTTGAAATACGAGAAACCATCGAAGTGTATACTTAATACCTCCAGGTTTGTGGTCAACCTAGAGACAGATACCCATAGGGGTTAATGGTAATTTGGGAAACCACCAAAGGTGTTAGCAAAGAGATGTACTCCTGTCACTTCTAGTTTTGTGGTAATCCTGCAAGAAAAAACCAATGTGTCACTGTTGGGTTTTAAAAATGTATTTTAACAACCACAGTCAGGGGACAACAAGTCCCTCCTCTTTAAACTCCCTCCTCTTTAATGGGAGAGGTTCCCTTATTGAAAGCAAGCAAAAACATATATACAAATGTACAACTTTCAAAGCGTGGAGTCCTGATACTTTGAAATGTTTATGCCCAAAGATCATCAATACGAAAGGATGGAAGAATTAAGGAGATGAGGAAGGAAGAACATAACAATACCTTCAGGAAATATAGATGGTAGAGTATCACCTTATACGTATTAAACTAGGGAGTTACGAAATAGAATCATTCACTTTCATAACCAATATAATTCCACATATGCAAAGTTCCAGAAATCATATAAACAAGAACACAAAGTTTCCTATCATAAAAGATGGATGATTCCCAAGTTTCAGACATGGAAAGAAGAAAAGTAGAGGAAGAAAGGGGAAAAATTCTGTATTGATTACTTCAAATCTATTACCTTTACAGAGTCTCAGGATCCAACCCTAAAAATGGCGTGGAAAAGCCAATAAATAGTTTCCAAGAACGGTTACATTCAGTTACAAAAAATGATAAAATTGATTCAAGAAACCGTTCTTTGAACTTCTCAAATGCCTCGGCTGTTTTCATGCCTGGCAGCAAAGAAACCAGACACATTGAATCCCATCCATCCACCATGCCTTTGCAAACTTTAAATTCGAGTCGTCCACGTGGGAGAGATTTAAATTGAAGCGCCTATGGACGCCTTTTGCATTTTTGCCTTTGAAGTTGCGTCAGGCTGACACGTGGAGAATTGCACTCATTTGGAACCTCCTTTTGGATTTTTCCATTGAATTTGGGCCAAGATGACACATGGAGAGCTCTCACCGGTTCTTTTATACTTAGGCGATTCGAGCCTATTTCTTGCTTGACTTATGTTGACCCCTAGACACGTGGAGTGGCGCTCATTTGAGTTTCCACTTTGGAAACACCTCCTAAAATTGCACCAAGCTAACGCGTGGCCCTTCCGCCGGTCTTGGACTTTTCAACGGCCAAATCTGTCTCTCCATTGACTTTGACCATGTGGCGATTTGGATTTCATTTGGAGATTAGCCCTTTAGTTTCATTTCTGAAATTGCGTCGTTGAGGCATGTGGAGGCTTCCGCTGACCCGCCCATACTTAGTCAATTTTAACGATTAGCTCTTTCTCTTTTTTAGACATGGGACACATGGAGGACAAGCGCAAGTTTGAGAATTACCCCTGGCTTTGACTCTTGAAGTTATGTCGATGAGGCACGTGGCGCCGTCTATTGAACCTTCCATACTTAGCCGATTTGGATTTTTTCTACCTTCATTTTGGACCTGGGACACATGGAAAGCATGCGCTTATTTGAGGACTGTCCCTTGGGCCTTGCCCTTGGGGTTGTCTTTGTTTAGATGCGTGGGTATTTCACTATCACTTGAAACATGGCCATGTTGCATCCAATCGAGATATTTTCACGTACTACCTATGGATGATGGGGAAAAAATTAACGGGAAGATACGCCTATCATTCCCGACTATGGAAGAAATAAAAAGAAGGGGAAAAACTCCACCGTTATGCCCGACTTTCAAATTGTTCTCCATGGAATGGAAAATTGCAAACAATACCAAGCTCGACACGATCCAATACTCCAAGGTACCGAATCAATTTTTTTGAAACTTGACTTCAAAAGAGGGGAATTTTGAGGGCGATAACAGTCACCAAGACCATAAAGCCAAAAATATGGCATTCCACCTTAAAGGTAAGTAGGCTACATGGAGAGTCTAATTTTTTTACCATGTTTGAAATAAAGGGGGGGTCCACTTTTTGGAAATATGATGTTTGTAATAAACAATGTATTAAGGGGGGAACATTTGCATATTAATTAATACATTTGTTTATGATGTAAACCACCTGATTCGGTTACCCTCCTCTAACTATTTGACAATTCTATTAAATTTTTTCCTTGTATTTATTGGCATCTTGTGTCTTTGGTAATGAATTCAATCATTTTATGATCTCTTTCGTGCCCACATAAACTTGAATTGATATTTGATACAAATCATAGTTAATTTATACATGTACAAGTATATAGGATGCCAAATGTCCCAACATATGAAGTGGCAGGAGGTGAATGGTGAAAAGTCCTAATAACAAATGAAATATGCCAACATTCCCCCCTTATTTCATTATTTTTACAAAGGCAACCCAAAACACCATCATCATCTTCATCTGATCCTGATTTTGATACATCTTCTTCTGAGTCATATTCATGTTGAGTCGCAACACATCCTTTCTAATTCTTGTCGCGAGGACATCGTTTGGATTTATTTGAATCACTCCGACCAAATGTGCTCTTATTTCCTTAGTTACAAATGAAGAGGGGGCCTCAGTATGTTTGTGCAGCGTGATGTGGATGCTCCTATGGTAATTCTATCTAGCGTTCGTCATCTACATCGTATCCTTCTTTGAGCTTGATATGACTCTTTTCCATCTAGTACCGTACGTTAAACAAGAATTAGTCATGAAATATTTTATGCACTATGTCCTCAAATAGATGCAAGTTTTGGAGACTTTTAATAACTCGGAGTAGAGACCGACACTCTCTTGTGCTTGACTTTGGTCTCTCAAAGGTTACACATCCCTATGGTTATTTGCAGTACTGCTAGCTTCTTTGGGCATGATTCTCATGCACTTATATTATTACACGGGATCACGGGTTTTACCTTGTTAACTAGTTTCTCACGAAATTGATGAAGTTGGGGTTTGTATTGAACTTGTGTTTCCTCCTATTGAAGCATATTTAACTTATTTTTGAAATATTTCCTTATGCATTTGCACACCAAGTCTCTCCTTTTAGAGGTTGTTGCAAGATTTTTCTTACATGTTAACTTGGTCTTCTTGCACTTCAGGTCGCTTGGTCCTTATGAGTTTCTCTTGATTGTAGTTGTTCACACCCGCTTCATCCACGCAGGTTTGTTTCATCCACGTTTCTTATGTGTTTGGTCTAATTCACACGTGAACAGGTCTATGAAACCGCCTCCCAAGGAAGATGCAAATTTCGACGCTCTCTGACTTCCAAAATAATTACAAATAAAAAAGTGAAATGAATTCCTTCCACACAAGAGAATGAAAATGCCAAAAGAATCCACAGACTGATGTTGGGGTCATAGGTGATGGTTCCTCCATGTTTACCTATACTTCACTCGGATCCACGTAGCAGTCACTCCTTCACGTTCAACTCAAGGGTCACCACCAATGACAAGATTTTGTTGCGCTTCAACTTCACCATGGTTCAAGAACCTTGTTGGTTGCAAGTTATTTCACTCAAATTTTCACGTCAATCACCATGTTTCCAAGAAAAATCCTCCATGCTTATAATCAAACATTCCATGCCAAACAAGTTGTTGATAGAGAAATTTTGCACCACATCCAACAAATCCAAAGTTGTTTCAAAAGAAGTCTCAGGTTTTGACACAGTCACCAGGTAAAAAAATTGCCAAGTCAGGTCGTTGTGGGTGTTTACAGGTCGCTAGCTAAGGACTCCACACACTTCGAATCTTCATCCACAACAAAGAAATAGAGAGATGAATTCTTTCACACAGGTCCAACTAACTACAACTATTCTGATAACAATGTTACAAAATGATTAAACTTGAATTGATATTTGATACAAATCATAGTTGTTTATTTATACAAGTGTAGGTAGAGAGAACACCAAACATCCCAACAGATGAAGTGGCTAGAGGTGGAAGGTGAAAAATACTGATAACAAATGAAATATGCCAATATGCGGGATATATGTTTCCATTTCCACTGGCATTCTCCTCGTGAGTCGTTTTCGATGCTATTTTTTCCACTGATGTTTCCATCTTGAGCATTAGTCTTCTCTATATGCAAAGGGGGCTAAGAGTTTTAGATATCTTCCAAATGAGAAATTGTTTGGATTTTGGTTTAACACTAATGTTTTCTTGTATCTGTCGAATGGTTGTTAAAGTAAAATATATAACCATCAAAAGTCTTTGTAGGAAGGATCATCAACTTTGGGCACATCACAATAATGGGGGAATTTTTGAATGATTACATGTGTTTTCATTTGTGTCTAATGAGATCCTTTCCTTTGACTATTGAAAGAACATATATGGGAATCCTCAAAGAGTAACATCATATTTACGTAGAAAACCCTCCCTCACAAAAAACCACAAAATAAGACTGCTTATATCCACCATCCAAATAGAATCCAAACTGAATGATTTACAAGTGTTTGTAGGCACCAACCTATTGGAGACACCAATCTACAAAGAAAATCACCAAATCAACCAATTTTTGTGAGCTCCAACCCACTAGAGACACCAATCCCCAATTTTTTGAGGCACCAACATCAAAAACATAATCTTCCACCTTTTGTAGTTTCTTCTTTAGCTGAATGATGGCGATTTTGCTTCTTTTTTGTTACTATTCAAAAATATGCTATATATATATTCCAACAAATCATTCTCCCATTCTCTACTCTGTTATACACTCTTCAGCTATCTACTCGAATAATCTTTTATTTTCTCATCTTCTACAACTTCACTTAGTCTAACATAGATGCTAACTTCTTTATTCTATCCATTACATTTGAAAACAAATTACTTCATTTTAAATCTATTACTTCCTGTTTTGTTGTCTTTTCAACATCAACAGTCTTTATATCTTCTTATGTGACTCTTCATTTTCCTGTCCATGAAACATCTTGAAAGGAATAGAATTTTAATATAAACTTCCAAAGTAAAATAACCACCAACACTCCTTAATGATTATAATTTGTCATTGTGTTGGTTCAAAAATCATGTCACTTGGGCAGATTTATGGATAAATGAGTCAACAAAGCAGTGTGCGGGCATATCCCCTCTTTGAGTCAAGAAAGTGAAACTGGTTTATTGCTATTCTACCAAAGTAGGAATGCATGCAAGTCTCACAATATTCGCCTTCGGGGTTTGGGATCTCATCCCAGGTAGGGGTGTTTCCAACTGCGGAAAGAAAGGAATGAAGGGGAGATGGAGGAAAGATCAGATCTGAAGGGAGAAAAGAAAAGAATTCCAAAGCGAGAAGGGTCAAAGGGTCTATGGTTTGGGTTGGTAGTAAACAGAGCCGAACCTACTTGCATAGATGAATAAAGCAATACTGATGAATAAATGACAACAAAGTAGAATCAAATCCAACAGAACTATCACACAAATCTAACATAAGAAAGATCTGATATTAAAACACATGTATTCAGGACAAAGTCTAAATATATTGTATTTAATGTTTGTTTCTGTTACAGAGAGTTCAAAAATCTTCTTCTTACTTCTATTTCTCATCTGAAAAGTATTCACACCCGAATACAACAAGTATTCGAGTATTTATAGAAGAAGGAGAAGAAGGAAGGCAAAAAGGAACCAACCACCTATTTACATAATATTTACAAAATATCTCAAAGTCATGTTGACTTTTGACAACTTGATGGATGACATCATCCCATGGTGCAACATGGATGATGTCATCATTTGTGCCAACATACTTTAGACATTTACAAAAAGAAATTCAAAGAAGAGAGAGAAATTATTCATCGTCGTCGTCCCGTGGCTGAAAGGGGGGATCCTGCTTCTACTGCTGCTCAGGTGACGAGATGTGGAATTGGGCACGGTATTCCATGAACTTGCTGATCATGGGCTCTAGTTGATCCTGGGAAGGATCCTTGTGTCACTCAGTGATAGCCTCACAAGTCTCCCGCTCGTCTGTGAGCTTCTCTGGGAGTTTGGAATATTCATTCTCTGCTTCTATTAAGAACCCGATGAAGTCCCGACAGGCCAGCAGGTTATTGATGGATTCTGCATCAAAAGTGACCTCTGGCCCCAGCCCTTGCGAAACAATCTCCTTGAAGATCTGAATGGTTTCGTCAACCTTCCTTAAGGTGAAAGAAGGAGTAAGCAACCCTGGAGACATTGTTAGAACAATTTGTTCCATCTGATGCATTGCGTCCAGGGCTTCTTCCTTTACCTTATCAATCTTTGAGGACGAATTCCAGTTGATCCATTTGGTAATCCAAAGTGGAAAGGGTCTTATTGAGGGCCCTGGGGTGACCAAAAACACCGAACTTGACCAGATCTTCGATCGAATGAACATTCGTTGAAAGGTCTCATCTTTGCTGACCTAGCATGGTCCACTCTTGAGATATGGGTCCTACTTGACACTTGGAGTTCTTTATTCACCTTGTTGATGTTTAGATACAAATCAGTGAACTTGCGATCACTCGTTCACTTTGTCCTTGAGGATCTGGCTCCTCCAGTGGAAACTGCCATACCCTGCTCGCCAATCTTTACATATTCATTAATTTTATCCTGACTCAGAGGCTCAGGAGTTTCGGTGGCAGTTGTGGGAGGTGCACTGCCCATCTTCTGTAAGGCGTGGAGCAGATGTTTATTTTTCTCTTTCAGTAGCCTTTTCTCTTCTTTTGCTTCTTGAAGCTTCTTGCAGAGGGCATCAACTGCAGATAGGGCCTCTCCCTGAAGGCTTTTAGAAGACATCCCCATTGTGACTTGAGTCACTGTATAATCTGTCGAAGACAGATCCTTTTTATCTTTCAGAGGATTGGGGTATGCGATCTCCATTACCCTCTCTCCCGAAGCACTTTGAGAGAAGCGTGTGATAGGCTTTTGCTTCTTGGCCCCCTTTGATTGGATAATGGAAAAGTCCATCGGTGCGATGGGAACTTTCCTTTTCTATTGACTTAGGTGCTGGGAGATCCAGGCTGGACTTAGGGGAGAAGGACCAGAAACAGAGAAGGGGGCAGCTGCAGTAGTAGAAGGGAAAAACGTGGAGACACGTGGCGGCGGCATAGAGAGAAAAGCCAAGGAAGTGCCCACGGGAGGAAGGGATACTGCAGGGGAGGAAGACATAGGAAGGGAAGGGAGCTTAGAGATGAGGGAAGAAATGGAGGGGGACAGGTCCGTGAGAGAAGAGAAGATGGACGAGGAAGCAGGAGGAATGGTAGAAGAAGGGGGAGAGGACACGACCAAAGGGATGGTCGCTTGGGTCACTCGAGGAGGGGAAGGAGGAGAGGGAGAAGGGATAGAAGGGACCTCAATTGTTATAGTCGTGGCCACATCCTGAGTGGATATGCCTATTGGAACATCTTCCACCGCTTCTTCTTCTGAGCTTTTCGGGATTTCAATTCGTTCTTGTGAAGCGGAAGGAGGGCTTTCAGGAGCTTCCTCTTGGGTGGAACTGGATTCACCCTCTATTCCTTTTCCCTTGCCTTTTGGCGCTGCTTTGATCGAGGAGGTGCGTTGCCCAACGGAGAGGTTGTGAAATCGACTCCGAGGTAGATGAGCCCGTTCATTTGGCACCAATGCTCCGTCCTAAATGTGAGTTTCTTGACCCTTTCCTCTATTGTCTGGGGTGCTTTAGTTCTATCAATCACCGTGAAAGGCCAATCGTCCCCACCTGTGTCAAGATACACTTGATCCACTTCTTGCTCAGTAGTTTGGTAGCCTTTGGGGACGATGGCCACCCCGTACTGGATGATTTCTGCTAAGGCCAAGCGAGAATGGTCCTTCCTCCTGAGCTCAACCTCATGATATATATCGATGTAGATATCTTCGATCTGAGGGATGTGGATCGGGTCGAGCTTGGCCCTAGGCAGACAATTTCTTGGGTCGAAGGTGGGCCTTGCTGGGAAGTTATGTTTCAGATTCAGTAGCTCCAGCTCTGCAAACATGTCTTTTGCCTTGTGGTGAGTGAGACACGTATACCTACCCACTGTGAGGGGGAAAGGAGTTCCACCCTTCTTTCTCTTGAGGCATTTCTCATGGTAGGTGATTAGCTGCCTTGACAGCTTCTAGCAAGATCAATTTGGGACCGGCATACCTTGGCAGTTTAGTTGGTTCCCCCAAGAAGTTAGCCGCCCTTAGATAGGTGAATGTGGGGAATTGAGTGAACAGGGCCCCCACTTCTCGGTAGCTGCTACAATACTCTTGATCATGCGACCATGAGTCATATTTGGCCTCAACAGGTAGATGATGAAATAGAAGAATGCATCATTGATCTTTGTAAATTGGGGGATGCTATTTTCCAGCTTCAGTTCTAGATAGTATTCATAGATTTTAACCTAGGGCCAAACCCCGCACCATACCAGAGCTGGATAATCTCTTTCTGAAGCTGCAACATAGACCATGTAGGAGTTCATATAGAACCTCCCGTTGTGTTAAGTTGTTGTAGCTGCTCAGAGATTGTCTACTTATGATTTCTGCCCACTCAAAGCGTTGATCGGGCACATTTTTGTTCATTGTTTCTAGGTACCGCAGCATCCACTTGTGAAAATAATGGGCGTCAGGAAGCCCAAAGACTCTGCTCAGGAATGTAATGGTGTCACTGAGTTCTTCTGAAAAGTCACTACGATGAATGACTTGTGGCCACCGAGTCACCACCTTTTTATTCTTCAAATATACCTCGTTCATCAGCTGCATACACTGATCTTCATTGTCGTCCCAGGCCTTGACGCAGTCTTCCCGGCTGACGGCCACAAAGTGCCGGTGGTGAGGGATGCCGAGCATTATTTCGAAATGGTGGGTAGTGAGGTTGATTATAACCTCACCCTTCTCATTGTGGACACATCTTGTGTCTTTGTTGTAGCATCGGGCAACTACCATCATAAATTCATTGTTCACGGCGCTAACTGGGATTCCTCCAGCAAAGTGCAGGGCACTGCCTATCAATTTGTCCATCCAGGGACTTCATGTGACCTTTCTGGTTCTGGTCCAGAACTCCTCCATATCAATGTGTCCAAGTTCTGAGTCTCTGATATCTAAGTCACACTCTGCCTGGGATTCGGGCATCCTGACCCTCTGATATTTATACTTCATTTCTTCTTCTGTGAGCTTGGCCTTGCCTTTAGATTTGGTAGGTTTCTTGCTTGATGTTGACATATGTAACTCCGAACTCAGTTGTTGATCTGCAAGGAGAAGAAGTGAAACACAACGCAGGAAGGTCATGTTAGCGGTTTGATCTTCCATTAAAGCATTAACAGGAGAAAGAGTTTAACGATTTAAATGCTTGAGGGTGCAGGGTGCGGGGATACTGCAGGCTGCAGGGCTAAATAGTACGGCACACAGAAAAAGGCTATTGCAAGGGGAAAATCAGTGCCAAAGGCGCATGGCACATGGAAATTACATGGTACATTTTGTTGTTGCAATCAGAAGTGCGCCTGCGCCATATGTATGCATTTTATAACGGGCGCATGGATGTAGCATGTTACATGGGTACAGGATGCGCCAAAGGGCGCAGGATTTGCGCATGTTACATCATTTTTTCGTGTGCCATAAGGGAACCTGGCGCGGCGCATGGAGGGTCTGCATGACATGCTGTTATTGTAATGAGGGATGCGCCTGCGCCGTTTTACAGTTGCACTTGTGCGGATAATTTCTATGTTGCATACATGCAGGGTGTGCCAAAGGGCGCAAGTTTTAACGATGCAACAAATGAGTTTGGTGCACCATGAGGGGGCGCGAGGAAAGCATTTGCAACAAACTAAGGAAGTGCGCCATGAGGGCGTAACTTTTCATTATGTAGCAGGGGAATATGCGCCATTGGCGCAACTGTTCTTCATGTTGCAGGGTGCACCAATGCGCCAAAGGAGAAGAAAAATACAGTTTCTTTTTAAGCTTTGATTCTCTCTCTGAGGGGTTTATATGTGGTTAAGCTCCTTTTTAGGGTACCTTGGGGTGATGAAGAGGCTTAAAAGAGTTTTTAAGCAATCATTTCAGGACAGAGTTTCCTCTACCAGCAGATCTGGAAAGAGGGGGAAGAACATGTGGAAGAATGGAAAAGACAGCAAGGAAGGGGGAAGTTCATGATTTCACAGTCTTTCCAATCCAATCCATACCAACAAGCAGCCAAAAACCACAAACACAAAGTGCACAAAAGAAAGAGGACCTCTTACCAGGATAAATAGTGGAGAAGTGTGCAAACGGGTCCACGAAAAGATTCGAAAGCGGCACAGGTCATGCGTGTTAACAATTAAAGACCTTTGGCTTTCCCTCTCCACTTCACACATGATGCACATGTGATGTGTATTTGCTACTATTTTATTATGTACTAGATGTATACTTGTTACACAATGGCTGAATACTTGTTGTTCTCAAAACATTCACTCAATAGTTCATTATTTCTTCTCTATGATGCATCCTCTCACCCATACTACTATGCCTTTCACATTTCCTCCTCCTCCTTCACAACAACTCATTATCTCTCATCAAATACACATTTTATCACACCATACTCTATATAAAAATTGAATAATATATCTTCATGGTCAACCTCATTCTATATTTCTCCATATTCTCCATGTAGAAACACTCCCTTCACAGTTTAACTTTTCACATACTCCTTTCTCTCCATTCAACTTCCATACCATATAATTATTTTATATATCCTTTTATATACATGTACTCTCTTAAATTTGGCATCTAAAAAAGATGAAGGTTGATAAAACATGATCATAACACTAATTTAAAAATATTAGAAATGCATTACAATATTCGACCAAAACTGTTGGTCCCAAACCAAGACCAACGAAAAACTTCGGACTGTAAATTCAGAAGCATTCTGGTTATACTCCGAAGCAATAGAACAAACTTCAAACATAATCTAAAGTAATCGGTTCAGACTTTGAAGCTCTTTGGTTAGACTCTAAAGCAATATAATAGACTTCAAATAAACTTTGAAGAAATCTAGTCAGACTCTGAAGCTATCTGGTTAGAATGCGAAGCAATAAAACAAATTTTAGATAGACTATGAAGCAATTTGGTCAATTTTGAAGCTCCCGAGTTATACTTCGAAGTAATAGAGCAAACTCTTAAGAAATCTGGTCAAATCCAAAGTTTCCTTTGACATCAATGAAAATAATTCCAATGATCTTCCCCTTTCTCATTGATGGTAACAAACAATGTATCTTTCTCCCCTTTTCTACAAGACCCTCATTTTCTGAAATGTTGTTGAATTGCTGCTCATTGTGTTATCTCTCTCCCTTTGACATCAATGAAAAATGATTAAAAATCTCAAAACTCTCCGCTTTGGAGTGTGCACCCATTGATCTTTTATGTCATGAATTCACTAATGGGGTGAAAAAAATTAAATAATGATTAGACCCCCCTACGATTATGCTTCCCTTTAGTGACTGGATGAGAATGATATCACACAGTTTTTTTCTGAGATATTTAAACGTTTCTTTTGGAAGAGGCTTGGTAAAAATATCAACAATCTATTCTTTTGTAGAAATATATTCTAACTTAACCTATTTTTTCAACTTTCTCTCTCAAAAATGATACTTGATGGGGATGTGCTTTTTCCTAGAGTGCATAACCAGATTCTTTGATATGTTTATTGCACTAATGTTATAAAAAAATGAAAATTGGAAAATCAAACTCTACCTTGATGTCCTTCAATGTTTGAATCATCCATAAAACTTGTGTGCAACATGACACGATTGCAATTTACTTTACCTTTGTTGTAGATAAGGAAATAGAAGCTTTATTTTTACTTAACTAAGATGCCAAGCTATTTCCAAGAAAAAATACACCACCACTTGTGCTTTTCATATCATCAACACTTCCTTCCCAATTTGTCTTTATACGTTGTTAGAGTGAAAACCTTTTCTCTTGAATACCATAAGTCAGAATCCAATGCACCTTTTAGATATTTAAATATTCTTTTGACAACTTGAACATGAGTTTATTTTGGAGTATCTTGAAAATGTGCCACCATGCCTACTTCTTGTATGACATCCAACCTTCACGTTGTTACATATAGAAGGTTTCCAATCATTAATCTATAAAGAGTTTGATTTGGTTTAGGGGATTCATCATCCGTGCTTAATTTTCAGTCTGTGACCATGGGAGTACTAACTAGTTTTACATATTACATGTTAAACATATCATCTCTTTAACATGGTTTGTGAAATGCTTTTACCTTTGTTTGATTGGAAAATTTGTAAACCAAGAAAGAAAGATAACTCACCAAGCACGGAAATTTCAAATTCCTTTTGAGTTTCACCAAAAAAATATTGACACATCTTATCATTACTTCCTCCAACAATAATATCATCAAAATACACAACTACAATCAATTGACTCTCGCCTTCAGTTTTGATGTAAATATTACTATCAACAACACCCTTCTTAAAACCTTGTTGTTGATTTAATTTTAATTGAATTAAATATAATTGTAGAGTAACTACTATAATAACTGATGTAAAAGTACTAATATACAATAAGACACAAGTAAACAAAACATGTAGAATTTAAAACCCTAAGCAAGAGAGGAGATAAGAAGACTTGGCTGATATCTGTGCAATATGGAAGTGATATGGGTATGGTAAAATGCTAAAAAACACTAAAATTTGTCGTAACTGCTCATTGTAAATTCTAGAGTTCAGGAACAATACCGTACATGGGCGCCCGCAGTAAGAAACATGTGCGTGGGTATTGGTGAGTGAATCTGGGTACCCATGACTGTGTAAATGCTCAGGATCTGACTATTGTGTCACAAGGGTTTCACAGTTGTTCCCTACAGATCACCTATATTCATACCTTGATTGTTAAAGGTACTTGTATCTTGAAAAAGATAAGTTCACTTACACATGCCCACAAACCATTTCAAACCCAAAAAGGAAAATGCACGATGGGGAGTCAATTGACCCTGACAGTCACCTTGAGAGTGAACTTATGACTAAGTGTTGCACTACATCTCAGACTCCATGTAGTTCTGTGTGTGTGTGTGTGTGTAGAAATGATGCCCTAGGAGGCCCTTGTGCAAGTTTCACTTGATAGTGGGTTGTAGCTTGAATGTAACGATGCAATAGTATGTTTGGATGGAGTAGATTAGACTTCCCTATGTAGTGTATGCATAAGTATATAACCCTTGTCCCTTGGATGAATAGTAGATGCATTCCTTTGAATTATTTTATTACCTTCGAATACAAGCTTAGGTGATGATATTAATGTTTAGTGTTTGGTCCTTGATTTTGAAAACATAACTATGTATTTATATGATTCCCTTGTTTGAATTTCATAATTGATAACTGGAAGGCTGACCCAAAATATGAATGAAATCTGAAACGAGCAAGGTAGAAAAGGGTTAGGGGTGCCTAGAGGGGACATGAGTGCACGGGTGCTGCTGTCCTAGCTAGGTGCTAGTATATGAAGATATGAAAAATTAATGAGTTAAGTTTCGATTGGGTTATAGGGTGTGTAAAACCAAAGAGAAAACAAGAGACAAAGAAAAGAGGCCAAAGATAGTTGTCAATCACTAGTTTTCATTTCTTAGGAATATTGTAAATGCTAGAATGCTTTTAGGACCTAAAAATGTACCAAGTGTGTGATTTAGTGTCCACATTTGCCCCTAATTTATGTTTTTGAGTGAATAATCGATAAAATAAAGTAGATAGAAGATGTGTACCTTATGATCCTATAAAAAGTGTGGCAAATAGCGTGTTGAGTGGACTAGTGAAGCGTGGAATGATTGCAAAGTGAAGTGTGGAGACTAGGAAAGGAAAATGACCCAAGGGGCATGATGAGTTGTCTTAATTTCCTTTATAAAAAACTCATCTTCTATATTTTTATCAAGCCATTGTAGTCATGTGCATGTATTTTCTAAGCATACTTGAACATTACCATTACAACCTTGAACTTATGGCATAATTATTGATTAATATAGTTCTATCTAGTTATCTTTATTTTGTGGTATTTTGTGTGCATTTATTCTTATTATTCCAATAATTTGTTTGAATGATGATATGTGTGATGCCACTCTTGGTTGTAAGAAATTTTTCATATGCAACAACTTGTATGCAGCAAAGGAAGTATGTGCATCCAAGGACCCATCCACAACAACCCATTTGCAGAAAAAGGAGATCACCTACAGAAAGGAGCCCACATTATCAGAATATTTTAGAAGGAATAAATAATGACACTCAATCCATACGTGCCACTAAAGAAGCAATTACAATGGGGACATGTAGAGTTGGGAGATAACTCAACCATTATTCATTACAATTTATTGAAGAACTGATTGATTGAGTTAACACGTGATTGAAGGAACTAGTCTATTATCTAAACATCTTTTAAGAGTTCCATAGCATATGTTGAATCTCTTGTTGTTCTGTTTGAGATCTTCTACTTGTTTTATCAAATATCTTGCACTTAATTTATTGAAACTCTTAGTTGAAATCTTCTTATTCTCACGTCTTGTTGTAAATGAAAAGTATAAAAGAAACAGGTTGATGTTGGAGATATATCTAGAACATAATAGAAAATAGGGAGATAGATATAGAATTCATTTATTAGTCTATTTCAGAAAGGTAATTTTTTTGTTCCTTGGTTCTTTGATGTAATGTTCATGCAAAGTCAATAAAGATATTAGTTTTATGCATTAGTCTCTAGCTTCAAAGGTTATGAGGGATTAACACCCAAGTCAGGGCCCACCTGTGGTCTACTAAACCCCTCCATTGTTTTATTGTCTTGTTTCATTGCATGTCTATTTACCTATGAACAATTTACCTTTTGTACCTCCATTCTAAATCTATAAATTTTATCTCAATAATAACATGTAGAAGCAATTCATTTCTAGTTCTAAGTTTTGGTTACTTTCAAGCATAGTTGTGACAATTATTTATTTCTAACCTCATATAATTACTATAACTATGCATATAACATTGACAATATTTTAAGTTTACATCCCTTGGTTTGATAATTAAATGATTGTATTTTAATGAACAACATATTAATTGTTACTAGTTGATTTGCACCACCATTTTTTGTGCCTTTGTCGGGATATTGTAAAATTATAGGGTTTTTGAGAGGTTTTGCATTCCTTAGAAGCAATTTAGGTTTATAAATTCCACCCCCAAACCCCCCACCAATGTATGTTGATGGATTTGAGTGATTTGATGCATGCACAATCTAAGAGATGACCATGGTAGATTCTTACCAATCTTCAAATAGCATAGATTGCTTCATTCAATTATGAAGAAGACACATATTCCTTTGTATAAGGCTTGTTGTTATAAGATCTCCCTCCAAGTGAAAGTTATGAAGTTGTTCTTGAGCAACCAAACATGACAAAAGAAGTGAACCAAAATGTGGAAGCAGGGGAACCATGTACATTTGAGTTTCATCTCCAATAACAATCAACCTATTGTTATGAATAACATTTCTCCATCAACCCTTCCCAATTTCCATTGATCTATGATTGAAGACCCATACACTTTCTTGTTTGAGTTTTATGTATAATTCAAGAGATATGATTACACAACAAATGCACACAAGTAGAAGTTGTTCCCTGCAACACTTAAGGATACAACCTTGAGATGGTTTATGGGTTTAGGAAGAGATGTTGTGAGTACCTGACAACAGACAAAGGAAAAGTTTTTGACCAAGTACAAGACTACTGCAGACCAAGTAGCATAGGAGGGGATGAATTCTTCAAGATGACACAAATAGAAGATGAGCCACTAGAAGATTTCCTGGAAAGATTTTTATTTTTCATTCAGAAGTCAAGGCACACAAGATTACCTCCTAAATCTCTCAATTTGGTCTTCTTAAAAGGACTCAGTGAGGAGGATATGGATGCTTTGGACCTGATAGGATTGAGAGACCTTTCAAAAGCTACCATTGATGAGATTTGTGAAGCCTACAGAAATACTCCAAAGAAACCATGAAGAGAATAATAAGTGCTAGATCAAAGGGTGGATCAACCACCAAAGGAATTGGGGATATATCTAAATCAGAGATTGTAAACATGATCAAGAATATGAAACAAGAAATAGTCTCGATGACATGGCCACTCAACTTGATGCTCTACATGTTAAGAAGAAAAGATATGATGCATAATAATAAGTGAAACACTTACCAGTTGGGGATCATGCATTTGTAAACATGAAGGAAGAAAGTTGATTACTTACCGAGTTCCGTCATGCATTCAGGAAGAAAGTTGACCAACATTGCATAAGAAAAGGAGGATACACCAGATTTCAAGATGATAGAAACAAAGGATGGAAAGTCTTCTATGTTTCTCAAAGGAATCCATGACCACCTAGACAAGGAGGTATTCCACAAGATCCCACACCATCTTTTTATAATTTGGCTAGTAATCCATATATGCAACCCCCACCTTGGGATAATACTAAAAAATCTTAGGATCCATACCCTAGCCAATACCAACAAAATGAAAAAATTAGTTTTCAGGACAATAATGGTAATAACCCCCTTATTCATGGCAGCACCCTTGGAGGGGGGGCAATGGAACAACCCACCTACTAACTACCACTAATCCTACCATCAACCTCCTTACCCACAATAGTAAGCTTTGATACCAAACCCCTAAACTGGCTCTCAACCAAAGGCTACTCAACTTCAAACTCAACCATCACCTAACCCCAACAATAAAACCACTCATCCAAACTACATCACTGAATCAACCCAATACCTTTCCTATTTAGTTGATGTCAATGATATCCATCTTCGCTTAGGGAGAGAACTTCTCCCACCAAGTAAACCCACCATCACAGAGATTGCAGATAAACCACACCTAATGCAGAATGGTCCATATCAAATCCAAATAACACTGTAAGATGATCCATAACAACATGAATAGAGTTCCAACAAGGGTAAGATGCAAGTTAATAAACCACCATTTGTAGAGAGATTACAAGAAAAGAAACCTAACTCTAAATCAAATTCTGATTTTGATTTTGTCAATCATCTAAATGATATTTGTGTTAATATTCCACTTATTCAAGCCATTAAGGATGTGCCCATATACAACAAGTTGGTTAAGGATCTATGCATAAAAAAACCAGACAAAAGAAGGAAGGATCCATCCACTATACAAGCTATTAGACAATTGGCTGATATCATTCTTGGAAACTTGATTTTTCCCAAATACATAGTTCTAGGTAGTCCCTTGGTAAACGTTACAATCAATGGAACTAAAATCAAGAAATATCTTATTGCCTAGGGGCAGAAATTAATGCCATGACCAAGAAAATTATGGATGACCTAAAGTTAGAAGGACTAAGGCCAACAACTATAGTATTGCAGTTAGCAAATAGATCAATAGTGACTCATGAAGGAGTCCTTAAGGACATTGTTGTGGTGGTTGACTCTTTGGAATACCCCACTGACTTCATTTTCCTTCAACCAAAAGCGAAGTTTAGGATGTTATCCTATTATTCTTGGAAGGCCATGATTGGCCACTACTGATGCATTCTTAGGTTGTAGGTCTGACAACATGATCATTTTCAATGGAAGTGGTACTAAGAATCTAAATCTCTATCCTCCTACCCAATAATTGAATGATGAAGATCAAACAATTGGAGGCGAGAAACATCACAGATTTAACAAGATACTCAGAGACAGATGAATCATAAGTTTTTTGTAGCTAGGGAAGGGATTCAGCTTTGGCTCTTTGTTACTCAGGCACTGGAGAAATCGATAGCACCATATAAAAGGATTTGATCTATCCTCACTTCTTTAGGCCGTGCCTTTCGACCAGGGTGAGAGGACCATTTTGTAACTGTTGGTTACTCAAACGTGCACCCGTGTCTCGGATCACTGAAGAGGGACCGAGGTGTTCTGAGACCATAATGGAACCATCCCCAAGTTGTGGGACCTTGCGATCTTGGGACAGATCTCCGAGAGAAGGCCAGTTCCTCTATCTATCTCTACTACTATTGCTATTCCTAGTGTTGAAAGGGGAAACTAAGCTATGAATGCCAAGGGACCAGGGAAAGAAGGATAACATGAAGTACACTATACTAAAAGGTGATATCACCAGAAAAGGGATGAACACTATCTTTTCTAAGAAAGAATGACAGGAATATGTGAGAGGAGGCTAGGCACGAGTAGCACAACAAAACACACATTCACCGAGTCGTCCTTATGGAACACAACCAAATATGGATCTTGCAGGGGACCTGAAGTAGCACAACAATACGCAATGCAAGAGAAAAGGAAAGAAGAAGGAACACAAACACACTAGGACAAATAATAGTCACAAAACAATGCTTCCATTACTTCCAAAAATGCATAGAACTATTATAATGATAAGGAGGCCGATATCCACATGCAAGAGCAAAACATGGAGGTCTGCAACTCAAAATACAGAAAATATGGAGTCCTTAGCAACATGCGTAAGGATCCAGAGTATCCAACATAACAAATGAGCCTTTCTCTTACATTTATAGATGAATCCATGGAGGAAGAAGGGAAAAGGAGGAAAACCTGAATTTGAAACACAACCACCAACAAGAAGCATTCAATGTTTGTAAATCCACTTGGAAATTTGTGAAATACACTTCCCCATGCTTGTTTGATGTGTTGAAGACAAAAGAGGGAAGATCATACCAAATTGGGTGGTTGGAGCAATCAGATCTGCTCATCAATGTTCAGAGATGTTTTCCCATTTCTCACCTACCAAATCCAAAATTTGAATTTTGAATTTCTGGCATTGTAGCTGATGTCAGGAGCTTTCTGACAAGTCCAGGTGGGCGCTGATCTGAGCTCTGTAGCTGATGATATGGATGTCAGAAGATGTCAAATTCATTGGCATACGAAAAACACGTGGCGCGTGTTGATTGGCTAGAATGGTGGCCAAATGTACAACTATTTGTCATTTCTACCACGTGTCAATCATTCATTTGTTACGAGGATTCGACACCTGTCTGGTTGCATGTGCGTGGCACACTAAGCATGTCAAGAGATGATCTGGCACAGAAGGGCACGGGGAGAAAATAGAGGAAAGTGCTGAGGGAGCACACAGAGAGCATGTGCGATGCTGCGAGGAGATGATTCAAACCGATGAGTAGAGAACATATGGTTAAGGCACAACTATTACAAAGTAATGGGTGTGACATGTGAAGGGTCAAAGACTTAGGCATGGGGTGGAAAGAAACTAACTCGGAAGAAGGTGGACATGCAAGAAGGCGGGTGCAAGAGAGAAGTGGAAGGAGGAAGGAAAGGGGCGCACGGGTAAAATGTGACCAAGAGAATGTGCCAAATGATTTTGAGCACACACAATTCTTTAATAGATGTCTTAGGGCTAGAATGTGTATGTAAGTTATCCAAATTTCTAGGAGAGCTATTTGGATAACAGTTTTGGTGACTTTCGGGGCCATCTTCCTGCTAGATTAAGGAGACCAGTAACTTGAAGCATCCATTAGGCATGGAGTCTACTTGTACAATCATGAAAATACCCCTGTGGTCACTTTGAGAATCATTGTTGCACTCTGTTATGAATCTCACAACTTCTGAGAGAAGCTCTACATTCTGGAAGTATAAAAGAGCGCATGCGGGAAGCACGCGAGAGGTAAGAACTATGTACAAACAAACAATGTGTGCAGAGCACACTTGGAGGAATCGAAACTAATTTAATATATACAACATGATGTAGTAAACCTAATGGAAGGGTTTGAGATAGATCCTGTTTACTGGGATTTGTAGCGTGCTTCCATTCAGATGGGTTAACTCAAAAGAGTTAGTGTCTTTGCAGGATTTGATGATGTATGGGCCACTCCAAAGTGCATCAAACTTTGAATGACACCCTGGTTTCACTCTGTCAACATCCCATTTTAGGACCAGTCTCCAACTTTGAAAGCTTGAGGCCTAGCCTTTCTATCAAACCATTTCTTTGTTGCTTGTTGATGTTGTTCTAGCTTGATTATGGCAGAGTTTTGAGTTCTTCAAGATGAACCAACTCTGTTATCTCTATTTCTCTTTGATCCACGCCCTCAAATTCCAGCTGCTGGGAAAGTGCCAATGAATTCATTCTAGTGTCAAAGGAAGGGCGGCCTCCTTGCCATAGACAAGCTTTTAAGGAAAAGTTCCTATTACTTTTTGACTGTGATTTTATCTACCTAGAGCGCGCGCAAGACCTTTGTATGCCACTTTCTTTGGCTGGTGTTCATTGTGCGCTTCATGATTCTGATCAAGTTCTTGTTTGTTGATTCTTTTAGGCTAGTTTCCCGAGGGTAATAGTTGGAAGAAGTTTTAGGTAAATGCCCATGATTATAGCCCAATCAGTGATTTTAGTACCAAGGAAGGCCTTTACATTATCAGAGATAATGGTTTGAGGAATGCCAAACCTTGTGACTAAACCTTCGAGAAAGTCAAGGATGACTACCTCAATTGATTCCTTAAGCATGACAACTTTTGTCCATCTGGTGAAGTAATCTGTAGCTATCAACACCCATTTGTGTCCAGTGCTTGAAGGTAGATTGATCATGCCTATGAAGTCGAGACCCCATTGCACAAAAGGTTGATCCTCTTGGATTGGTCGGAGGGGAAGCGCTTGCCAATATTTTCTTTCCTACAAAGAAAGTGCATTCTTTACATTTTGTGACCCACCTGTGTGCATCTGCAAATAGGTAGGCCAAAAGATACCTACCATTATGATATTTATTGCTATAGTTTTGGCAGAGAAGTGTCCACCAGAGAATCCATCATGAAATTTTGCTAACACTTTTTCAGTCTGCGTGCCGTTGATACATCTTAACAACACACCATCTAGATTTCTTTTGAAGAGAAGTCCATCAATCAAAACATAAGGAATAGATTGCAACCTATAGATGCCTTCTCTTTGCTTTATTCAAACCGGGAGGGTATGCACCCTCGAAAAGGAATGTAATCATGTCCTTCATCTAGTCATGTGCACCGGGGTTTATGTTTTTCATGTTCTACGCGCGGGAGGTCTTCATCTAGAAATAATGAAGCCTCAGGTTCACTGTGCGCATCCTCAACAATCTACTTGCAGAGTGCACTACCTCTTACCAGCTTTGTGGCCTTAATAGTCACATCATATTCCATGATTTTGGTCACCCATCATGCTCTCTTCTCATTGATTTCTTCTCCCATGATGAAGTCTCTACAAATGAGTGAGAAACTAACACCTTGATATGATTTGTGGTGAGCATGCTCTTGAATTTCTTGAGCGCGTACATGATGGAGAAGACTTGCTTCTCCATGTGACTATATTTCAATCATAATCCTTCAACGTCTGGCTGAAGAATGCCACTGGCTATTCCAGTCCTTGTTCATTTTCTGTGTCAGGATAACAACAATGCTTGCATCGGCACCATAAGCATAAAGGATGAAATCCTTTGAGTAATCTGGATTGAGGAGTGTTGGCACACAAGAAATCTCTTTCTTGATCTTGTTTAAGCTTTCTCTTCCTTCTTCTATCCATTTGAAGGCTATGTCCTTCTTGAGCATAAGGGTGATGGGCCAAACTAGTCCTACAAAGTTAGGGATAAAACACCTAACAAAGTTAATCTTGCCAAGGAAGGACTATAAGGCTTTCTTCTGCGCGCGGTAGGGAAAGGGCTAGGATGGATGAAATGCACTCAGGATCAATCACGATGCCATCTTTCGAAACCACATGGCCCAAAATATTTCCCTAAGCCACCACAAAGTTACACTTCTTGGGGTTAAGAGATACCCCAAATTCTCTGCATCTCTCAAAGACCTTTTCCAGTGCGCTATGTGATCCACGCTCTTCTTTGAGAAGATAGTTATATCATCAAGGTAAACCAAGATGAACTCATTGATATAACCTTTGAAGGCAATATCCATGGCACACTTGAAACATTGCGCCCATTTGATAGACCAAAGGGAATTTTATGATATGCATATGTTCCCCACTTGGTTGTAAATGTTGTTTTGAATTGATCCTCTTCCTTAACTAGGATCTGGTTAAAACCCAAATACCCATCTAGCATGGAGAACCTTTGCATGCCTTCTACTACATCTACAAAATCTACTCCATTGAAGGCAAAGGATAGTGATCCTTTAGAGATGCCTTATTCAAATCTCTGAAATCAACACAAAGTCTAATTTCACCATTCTTCTTGCATACCGGAACTAGATTTGTGACCCAGGTAGAGTATTTGATAGGAAAGATAATTTTTGCCTCAATGAGTTTTGCTAGTTCCTTTCTCATGAGGGGCTCTATCCTTGGATTGACTGGCCACTATTTTTTCCTAATGGGCTTAATGCCAGGATCAAGGTCAATGGAGTGTTGAGCAACACTTGGATTAAAAATCCTTTGAGGTCTTCATACTCCCATGAGAAAATGTCACTATTTTTTGGCAAGAGAGAGATGAAGGCCTATTTTTCTTGATGCGCACAAGTCTTGTGAGAGCAGCAGTTCCTTTCCGAGTGCAATAGTAATGGAGGAGAAATCCTCTTGTGCAGCACACATGTATCTTTCTTCACCCTTGAACTCATCATCAGGGCTGAACATTTTCTCTAAGGTGAGCAGCCCTTTAGGCAACTTATTTTCTTTAGCTGAATCACTTGGTCACCATAGCTGTCATGCAAGTCAGCTTACATACTTGATGAAAATTCATCTTCATTCTAGATAAATTGGATGATCTACGCATCACTATCGAACACTTGCCAGCTGGTGTTATTATCTAGAATGGATGGTCTGATGACCATCTTAATGTGTTGAGTGTTCCTTTGACAAAGTCCTCAGCAGGAGAAAATTGTGAACCAAGCGCGGCCATTTGGTTAGCCTCCTTGTTCATTCTGTGTGGGACTACCTACAAATTAAGGGCATCAAAGCTCTCAAGTAGGTCCCAAACTCTATGTTTGTAAGCTTTAAGAAGCTTATTATTTGTCTAGAATTTGTTGGTGACCTGGTGGATGATCAATTATGTGTCCCCAATGATTTATAACACTTTAATTTTCTTCTTTTTAGCAATAAGCAAGCCATGCACCAACGCTTCATATTTTGCCACATTGTTAGAACATGTAAACTGCAGCCTATGCATGAAGAATAATTTCTCATCCCTAGGGGAAATGATTACCACTCCTACTCCTGTGTCGTTTCTACTTATGGATCCATCAAAGTATAACTTCCATAGACTAGTTTGAACTTTGTCTCCTATGAGCACGCATGAAAGCATAGCGTCTTCTTCTAGAATGCAATAAGTACCAAGCCATGTTTCATAGGCTTCTAGTTCTTCAGCATAGGGATCAAATTTGTGTTGCCTTTCCACCCATTCATCAAGTACTAGGTCTAGAACAAAGGGTGGAAGAGATTTCTCTTCAGGAACTAAAGCTTGTTCTTCTTAGATAAGACAATTGGCTTGGAGAGGGGATGGGACATATGGCTCTACATGATAAGAAAATATAGGCTCAACTTGTATGGTAAACCGGTACCATGCATTGTCTTGAGTAACATATGAGACCAATCAGAAGACAAGTAACCACCCACTTTAGCAGTGAATTCTCTTGATAGACATAGGGAAAAAAAAGGAGGCATGTCAATAATTGACACATCTTGAGTAATTGTCAGGCTTGGACATGCATGGAGGGTCAACTCAAGATCCTTGATGACTCCCAAGGTAGTTACAATTGAGCCATCAAGTTGTAGGACTCCTTTAGACAAAGGGCTATACTTTAGACCTAAGACATCAACTATCTTCTTAGGCATAACTTAGAAGTACTAGCGCCTGAGTCAATCAATCAGTTATGCACTAGGTGTTTGGCTATAATCAAGGACATATAGAAGGGTGGGGTTTTAGAAATTTTCTTACTTGTTTCTCCTCTTCTTGGCAGATTTTGACATAGAAGTGCGTGGCTTCTGCATAACTAGGTCAGCGCACGAAAGTCTCGCCAGAGCTTCATGCAGCAGATCCACCGAGATGGAATAGTCAGGGCATCCCACATTGTGACGTTTATGTTTGTCTTCTTCATCTAGTCAACAATGCTAAATGGAAGCCCTCCCATCTTGTGAATTTGGGAACAACATCCCTTCTTGAGTGTTCAGGGTGTAGAAGCCTGAATTTTAGTTGGAGCAGAGGCTTGGCCTACCAAAGGATGGGCGCGCACTACTTCAGAAGGAGCTTTATGTGGGGGATCCTACATAGGGGTTTGAACATATTTACTTGCAAGAGGTCTTATATGATTCCTTTTTCTTTTGAAGACCTTTTTCATTTTGGGACTGTGACTTGTGCACCAGACTCTAATATTATTTTCTTATATCTTGTGTTGTCCGCTACTTGGCGCATGGAATATTTGTATCTTCTACAACTTTTGATTGCACAGAAGTCCTCAGAAACAAAGAACATCAAATTGGTTTCCAGGAAACTTCTGTTCCTTCTGGATTATTTGCTTCATGGGTGCTTATTGAAGGCTCACAGGATGAAGCATTATGGATCATGAAGGCTTGGGCATGCACGCAACATTAGCACAATGGTACTAACTATGAGGCATTTTGCAAGGGAAGAACCAATCTGATTCTTGAGCCAAGTTATTCCGAACTGGGACGAGTGCTTGGCTCGCTGCTGTAGGTGTTGGGAGAGAAGGTGTGGGAGGGACAACTTACAAAGGCAGATGTGCATTAGGCTGTCACCTATCATTCTGTTGGTTGGGTGTGTATCTCTGATTTCCATATTGATTCCACCAAGGCTGATTGCCTTGGCCATGCGCCTGATTGGAAATGCCTCTATACGCTTGCGCTTGCTACCTTTCTAATGATATAACCTTGTTTGATAAATTTTTGATCAAGGCCTTCAATTCTTCATCTTCCTTTTGTTATGATGGAGAATAGGATGTTGAGGCAACTGGTTGCATGCTTTGTCAGGAGTAGGAATAGGGGCCACAGAAGGCTGGGGCGCTTGTCTAGGAGCTCACTTTCCCACCTAAATGAGACTATTTTCTGCCCTAACTACAATTCTATAAGCAGATGGTAAGGTCCTCCCTCCCATAGATTGGATCATTACTGAAATATCATTGTTGAGCACCTTCAGATAATAAAGGAAGGCATGTTGGGCTATAGGTCTTACCACAAGGGGAATTCTGTCCCAAGTCTTCTAAAATCTGATGTTAAAATATGTCATCTTGCTCATTGGACTCCCTCCTTGTTGTTGTCAATTGCTCCACCAAAGATAGGTGATCTGACTTGTCTTCAAAGTAACTGCATAGAGCTATTCCTAGCTCATCCCAATTGGTGATAGATCCAAGCCTCAAGCCTCGGTACCATTGAAGTACTTTACCTTTGAAAGAGGTTGCAAGCAACCTGACTGCTACATCATTATGTGTGATCAGATAGAATGAACACACATTTTCTACATCCTGGATATACTCATGAGGGGTGACTTGATTCTCACCAGTGAAGTAAGGAATACTTTTGAGCGCACCATTGGGCATATCATGTTGTACGGCCAGAGTAAGGGACTCCCTCCATCAAAGTTCGCAAAACTTCTTAGTGGAGGAGGTGGCTTGATGCGCCATTACAGGGGACACAGGTTGTCTGTTTGCAAGAGGAGTTGAATGGGTGCGGCACACTGGAGACAAATATATGCGCGTGGGATTTCTGGAATGAACTTTTCTCGGGGATAGCTAGAGGTAATCAAAAGAGTCTTCAATTGTTGCACTTCTTCTTGTGTGCACTTTTCTCATGAAAGGTGCTCAAGACTGCTGAAACAAAGATTTAAAATATTGGGAATCACTAGATGTGTTTGAAAGGACCCTCTTCAAAGGCTAAAACACTAAGTCCACACACCAAAACTTAGAGATATGAAATTTGAGCTTTCAATGTTGGTCCCACTCAGGCATGCTAGAAACTATTGTTGCTCAAACATGCACCCATGTCTCGGATCACTGAAGAGGGATCGAGGTGTCTGAGACCACAATGGAACCATCCCCAAGTTGTGGGACCTTGCGAGCTTGGGACGGATCTCCGAGAAGGCCAGTTCCTCTATCTATCTCTACTGCTACTACTACTCCTAGTGTTAAAAGGGGAAACTAAGCTATGAATGCCAAGGGACCAGGGAAAAGAAGGATAACATGAAGTACACTATACTAAAAGGTGATAACACTAGAAAAGAGGGATGAACACTATTTGTTCTGAGAAAGAATGATAGGCAATATGTGAGAGGAGGCTAGGCACGAGTAGCACAACAAAACACATTCACCGAGTCATCCTTATGGAACACAACCAAATATGGATCTGCAGGGGGCCTGAAGTAGCACAACAATACGCAATGCAAGAGAAAAGGCAAGAAGAAGGAACACAAACACGCTACAACAAATAATAGTCACAAAACGATGCTTCCATTACTTCCAAAAATGCACAGAACTGTTACAATGATAAGGAGGCCAATATCCACATGCAAGAGCCAAACATGGAGGTCTACAACTCAAAATACATAAAATATGGAGTCCTTAGCAACATGCGTAAGGATCCAGAGTATCCAACATAACAAATGAGCCTTGCTCTTACATTTATAGACAAATCCATGGAGGAAGAAGGAAAAGGAGGGAAAACCTGAATTTGAAACACAACCACCAACAAGAAGCATTCAGTGTTTGTAAATCCACTTGAAATTTGTGAAATATGCTTCCCCATGCCTGTTTGACGTGTTGAAGAAAAAATAGGGTGGATCATACAAATTTGGTGGTTGAGCAATCGGATCTACTCATCAATGTTCAGAGAGACATTTTACCATTTCTCACTACCAGATCTGCCAAAATTTGAATTTTGAATTTCTGGCACTGTAGTTGATGTCAATAGCTTTCTGACAAGTCCAAGCAACACCGATCTGAGCTCTGTAGCTGATGATATGGCTGTCAGAAGATGTCGAGTCGTCGACGTATACGTAAAACACGTGGCGTGTGTTGATTGGTTGGAATGGTGGCCAAATGTACAACTATTTGTCATTTCTACCACGTGTCAATTATTCATTTGTTGTGAGGATTCGCGCACCTGTCTGTTACACGTGGCACACTGAGCATGTCAAGAGATGATCTAGCACAAAAGGGCGTGGGAAGAAAATAGAGGAAATCGCGAGGTAGCGTGCGCGATGCGCATGCGCGGGAAATGATTCAAATCGGTGAGCAGAGAACATATGGTTAAGGCACAACTATTACAAAGTAATGGGTGTGGCACATGAAGGGTCAAAGACTTAGGCGTGCGGGGTGGAAAGAAACTGACTCAGAAGAAGGTGGACACGTGGAAGGCGGGTGCAAGAGAGAAGTGGAAGGAGGAAGGAAAGGGGCATGCAGTAAACTATGACCAAGGGAATGTGCCAAATGATTTTGAGTGCGTAATTCTTCAATAGATGTCTTAGGGCCATAAATGTGTATGTAAGTTATCCAAATTACTAGGAGAGCTATTTGGATAACAATAACCTCTGTTGTGAAGGACATGAAGAGATCCTTCTTTGCACAATTTTCAGGGGAACCTTGAGAAAATATGATCAATACGCCACAATTTAACTCTCACGAGTTGTCACTTCTAAAGAATGGGGATATTTTCTTTAGCAAGGTTCAGGTTACTAAAGACACTTGAAACCTTCTTGCTTCTATATATTTTGGTAGTAGAATTGGTTCATTTGTGGATACACAACACAAAACATGGGTACTTCGGGTAGGATTCATGGTTATTTGAAAATTTTGGTGGGGGTTAAGCAAGATGAAGTTGATTTCACCAGATCTTTGAGAACCTTTACAACAATTGGAAGACTAACAAACAGAATGCTTCAAAATAGCCAAAATATTCCTTCAACTAGAAGGTGTGCATCAATGGAGCCCCATCTCACATGGTTTTCACACAATCTTTGAGAATTCAACATGAAGGCTCGAGCTAAAGACTCAATTAAACATTAAAGACCCCTGGTTCCTCATGCCTAAGATACACTCAAAGGCTTACAGACAATATTTATCAACAAAATGATAGTAAAGTGATTTTAAATTGTTTATCTCATTACAAGATGAAGGCTCTTCTCATAATGAAATTGCAAATGCCACTAAACTATCATAGGGATGAGATCCTATGTGATTCGGAGGGATTTTAACATAATATTGCAACAAAAACATCAAAACCATTTGAAAACATTCTGAAATAAAAAAGACACAATTTTTCCCAAGATCAACATAGATTAATTTGAGATCTATTAGATTTATCAACAGGGGAAAGTTTCTTGAATAGTCTCAGAGCTTGTCAATGGTTGTACACTCGCAACCATCTTGATGCGATCAAATCTAAAACACAAGAGATTAACAAGTTTCTCATATGGTCTCTCAGGAAGATGGGCTTTCTCAAATTTTCTTATAAGAATTAAACCCCCGACCATTTGCAAGAGTATCCTCATTGCATTTATACAATTCACTCCTCACTCATCCCAAATTTTCCCCCAAAAAATAATATTCGAGGAATCCTTTGCTTGTTACCAATTTGTCTCAGAAAGTGATGTTTAAAAATTTACACCCAAAGTTGCTAGGTGGACAAATCATGAACTGATCACATTTCTCAAACCCTCAACCATGACTAGGATGCCATGCCATAGCTTTTTTGATAGTCCTTCTAATCATTCTTTTATTTTGTCATGTGAGAAATCCCCTTTTTAATCATTTTCAGGTGGCTCTATATAGTTGGATCTAACAAAAATCCTTTTCACCCTCGAGAATACACCTTGAGAAATGATTTCCCTCGCATGGATGCCTGCATTCATGCCTCTCAAAATGATGTCCATGCATACATTATTCACATACCTACGAGTTCGAGTTGGCCAAGTGTGCAAAGAGGATTCAGCGGAAGCCTCCACATGTTTCCTTGGTGTAACTGCAAAGATGAAGTCCAGAGGCAAGTTCCCAAACAAGCGCGGGCCTTCCATGTGCCTTGGGCCCAAGAAATTTGCCTTGGCCTTTGAAAAAGTCTTAGTATAAAGAGGAGCCAATGGAAGCCTCCACGTGTCTCCATGGCGCAACTTTGATATGGTGCCCAAAAGTGGAGACCCTAAACAAGCATGGGCTCACAAACGTGTGTCTTGGCCCGACAAAGTTATTGAAAGAGTTTAAGGACCAGTGGAAGGTGCCATGTGCCTAGGGTCCGAGAAAGTTTCTTTGTCCATTGAAAAGTCCAAGTATGGGCAGATCCAGGAAACCTCCAAGTGTCCCTTCAACACTTCTTCAAAAGTAAAGTATAGGGGTAGGTCCCAAATAGGCGCGGGCCCTCCATGTGTCCTAGCCTTAGAAAGTTGCTTGAAAAGTTTAAGTATAAAGAGGAGCCAGCGGAAGCCTCCATGTGTCTCCTTGGCACAACTGCTAAGGTAGGACCCAGAGGCGGATCCTCAAATGAGCGCCGACCCTCCACGTGGACAAGCTTTGAGTTGAAGTGGGCCTTAGAGTTTTAAAATGCCTCGACGACCCGCCTCTCCACTTCTAACTTTTGATGTGGGCCCCAAAGAGTTGCAGGGTTATTTCATAACTTTTCTCCCTCGTACAAAGAGGTAAAAAACTTCAAAATGTTCGTTGACCCACCTTCCACTTGTAACATGAAAAAACTGCCACATGTCCTTCTTTGGGGTCAAAGTAAGACTTTTTCCCTGCCACTTCATGTTTGTTGATTAACCAATTAGATGTTATCGGGGCTGCATGGGGCCAATTTGGTATTTTTAAAAATGTGACAAAAGTGGAAAGTTTCACCAAAAAGACCCATCGGGCCACATCCAATCAGAAAGGACCACGTTTCCATGGATATTGGGACAAAATTGATAGGGAAAACATGACTGTGGAAAAATAGAAGGAAGGGGAAAACCTGAATTCATGCCCAAATTACAACTTCTTCCTCATGGACAGAGAAATGGAAAACAATATCTGGACTTAATGTGATCCTCACCAAAGGAAAGGACTGATCATGGCAACCAAATGAAGGAAAAATCTTTCACACATCGATACAGGGATAGAGAAACTTCAAACCATGTGGACTAGATGTTTTTGACAAACAAGGGTGAGATTAAATTGAGCACCAACATCGGCTCCGACTCGGGATGGGCACTCCCTGCGAGTGCCACAAGAACAAATAAACCATGTGCCAAAAATCCATTGGGAAACGGAGTCAAGAACAAGATTGCAGAGCAGAAAGACAATAACCAAATCCCCAAGATGAAACCGAGAAACCAACAAAAACTGGTCACCAGGGACCAGGAAAAACCAAAATAGAAAAACATGAAAGTAGAATGAAACCAAAAGACTATACACTATACAATGATGTGCACCTTGATTTAGAGAAAAAATCAAGGAAAATTTTCAAGTGCCTTCGATTCTAGATATGACCATGCTAAGTAGTTCTGATACGTCTTTAACAACTAGGTCATATGATTGTTTCTCTTTTCCATCCAAGTTACTATCTGACCACATTTTTTTAGGCTTATCCTTTGTGCCTAGGTCAAGTTTTTCAACATCTCTTGAGGATGCATCAAACATCAAAGTCTCGGGAAAATCAACTTTCTCAGGATATCTGCATTGATCAATTTCATACTCCTTGAAAACAACATAGCTCACAGAGTTATTAACATCAATGTCTACATGCAATACTTCATAAGAAGCATTTTTGGGGTCCTCAATGAGATATAACATTTTCTTTTCACCATATAACTTCACAAGGCTTCCCTCAATTGGTATGGTTGCATAAGACATGTCCATTTGCACACTTCCACCCACACTAGCTGCCCACTTTCTTGATAATAACATCCCCCACTTAGCAGGACAATCCACAATTACTACATTCAAAGCTAAGTACTTTCTTGGATACTACCAATTGCACTACTAAACCCTTGACACATCCAACTACTGGTACCTCTCTTGAATCCATGGCAATACATTTCCCATAAGTTGTTGTTACTTTGATATTCAACTCATTCATGACCTCAAGAGGCATTACATTACATGAAGCTCCCGAGTCAAACATGCAATTATGTAACAACCTATCTTTAATAATCAAAGTAGTGAAAAATGGATCCACTTTCAGCTGAGACTCAACCAGAGAAGTTCCCAAATAAACCTCAGGTGTTTCACCCAATTCCTCTAATGCTTGTGGTTTTTCTAATTCTGCAATGGTAGGAGGAACCTCTACATTGTTTACATTTTTACCCTAGGTGACCTTTTCTTCCTTAAGCCCCAAATACTCAAACGTCCCTCTTCTTATGCTCAGGGATTCTAAGCAATTCAAAATAGGAACAATGATCTTGATCTAACTCAAGATTTGGGCTATGTCACAAAGAACATATTTGGGTAAGGCAATGTTAGGAGGAAGGTTTACAAATTCATCTGATGGCATGGGATTTTTCACAGTCTGAGCATGGGGAGGAACACAAGTTTTATTTGGGGTGACAAATCCTTTTCTAGATGCATCTTTTTAGGGGTTTCCTTAGAGATACTTGGTAAGAATTGGAATTTTGGTTTGGCTGAGGCCCTACCCCTTTGGCAACCTTACTCCTAGTATTGTATTCCTTTTCTTGGGCAACTACACATTCATTAACAACTATCTGTCCTCTTTTGAAGGAATTCCTCCATCATACTTTTTAATCATTAATGCCCTTAAGTACTCAAAATCATTATTAGGAAACTCAAAATCTTGTACCATATCAATTTCAAAAGTATGAGTGGGAGGAAGAGGTAATACCCGATGAATGCAATCCCAGAAATCAACAATGCAGAATTCTAGCACTTATCATCTCAATTGAGGTTGCTCCCTGTTGTGAACTTGTAGAGCAATCCATCATGCATGCATCATCATCTGTCTCATCATCATCAGCTTCCTCAACTTATTTTTCTTCATCACATGGGGAATGGGGCAAGAAACATCTATCACACCACTCCATATCATGGACCTCTTCCACAATAGCAACTCTGGCAGCTAAAGGATCAGGCACCAATCTATTTTCCCGGGGTTGGGGCTATCTATTTTCTTGATCCCACGGGCCCTTTACCCCTATCATCTGATCTATGATCACCTTTGGGATGATTTGAAAATATTTCTTGACCTTGTGGCTTGTGCTAGACCTTGGAACTTTGTCCAATCCCTTTCTCTGCTCTAGCCAATTTATAGGATATTTCCTTAACAACTCCGACCAAAGTTTTTACAACCTCTTCTAGATCCACAGACTTACTTGACTAAGGCTTTTCTGGATTGATCAGCTTGATACCTTCCCTCTTAGGAGGCTTACCAACTACTTTGATGTTATTTTCAATCTGCAAAGCCATGGTGAAGGCCTGCCTCAAAGTTCCAGGGTTTTTGTCCCTTAAATAATAAGCAACCTTTTTGTCAAAAGCATCAAATATTTTATCAGACAGGAAACATCACTTGGCCTCAGGATTACAGGTAGCCTATTCAGGGTCTTATTGAACCTTGTATTGAAGTCATGAACATATTCATTAGGATTCTTCTTAATATTTTCAAATTTAGACAAAAAAGAAACCTGAGATCTGTCTTATCCCCATATTGCAATCTAAAAGCATTTTTCATTTTTGTCCATGAATCTATTGAGTTATCTAGAAAAGACTTATACCAGTCACATGCATCCTCCTCAAGAGTATGAATAAACAGTTTTATATACACATCCTCAAATTCAATCTCAAAGTCTTCCATCATATTGATAAAAAGTTTTAAATGTTGATCACCAGTGATAGCATTATTCCCTTGAAATTTAGGCAGTCTATTTCTAACATCTTGTGGCACTACATTTGGATATCCAGCCATACCTCTAAAATCTATAGGTCCAAAAGTGTTGACAACAAATGGAGGTCTAGGTGGAGGTTGGGCCATATTGCCTTGAGGGGGTGATCTTACAGAGAAACAAAATGATGAGGGACAAGGGGTATTTAGAACACAGGAGTATAATTTTCAAAATGAATGTCCTCTAAAGACTTTTTCATGGAAAACCCTATCAACTTTGGAAAATACAGGACAGACTGAGAAGCACACTTATCAGACACAAATGAAGGCCCCTCTCCAGTTGGAGAATTCAATTCTATATAAAGATTACCTGATTCAGAATCACTTGAAGAAGAATGGTAATCCTCAACCATAGGTTGATCACTTTCCACAATGGATAACTCTTTTCTTGATTCCTGATCTCCAACTATTTTCTAGACTCTTTTCCTTCTAAATTTGTCTTTCCTAGTTCTGAAACAACTTTCTAGTAGGTTCTTTAGTGAAGAAAGATCTTCTTCCTTCTAACTTTGCAAAGATTAGTGATAGATTTCACTTAATACAGGTTAAGGCACTAGTATTTATCAAAATTTAAATCAACACGGAGTCGCCACTAAGGATTTTCACCTTAGTTGTGAAAATGCACTATAAATGACTTGTCAAATATCTATCAACACTTAAATCCTACAAAGCTTAGCAGATCTGACCTTCCTCTACTAGTATTTATCACTGATGATATAAATTTAGTGCAATAACCACTAGAAACTGAAATATTGCACACAACTTGTAACTTGCACAAATCTTACAAATCTCAACAAAGGATGACATTTAAACAACATATTTACACTTAGATCATGTAAGAAACATTACCATGGATAAATATAAGAATGCCTTTGAAGATCCCTAGTAACGGTGCCAAAAAGGTGTTGATGCCACACAAAAAGTCCAGTCTCGTTCAAATAATCCCCGATAATGCTAATAATTCCCTAGAAATGGCACCAAAAAAATGGTGTTGGTATCCAAATTGATTCTCCCTTGGAGGCCAGCAACATCACAGATTTAACAAGATACTCAGAGATAGATGAAATCATAAGTCATTTTGTAGCCAGGAAGGGATTCAACTGGCTCTTTGTCACTCGGCATTGGAGAAATGGATAACACCATATAAAAGGATTTGATCTATCCTCACTACTTTAGGTCGTGCCTTTCGACCAGGGTGAGAGGACCCATTTTGTAACCTCTGTTGGTGAAGGACATGAAGAGATCCTTCTTTACACAATTTTCAGGGGAACCTTGAGAAAATATGATCAATACGCCACAATTTAACTCTCATGAGTTGTCACTTCTAAAGAATGGGGATATTTTCTAAGCAAGGTTCGGGTTACTAAAGACACTTAAAACATGTTTGCTTCTATATATTTTGGTAGTAGAATTGGTTCATTTGTGGATACATAACCAAACAAACATGGGTACTTTGGGTAGGATTCATGGTTATTTGAAAATTTTGGTGGGGATTAAGCAAGATGAAGTTGATTTCACCAAATCTTTGAGAACCTTTACAACAATTGGAAGACTAACAAACATGAATGCTTCAAAATAGCCAAAATATTCCTTCAACTAGAAGGTGTGCATCAATGGAGCCCCAGATCTACACGGTTTCACACAATCTTTGAGAATTCAACACAAAGGCTCAAGCTAAAGACTCAATTAAACATTAAAGACCCCTGGTTCCTCATGCCTAAGATACACTCAAAGGCTTACAGACAATATTTATCAACAAAATGATAGTAAAGTGATTTTAAATTGTTTATCTCATTACAGGATGAAGGCTCTTCTCATAATGAAATTGCAAATGCCACTAAACTATCATAGGATGAGATCCTATGTGATTCGGAGGTATTTTAAACATAATATTGCAACAGAAACATAAAAACCATTTGAAAACATTCTAAATAAAAAGCACACATTATTTTTCCCGAGATCAACATAGATTTATTCGAGATCTATTAGATTTATCAGCAGGGGAAAGTTTCTTGAACAGTCTCAGAGCTTGTCAATGGTTGTACACTCATGCAACCATCTTGATGCGATCAAATCTAAAACACAAGAGATTAACAAGTTTCTCATATGGCCTCTCAGGAAGATGGGCTTTCTCAAATTTTCTCATAGAATTAAACCCCGACCATTTGCAAGAGTATCCTCATTGCATTTATACAATTCACTCACTCATTCATCCCAAATTTTCCCCCAAAAAGAAGAATATTCGAGGAATCCTTTGATTGTTACCAATTTGTCTCAGAAAGTGATGTTTAAAAATTTACACCCGAAGCTACTAGGTGGACAAATCATGAACTGATCACATTTCTCAGACCCTCAACCATAATTGGGATGCCATGCCATAGCATTTTGATAGTCCTTCTAATCATTTTTTTTTTTTTCATGCAAGAAATCCCCTTCTTAATCATTTTCAGGTGGCTCTATATAGCTAGATCTGACAAGCAATCCTTTTCACCCTCGAGAATACACCTTGAGAAATGAGTGCTCTCGCATGGATGCCTGCATTCATGCACTACGAGTCCAAGTTATCCAAGTGCAAAGAGGATTCAACGTGGAATCCTCCATGTGTTTCCTTGGCAACTTTAAAGGTGAAGTCCAAAGGTAGGTTCCCAAACAAGCGCGGGCCTTCCACGTGCCCTGGCCCAAGAAAATTACCTTGGCCTTTGAAAAATTCTTAGTATAGAGAGGAGCCAATGAAATCCTCCATGTGTCTCCAAGGCGTAACTATGATATGGTGCCCAAAAGCAGAGACCCTAAACAAGTGCAGGCTCACCATGTGTCTCGCCCGACAAAGTTATTGAAAGAGTTTAAGGACCAGTGGAAGGTGCCACATGCATAGGGTCCAGAAAGTTTCTTCAGCCATTGAAAAGTCCAAGTATGGGTAGGATCCATTAGAAACCTCTAAGTGTCCCTTTGGTGCTTCTTCAAAAGTAAAGTATAAGGGCAGGTCCCAAACAGGCACGGGCCCTCCACATGTCCCATGCCTTAGAAAGTTTCTTGAAAAGTTTAAGTATAGAGAGGAGCCAGTGGAAGCCTCCACATGTCTCCTTGGCACAACTACTAAGGTAGGACCTAGAGGCGGATCCTCAAATGAGTGTCGGCCCTCCACGTGGACAATATTTGAGTTGAAGCGGGCCTTAGAGTTTCAAAATGCCCCAGTGACCCACCTCTCCACTTCTAACTTTTGATGTGGGCCCCAACGGAGTTGCGGTTATTTCATAACTTTGTTCCCTCGTACAAAGAGGCAAAAACTTCAAAATGTTCTATCGACCCACCTTCCCACTTGTAACATGAAAAACTACCATGTGTCCTTCTTCGGGGTCAAAGTAAGACTTTTTCCCTACCGCTTCATGTTTGTTGATTAACCAATTAGATGTTATCGGGGCCGAGAGCCAATTTGGTATTTTTAAAAATGTGACAAAAGTGGAAAGTTTCACCAAAAAGACCCGATGGCCACATCCAATCAAAAAGGACCACGTTTCTACGGATATTGGGACAAAAATTGATAGGGAAAACATGACTGTGGAAAAAAAAGGAAGGGGAAAACCCGAATTCACGCCCAAATTACAACTTCTTCCTCATGGATAGAAAAGAGAAAAACAATATCTAGACTTAATGTGATCCTCGACCAAAGGAAAGGACTGACCATGAAACCAAATGAAGGAAAAATCTTTCATGCATCGATATAGGGAGACAGAGAAAACTTCAAACCATGCGGACTGAGACGTTTTGAACAAACAGGGTGAGATTAAATTGAGCACCAACACAATCATGATATATGCTTTACACTAAATCATCACCTCTTGAAGATCACTCATCCATATGTCGCATTCAATATCATCTACACATCTTCATTATATAATCAATAATCCATGATTTATTCATCAAGTATTTCTAATAAATGACGAAACATCGCTCAAAACATTTCCCGATGACGCACTCTTGTTTACAGTTCATTCAAACTACTAAGGGGGCATAAATAAATGAAACTCATTGCATAGATACACATCCACTCGGGGCACATAGCTCTTATCATTCACACAACATTCCATTCCATCTCATCCACAACATACTACATATCTTGGTTACAATTACTCTTGGTTACATTTGCTTTTACATGATTCACTTTATTACACATGCTAGATAGATATCATGTATGTCTTATATTTAGCATATACACATGCGTGTTCACTTGCCTTTCTAGTTGTGATCGCAGATTCTACATATCTATTACATGCAACATGGATGTTTGGTGCAGTACCTATTACCGGTCCCAAAAAGGCTCCTGGGGCATATGTAAATTTGTATAGTACAGGTGTTATTATTTCATTTTTGTTCATAACACACTACTTTATCAATTCATACATGCTTTGACATACTTTTTATCTTTCTAACATGCTAATGGGTGCTTCGTGTGTAGCATTTATTATGCAAGATTACTTACTTCCATGATTATATATTACATTTCTTGTCATTGTTTTCCACTATTTGTGGGATTTTCCCTTTGTCTTATGTGCACAATTGTCTATTTACGGCCACTATGGCCTTGATTATCTTGTGACATCATGAGTGGTGCCCCATGTTTTCAACCAATGTTTTGCCATCTTTTTGCATGTTTACATTATCTTCTTTTGTGTTAGCTTAAATAATGTCTGCTTAGCTTACATATTGTATTTTACATGCATGTTTGTATTTTCTTATACTAACACTTGTCTCCTAGCCATTTGTTTGTGTGTGCCTTTGTTTCTACCAAGCACATTCCCTTCACCTATAGGGCACAATTTCAATGCAGCGGTCCATCCTCCTTTGGGCTGCATACTCCTTCAATAACATTACATGCACCCCAAATGGGAGGGCATCATTTCGGTGAATCAAACACCCCATACAGACTTATACATAAAGCACAATACCAGTACATAATTGATAGTTTCATACAAGGATCAAAATTACACTTAGCTTCTTAGTACATAACAACCTTTCCTAGATGCCTAAAACCAGGGGGAAATTACATAGCGATTGGAAGTTCAGAACAACCTACAAAATTCCATACACAACATATTTTATAGGGCATACAGGCCTTAACACTTACATTTATACACACCATCTGCAATGGTGTTCTAGTTCCAGGGAGCAGTTAAAGGATATAGGATGACACTAGAATTTCATCTCTACACTACTTTTGTCATGGTGTAGGATCACCCAAAAATCAACATTTCAGAGCGCTCTACAACTTTGGGAAGCGGTTAAAGGTTGGAAGATGACACTAGACTTTTCTCCCTACACTTCTTCTACCATGGCATGATATCACCCAAAAAACTTGACTTTACCGACATCTATATGATCCCTTCTACACTCTTTTCCTCATCAGGGATCAGGTGCACATGTTCCTTTTTTCACATTTTCAACATTTTACATACTTTTTATATATATACATGTATTTGACTAATTTTTTCTTCTTTTCCTTATAGGTCGATCCGTATGAGAAGCGGTAGTCAACATCATCAACGTCATTCCACAACATCACCACATCAACAACAACAAAATCAACATCAACAACAGGTACATCATGACATTTACACGTGTTCCTTCCCTAGGTACATTTTTCATCATCACTTTTTTCACTTCCTCATCCTTAGCATCCATGCTTTACACTTTTATCATTCCACGCTTTGTCTAGTCCCTTGACACACTTTCAACATCGATCTTCAGGGTTATCAGAACACATGTCTATCTACTTCATATTACCGAGCTTTCCTCACCAACATAAAGTGGGGAAAATGTAGACATAAAATCACACACTTTGGGTAATTATCTAGTCTTGGTTACATACTACTATTCGTGTGATTCCTAATTAAGAAAAGTACTAATTAACCCATGTCTTTGGCCACCTTTATTTGTTTTCTATTGTTACTTTTAGTCATGTATCCTTACTTTCTCAGTCTGCATTTTACTCTTCAACATTTGTCATCCTGGACACCAGCACCCATCCAGGATGCCAACACTAGGCGCCCTCGTCCCCTTTGGGAAACCTTGTCCTCTTTGTACTTTGATCACACTTTTTGGGTCCTTTCTAGCCATTTGAGCATATTATCTTTTAAGTAATCGGCCTTTTCGGGGTTAATTATGAAATTCAAGCAAGGGAATCATATAAATATAAAGTTATGTGATCATAATAAAGGACCAAGCACTAAGCACTATCTATCACCGCCTAAGGATGCATCCATCCAAGTATCTAAGGATCCATTTGCATCTATCTAGCGCTATCACAAGGGACACAAGAGCTAATTTTCTGCATCACACACATAGGATGGAAGTTTATTCTTTTCCATGCACACATTTACCACATTCTACATATAACTAGTTACTTGTTATCCAAGTGAAACACACATAAGAGAAACCTAGGGAAAAATTTCACACACACACACACACACACAAAACTACATTGGGTCTTAGATGTAGTGCAATGCTCATTTTTAAGTTCACCATTGTGACAGCTAAAGACAATCTGACCCCTCATTTTGCATCTTTATTTTTAGGATTTGATGTCTATTTGAAGGTTTTGTAGGTTCATACTTCATTGCGGTTTTTGGCGATTCCAACGATCACTGTGCAATCTCATAACAATTAAAGGTGACTAAAGGAGAACACCTTGTGACACCTCAGGGAAGGGTTCTTCCACATTTTTGCAAACCTAGGCATCCAGGAAAAGGTATAGGGAACCCACGGTCACCCTTTTCCTTCTCGAGGTGCCCCAATCCAGGCTATTTATCCAAATCTACATTTTTGTGAGCTTCGGTATGATGATCAGTGCTTCTTCTTTTCCAATTTTCCAACTCTGAGAATTCTCTAGAACTCTGTGAATCAGCTAAGGCTTCTTACCCTCTCTTTAAACTTAGGGTTTTTTACTTTCTTGCTTAGATTGCTTTGGTTACTTTCAGTATTTAATTGATGTACTTATTTATTGCTATAATAACATTCGATTAGGATTTTATTCACATTTTATCTTAATCAAAACAAAGAAGAAAATGGAGTAGTGACACTCAATATATGAGTGAAATTATGCGCCCTGTATTATTTGGAAAAACGAGTGCAAATGGTAACTATAGTAAATAAAAAAAAATTGATATATATATATATATATATATATATATATATATATATATAGTGATAATAAAAAGTGAATAGTAACTTCAAATGAATCGTGATTGAATTAGCATTTGAGCTCTAAGCTTGTGAGGATGCCGCAAATTAGGGTAGCGAGGTTGATGAGATTTGAGAGAGTGGCGATGACCGTGGCATCACAAATGATAGATGAGTTGGTAAGTACAATTATTTTTGAATGTTTTGGTGAAATTTGATCTATTTTTTCAAATTTTCCAAATTTTGAATTTTTGGGTGTTTCTGACGTAAGCGGGAGTGGACAAGGTGTTGATGTATTTTGGGACACCAAAACCTAGTTCTAGGCACTTGTTTCCTTCTCCTAGGCATTGACGACCCAAGAGGGTATTTTGATAGCATAATGTGAAATATGTGGCTTTTTAATTACTTGGCGCAACATGGTTGGTTGTATTAGCATATATATGAGGTACTAATGTCAAGATTTTGTTGGTGTTTGTGTTGTACATAGAGATATACACTCGAGGGAGTTCCATGGAGCTTGACATTTGAGTCAATTATTAACTTTGGGCTTATCTGACGCGGAGTGGGGTATACTAGACCGTTCTAGCCTGAGGCACATAGCGATATGGGGAGGTACCCCATAATATGCCTATATTGACTACATTGTGTGAGCGGTGGTGTGCAGATACATGTAATTTTTGGCTACCTACTAGGGAGATGACATTAAACCTAGAGGATGTATATTGTATATTGTGACTACTAGTTATGGGTGAGAGAGTCCAGGTGATGGCTGTAGTGGATACTGAGAGGCAGATGAGAATAACTAGGTGATACTTTATAGGGACACGAGTATAGAAAGAGAACCATATTAGTCTAGATTTCATATTGAGATCAGGTGTTCAACGATTACAAAATTTATTACAGTTGTGAGTTCTTGATCTTGTTATAGTAGAGGGTGGTTGAGTGGGTAGCATGTATAAGATGCATGAGATTTGTCAGCACATAGATGAGCATGGGACTAGATTTGCATAAGTGAGGTGTATTTTGGCCCATTTATACAGATTCACATAGGAGGACCATGGGGTGGACTTGGATCCACCATATGTTACATGTATGGGCCCATAAGCATATTACAATATTGAGGCCACTTGGTGGGCCACGGGGTAATTGGGCGAGGACTGACATTTTTACGGTGAGGTGGAAAGGCATGCTTAGTAGGAGACTAAACACGACCACCTATACAGGTTCATTTTAAGAGACCTCTTAGAAATCAGAGGTGGAAAATACCTGCAAATATCCTCGGAACCAGTTTCACATGGGAAGGCAATTTTTTTGGGGGTCCGCAACAAAATTTTCACCTAATTTTTAAGAGGTGTGACAGATAGAAGGCTATAAATGCATGACAAAAGATTTGATGTCACGTGTCAACAAGGTGGTGGATGCGGGTCAACGAACCTCATTGACACACGTCAACAAGGTCGTTAATGCGTCAGTGAGGTTCATTGATGCACATCAACCACCTTGTTGACGTGTGACAACAAATCTTTTCATGTGCTGCCTATAGCCTCTTCCCTCTGTCATGCAAAAATAAAATCTTTGTGTCACGTGTCAACAAACTCTCTTTCGCGTATCTACTTCTTCCTCCACACTCCTGTCAAACATCAACAAACTCTCCATGTCATGTGTCAACAAACTCTCCATGTCACGCATCAACAAACTCTATGTCGCTCATCTGCAGCCTCCACCCTCCTATCACGCGTCTATAGCCTCCGCCTCCTATCACACATTTACTATACTTGATAATACATATGCCCCCAGGTGGTATGAGTGATCTAGTAGTGTTCTACCTAGCGAATAATCTAGGATTATATAGGGGATAGTTTCAAGGGTAGGCGAAATCTGACCCCTAAAAAAATTAAACTGTAATTTTTAGGCAAACAGGTCACTAACCCGCGAAAATTCACCTTTTCAAATTTTTCAAAAATGGAATATTCACCATATTACAAATATTCGCCACTAAAATTATCCCTGCACCTATAGGTCAATGCTTGATCGGATGGGTCCAAGGGCCATCATATGGAGGCCATATAGAAATTAAGGTGATTGGATTGAAAAATAAGTAGAGTTACAGTGCATTCGACACACCATGTGGTTAACAGACCGATTTCCTAGAGTGACCGAGTTGTTTCAGGAAGAGCGTGTGTTGAGGCAAATCAATATGGCTCAAGATGTTCCCCTAGAGCCATATGTATGGGTTAGAGCTACTAGATCACTAATGCGGCTTGAAGTGAGGCCAACTATGATAGGAAAACAAATAGTGCATTCTAGTACAAATGAGGTGGATGCGGATGTAGAGAAAATATAGGTGAATGATGTAGGATGTACCCAAGCCTATATCGAGTGGTGAACAACACATAAATAGGTGCTATTATTTATAGTTTTCATGGATGCGGTGGGTGGACCACCAGTTAGATGAGTAGAGGGGAAGGCACCTGCCCCAAATGGAGATGGCCTAGCAACGACATTAGCTAAGCGTAAATATTGTTTGTTGGTATTTGTTGATTGTTACGTGGTTGTATATTTGTAAACGTGTGTGATAATGAATGTGGTATTAAATGATTTTAAGTGACACTTAATATTACTTTGTTGTTGATTCATCAATTTTCACGTTGATGTGAAATGTGTTATCAGATGTTCTCGTGGGAGGTGGGATGTTAGAGTGAGTAGATGCTATTATGGGCGAGCATGCCCATTTATTTAATCTAGTGGTGATAGCGAAACCACTTGTATTGTACTATTGAGTAAGCATGATGGGGCTCATACATAGAATCAGTGAGCTAGGGAGGCCGTAGGCAGAGGAGCCTTGGCTTAGGATGTATTCACAAAATATGTAGATTTGTAGTGTTGGTTCGCAGAGCAGTTAGCCAAGGTAGCTATATTACGCAAACAGACGAAGAGATATAGGGGCCGCAACTAGCAGCATAGATTGAGTAGTGAAGCATCTATTTCTAGAGCTTCCATGATTATTTATAGTAACAATGATGATGATGTATATAATTAACTAAAATATGAAATTGATATCTATATTTTATAGCTAATCTAAGCAGGTAAAGAAATGCAATAAATGGTATAAACTGAAATATTGATTCTAATTATTTTATTTTAATATTTAAATGAAATGAAATAATTTAAATAGGACTGATAGGATACTAATTTGAAATTATATTACCTCGTTGTATGTTGGAATTGGGTAGGCTGATGTGTGGACAAGTCAGAATATGAAGGTGCTACCCAGGAAATTGCAACAACTGAAGATCCGACTGGACTGGGGCATCTATGGGCACCGTGGTCTATAATATGGGTGCTTTGGTCTATAAAAAAATTAGGATCTGACTAACAGTGTCACTAGATCTCTGCAATATCTTAGTCTTTGTCATGTAGTTATCGCAGTGGCTTTGCTTATGCCGTTGTAGGCTAGTGATGAAGGTCTACCTATAAAACCGCATACAAAGCATCAAATTCCTAAAAACGAAAGATGCATATGAAGGAGTCAAACTAACCTTAGCTACCACAATGGTGGACTTATAAATAAACATTGCAATACATTCTAGATATAATGTAGTTATGTGTGCTTGTCTATGCAATTGTTGTTTAGGGTGCCCTAAAGCCAATGAAACAGAAGTAGGGGGCAATAACTAGATGTAAAATGTAAAATAGTGGATGGAATAGAATGAATACACCCCTTTCCCCTATGCTTGTGTGATGCAGATGTAAATGATGCCCAAATACAGTCCTTTGCCTTAATAGATAGCTATCTCTTGATAATAGATAGTTCACCCATAAGATAGTGAGTATGTTATGTTTATATAGGGATCTCTTATTTAAATTTTGACACTAATGACCCAACATGTCGACTAGTACCTAGGGGAATGAGAGGAAAAATGACAAAGACCGACCTTGAATAAGTAAAATAGACCAAAGTGTTACGAGGACCAGGGTGCCTAAAGTTAAGTACCGAGGCACCCATGGGCACCCCAATACTATCCTAGGTGCCCAAGTCAAAGACTAGAGATGAAAAATGACTAAATAATGACACTTGATACTCCCTGAGAGATGACCAAAATTGTGTAAATAATTGATGACTTTATAAGAAAATGAGGATGATGATCGAATAATTGACGAAAAGAATAAGGGATGAGTCATTAGTGAAAATGTTTCTTACGAGAGATCCATATATAAAATAACATACTTGGCAGTAGAAATGTAATAGTAAGTGGACGATTTTGTGACTACATTTTCCCACTTTATGTTGGGGAGCGGAAAGCTCGGTAACATAAAGTAGATAGAGATGCGTACCTGAGAGAAGTCATAGAATCCCATGTTGTAGTAGAATATGTAGATCTGTAGTAGAAGCATGCCGAAAGAGCCATAAAAGTGTACAAAACCATGGATCAACGTGTTAATCCATGCAATCTAGTAAGAACCGTAATGTCATGATGAAGTGCACTAAATGAGAGTGATGATAGAAATGTGAGATGATTGATGATTTCAAACATTGTATGATGACGATGAGATGGGGTAGGGAGTGATTAGTTCCCGACCCGAACGCGTGTATACGAATAATCAACCAGAGGATTTGGGCATCCTGCCACCAGAGGAAGAGTGTAGGGAGAAAAGTGTGTTATTCTCTAATCTCTAACTACATCCTCAAGATCTAGCCACTGCAGACGGACTCAAATCAAATATTTGTGGTTTTGGATCTAGACAATTTTGATCAAACAATTGACCCATATAGGAGTGGTATAGGAAAGGCACTCTTTCCCCCACTCCACGAGTGTCACCACAATGTGATAGCTTCCAAGTTAGGTCATCTAGAAGTGAACACACAATGTGAGATGGCTTCCAAGTTAGGTCATCTGGAAGCAAATGCAAAATGTAAGAATAACTTCCCAAGTTAGGTCATCCGAGAAAGCAATGATTACAATATCCTAAGTAAAGTCATCTGGGAGGCCAATTGTGTTAAATTTGTAGTGATGATTCAATTGTTAGAAATGTGAAAGCTTCGATCAATTGATTTGATTTATGACTCATAGAGAGCTTTTACACTAGTTTCCTCTAGATTAGGTCATTAGGGGGTGGATAGAAATCAGTGAGTGATTACATGGAAATATTTTTAGTCACTTATTTCCCCTATGTTAGGTCATTAGGGGGAAGTGATGAAATGTCTCATATAGGAATTTGTAAGTTTATTGCCCCAATATTAGGTCATTAAGGGGAGTTGAAGGTGAAATGTCATGTGGTGAATTAGTAAATGTTTAGAATTATCGAATCGGTAGTGTTTATTAACAACATGGTAATGTAAGGGGGATAATAGGGTGAACCTCAATATATGCCCCCTTTTCAATGAAAGGGGAAGTGATGATAAGAACAAATGCTAAGCTGAAAATAAGAATGATATAAATAGAAAGTGGTAAAAATCATAAAAATGTGGATAAGTCATTTGAAAACAATGTCGAAGAGAGGGAACGCATGCAAAATGTGTCCAATATAGTAGTGGGTGAGATTCTAAAAATAATTCCATAAACGGGGTGTAAATCGAGTAGAAATGCTCAAGATATGACAAAAACAATGTGGTATGTATTTGTTACATGAATAAGCGTGAAATAATGACTACAATAAAGTAGGTGATGAAAAAGTAATTATAAGTAGTGAAGTGAAAAAGTGTTTAGTCACTTCATTTGTTTTGTACATGATTGTGAGAGTGAGCAAAAGTGAGTGAAATTTCCACAAGTGAGAGAAGCACATCCTAGTTGGTTTGAGAGTGTGGCAACTGTCATAACGTCGCGTGCTACCGCAGAGTTGTAAGTGCATTATTTTTCAAAAAATGTATAGTATAGTAGTCGTTTACATTGATTTTTACAAATTTGATAATTTTAATTTTCTCGAGGTTTTAGAAGTGGATAATAGCGGTGAGGGCACTAGTGATCCCTGGGATGGGAGCACCTAAATCTGGTTGATAATGTCCTGCTCCTAGGTGCCCTAGTCTAGAATGTGTGCATTTGATGTATAATGGTGAAAAACATATGTCTATTATGATAAAAAAGTATTTTATCCTACAATGTGCTCTAGCATTGCGTTTGTTGTAATTTTGTGGTGTGCAAAGGGATATTCACTTGAGGGAGTTCTATGGTTTGCTTCATTTGAGTACGTTGCTTGGATTGGGTTTGTCGGATGATGATTGGGATGTTATACATCGTGTCGGCCTATGGCATGTAGCATGGATGGAGGATGCACCCTATAATATGCTTATGTTGATTGGACTATGTGATATATGGTACATAGGATACTATACATTTTGGTTGCCTACAAGGGAGATGAATGTTACATTGGAGGATGTGTATCGTATAGTGCGGTTTCTATTTGTTGGTGGGAGGGTACAAGTGATTCCGGTGAAGAATATGGAGAGGTAGATGCGAGCCGCTAGGTTATATTTTGTGGGGACTCGAGTACCTATCGAGGCCCAGATTAGTTTGGATGTTATCCTAATGTCTGGTGTTCCACACTTGCGGAAGTTCATAAGGTTTTTATTTCTTCATCTATAGCAATGGAGGGAGGTGGTGTGGGAATCATGTATAAGATGCACAAAATATGTCGGCATATAGAGGAGGAGAGTACTAGATACAGTGTGGGCCCGATGTGTGTTAGCCCACCTATACATAGATATATGTACCATTTTACTCATGATGAGCATGGAGGGGGATATGAGCTACTACATTGTTACACGTGTGGACGTATGAGCACATAGCAGTGTTGAGGCCAATTTGGGGCCCACGAAAAGAGTGGGCCAGACCTAAGATATAAGTGAGGAGGTCAATTAACATTCATGGGAATATGATGGATAGAGATACCTACAAGACACTGATAGATAGGATGGGGCTCGAGGCATTCACATGGAGGCCATACCATGATTATGGAGGATGACCCGAGAATGTTGTAGATTTGTAGTGTATTCGGAGGACTATGTGTTTGGAGGATAGATTTCCAGGTGTGGCGGAGCTATTCTAGGTGGAGATGATATCGATCCAGTTTGGTATGGCTCAAGATGTTCCCCCAGAGCCATATATATGGTTGAGAGCTATTAGGGAACCAAAGAGGGTTGGGGCTAGACAAGAGCCCACAACAGAGCAACTAACACCTCATGGTCTGGATGAGGTAGATGCAATGATAGAGGTGATAGACTTAGATGATGCTAGGTATAACAAAGGAGTACCGCATGGTGGGTGACACATCGATTGGTATTGTTGTTCCCATTATTTGCATATCCAGGGGGTTACCACGTGTAGGAGGGGGACATGAGGGGGAAGCACATGTCCCCAAAAATGTAGAAGTGGTGATAATTGAGCGTAAGTATCTATATATAGCTATGTTATGTATGTTGTTGTTGGTATGTTTTAGTAATGGGTGCCTAAATTGGTGTGGTATCTATGTTGTAGGTGATGTGTATTGGTCCTTGATATTCGACACATCCACCCATACCTTGATGTGGAATGTGTCAACCGATATTATAGGTGGAGGCATACTTGAGCGAGTGGATGAGATCGCGAGTGAGCATGCCCATTTATTTGAGCTAGTGGTCATAGCAACAACCACATGGACGGTATTGGCAGCTAAGAGGGATGAGGCACGCGAGGAGACTCAATGAGATAGAGAGGAGACTCAACAAGATAGCGAGGAGATGGGTGGTGGTCCCCTATCACATGATGTATTTACTTGGTACGTGGATTTTCAGTGCTAGTTCTCAAATAAGTATATGGAGAACACTTTATTACATAGGTAAGTGGAGAGGTATCGAGGCTGCGAATAGTGGCACCGAGTTAAGTGGCGAGGCATCTAGTTCTAGGGCTCTCATAGTACCCGAGAGTGATAGTGATGATGATGTTTGATGATCATGATTGTATATAATGTAGGGTAATTTCCCCCTAATGATGATTGTATTTTCTACCTATGTGTGGACATGTGTTATTTATACGTGATACTTTTATTTTTTGATTATATCGGTGTTGTATGAGTTAGTGATTATTGTTGGAATGTATGCGATGGTTTTATTGTTAATGTTGATTGATGTAATATTTGTGCAATAGTACATATGAAGTGTGATAGATAACGAATGTGAATAATGATCTAAGTGAAGTGTTTATAAAATGGAATTTGTAACATGTAGTTAGTATGATGATGAATGTAAAAAGAGATGATGTATGATTATTGAACTAATGTGTTGTGATGAATGTGTGTCGTAATAATGTAACATAATCATAAGATGTTAATGTGATGAGTGGGAGGGGTATAATTAGTGATGCCCCCAACATTTAGATGATTAGGTTCATTTAGTTAAGATCCCTCAATAGTCAAGAATGAACCGTGAAAAGAAAGAGTGTCATCGGAAATGATTGAGTGCGCTAGATGAAATGAAAAAGCGCATGATGAGAGGTTCATGTAAAAATCCCTCAACAGTCATGTAAGAACCATAAGAACACAAGTGTGTCATCGGGGGTAAGGTGATAGTAATCACCTACCAAAGACCATGGTGGCGCGAAGCGGTGGAAGCAACATGAGTGTATAAACAAAATTAAATGTCATATGAAGTTGCGGTGGGATGTGTGAGAGCAGAGTTGTGGAAGCCAATGTGAATGAGTAGCATGATGCTGAAGATGGCATGAATGTGATGGATGAGATGGATGAAGTGAATGCAATGGATGCGATGGTGCAACGGTGTATGGACGCGGTGGAGATTGCATGTGAATAATAGACTGCGGTGGATGTACCATATCCTGAGTACCATATGTAGGATATGAATTAACTATAGTAGAAATTATCTGATGAGGTAGAGGAGAGATGGATCACTCATATGAGCGAGAACCAAAGGAGATGATGCCCTTATCCTCTAGTTGTTGTAATCGATCATGAAGGGCAAGACAATCATTGTCCATATGGCCATTTATGCGATGATAATTACAATAAGGTTGGTCACGATGATGCTATAATCAGTTTTACGGATGATGTTGGTTGGAGGGTAGGAGAATTAATCACTCAATAAGTAAAACATGCAGCACATCATGTGGTCGAGCATGATGAGAGAAATGCAAAGGCTCATGTGACCTAGGTAGAGTGGTAGGAGGAGTAGCTTGTTGCGGAGCCAGAGAAGGAGTATGATTTTTGGTGGAGTTAGTTGAGCTTGTTTTCTTTTTTTGTGAGGAAAAGATGGAGATTATGTAGGATTCTCAACTGAAGGCAATGGCGTAGAACTAGATGAGGTAATAGCCATAAAAGTGTGTGAAGGATCTATGATGTGTGTTGAGAGAATATATTTTTCTAGGTCAATAAATTTGTAGCATAGAAGAATGAATGAATCACATGTATCATATTGTAATATTTTCTTGAGTGGAGGAATGAGACCACGACAGAAGATGAATTTCTTCTCAAGATCTATAGGTTAGAATACTAACTGATGTATACAAGCATTGAATCATAAAATATAATCCTTGATAGGTTCAGAGGAGCCTTGATGTAGAGTAGGTAAGCGGTCATAAGTAACAATAGGGTAGTGGTTGATTATAAACCGATGGAGGAAAGCATCTTCCATGTCATAGAAAGTACTAATGGACCCAAAGGGGAGATGAGTGTACCATTGTAATGCCTCATCAATAAGACTATATCAAAAGGCCTTAAGTAATAATCTATCATTAGAATGAGAGGCCATAGTCATATGGTAATGTAAAAGATGAGCATGAGGGTCACCAGTACCATCAAAACATGTGAAAGTAGGCATGATAAAATCTTGAGGAAATGCAGAGTTATGAATCTTCTTAGGGACATGGTTACCATGTAATGAATTGTTGTCAATAGAAGCATAGTAATCCCTACTTTCTAAAGTGAGGGACTAAACCTGAGATTGTAACTGACCTACGACATGCATGAGAGAGATGATATCTTGTGAAGGAATGGTGGAAGATGGCAACAATGTATTAATCGGTTGTAACTTGCCATTATGGGTGATCATAGGAATATTAAGAGGTGATGTGGGAGATTTTGATGCTAAAGGCACACTAGGAGCAGAGGAAGCTATAGTAGGAGATATAGATGGAATATCCATATCAATGGTAGGACTAGCATTAGAAACATACTATGTAGATGAGGAAACCGATGAAGACACATCTATAGGAAAAGATGGAGTAGGAGACACAGTGATGTAACAAGAGGAGATGAAACAGTAGGAGAAGAAGAAGTGATAGATGGTGATGACTCATGGACAATGCTAGATGCAATTTCAGGAGAAGGAAACAATAGAGTAGGAGAGTCACACTCCGCAGTATATGGAAATAAAGGGAACCAGGACTGTAAACTACCTCATCAGTGTCAGATAGGGATTCAAAATAAGAATATCACTAAGGATGCTATCAATAGGATCATCAACATAATGTGAAGGAGTATACAAATTTGTATGAGATGTATCATTGGAAGAATATCAGAAGTAGCATAATCATGAGGAGATACTATATTAGTAGTTGGACTAGAAGAAGAATCATTATGCATCGGTGAGCGATTGTCAATACCGAACAAAGTAATCAATAAGAGAATCATCTAAAGTTTCTTTTGAAAGGTCAAAAGGAGGATCACAAGTAGCCGTATAACATGGTGTACAATGAGTAAAGGCTATTGGATCCTCAATAATGCTAATGCCTATAGGATAATATTCAAAACAAGTAGGCACATGTTTTTGGCCATCTAAAATTTGTTGTGTGATATGATCAGGTGTAATAATATTACTATATAGAGCTTTGAGCTCAGCTATGGAAGCCTCATCATAGATGGGGTTAACGCTAAAATGAGACATGATGGGTGAAGAAGATGAGTTATCTTTATCCATTAGGGTTTGATCAGATCCTAGGGCAAGCTATTTGAAAAGATGGGTTCACCAAAATGATTAACTAAAATCTGAAATTGATATCTATATTTTATAGTTAATCTAAACAAGTACAAAAATGCAATAAATGGTATAAAATGACATACTGATTCTAAATATTTTATTGATATATTTAAGTAAAATGAAATAATCTAAATAGGAGTGATACGATACTAACCTAAAATTGACTTACCTCGATGTATGGTGGACTTGGGTAGGTGATGTGTGGACATGGCAGAATATGAAGGTGCTACCAAGGAAATTGCAGAAACTGAAGATCCGGCTAGACTAGGGAACCTAGGAGAGGACTAGTGCACCTATGGGCACCCTGGTCTATAGTTTGGGTGCTCTAGTCTGTAAAAAATCTCAGGATCTGAAACTAACAATGCCGCTAGATCTCCACAATATCTTAGTCTTTATCACATAGTTTTCACAGTGGCTTCACTTATGTCGTTGTAGGCTAGTGATGAAGATCTACCTACAAAACCCCATACAAAACATCAAATCCCTAAAAATAAAGATGTATATGAAGGGGTCAAATTGACCTTAGCTGCCACAATGGTGGACTTACATCTAAGTGTTGCACTACATTCCAGACCCAATGTAGTTATGTGTGCTTGTGTGTGTAATTGTGTTCCTGGGTTCCCTAACATTAATGACACAAAAGTAGGGGGCACTAACTAGATGTAAAATGCAAATGGTGGATGGAATATAATGAATACAACCATTTCCCCCTATGCTTGTTTGATGCAAATATAAATGATTCCCAAATACAGTCCTTTTCCTTAGTAGATAGTTGGCTCCTTATAGTAGATAGTCTACCCATAAGATAGTGAGTATGTTATGTTTATATAGGGATATATTGTTCAAATTTTGACATTAATGACCCGACATGACAACTAGTACCTAGGGGAATGAGAGATAAAATGACAAAGACCGATCTCAAATAAGTAAATTAGACCCAAGTGTTACGGGGACCAATGCACCTAAAATTAAGGACCGGGTGCCCATAAGGCCCCACAGTATTATCCTAGGAGCCCTATTCAAATACTTGAGATGAAAAATGACTAAATAATAACACCTGATACTCCCTGAGAGATGACTAGAAATGTGTAAACAACTGATGAATATGTAAGATAAATGACGATGACAACCGACTAACTAATGACAAGAATAAGGGATGAGCCATTAGTGAATACTTTTCTTACGCGAGATTCATATATAAAATAACATACTTGGTGGTAAAATGTAATAGTAAGTGCGTGATTTTATGACTACAGTATGTCATATATGGATGTAGCGATGTATGGGGGCTTGCCCCCAATGATTGTATGTTTGTAACTATGATTTTTAATGATATATATATATATATATATGATTGGTATTACTGTGTTGTGTTGATGCTCATTGACATGTGATGCGATGATTGTTGTTCATTTGTTGGTTTGTGATGTTTGATTTGCATTACATAAATGATTATTTTGATATTAAATAGATGATGATGTAGTAATGCTTGAAAATTGGATTGTATGTATGAACGAAGATGGATAGTATGTGACACATAGTAATAGATGTATGTGAGATGGTGAGAATAATACATTACTAAGTGTAAGAAATATAAATGATTGGTGTAGGCATGTGTAAGTATAATGAAGAGGGGGGAAGAAAAGTGATGTCACCTAGCATGTGTGAAGAAAAATGAGGTTCATTTATATAAGATCCCTCTATAATAAAAAATGAACCATAAAATGAGTAGGCTTCGTTGGGAAATGGCTTGATAGTGTGTGCTAGATAGATGGATCAATGAATCATAAAGCTTAAAGATGGGGTGAATTTATTATTGTAAAATATCCCTCAACATTCATGTAAGAACCGCAAGAACACGAGTGCATCATCGGGTAATGAGGCGATCATTTGGAAATCACCAAGCAAAGATGGAGAGGCTTGCGATGCATGGTGGATGTATGTGAGGTGGTAGTAGTGTGAGTTTAAGAGTTGAACTGAATGTTAGATGAAATGGTGTCAATAATAGGAGATGTAGTGGTAGGAAGCACAATTTCCAACGGATTAGGTAGCCAATGAGATGTGGTAATACTGTGAGGAGGATGAGATGATGTGGTGATAGATGCACTAGGTGGAGGACGTGGATGGATAATGATTTTAGGAGATGGATGAGTGAAAATCTTAAAATCATGTGGAGGTGAAAACTTAACACTGGTGAAAGCACGCTTATGTAGAATGGTAGAAAGAGACCGCTCATGAGAGCGAGAGTTAAAGGAAATGACACCCTTATCTTCTAAGTGTTGAAATTTTCATGAAGGGCACAAAAGTCATTTTTCATGGTGTCCATTGATGCGGTGAAAATTACAATAAGGGTGATCATGTTGGTGATGCAAGAAATGAGGAGGAGGATGTTGATTAGAGGGTAAGTGAATTAAGAAATTATCAAACAAAACATGTGAGAAATCATGAGACTTAGCAACATGTGATAAATGAAGGAAAAAACAAAATAAAAATGATTGAATGCCTTGATTAAAATTTTTTGAAAGCTCTATAATATATAAAAATAGAATTAGTTATAGGTGGAGATAACCGACGACAATTAGGAGAACCAAAAATTACACGAAGGCATAACTACGTACATTAAAAAATGTATTAGCATCTGCTAACATTCCCCCTTAATACATTGTTTATAAACATCATATTTCCAAGATGGTGGACCCCCCATATTTAAAACATGGTAACAAGTTTTTACAATCTCTGTGTAGCCTGCACACCTTTGAGGTGGCATGTTATATTTCTTATTTCATGGTATTTGTGAAACCTTGTTTTTTCCTTGTAGGATTACCATAAACCTAGAAGTGACATGAGTACATCTCTCTGCTAACACCTTTGGTGGTTTTTAGTTTCCTAGATTACCACAAATCCATATGGTTTTCTATCTGAAGGTTGACCACGAACCTAGAGGTGATAGGAGGTCTTGTTGACAATTTTTGCACTTGTGCAAAATGGGCAACTCAAAACTTTGCATTACGATGAAAAGTCTTGGGTGAAGTATACCTAAGCTAAGGAAGTTTTTATGTTATTTTTACTTGAATTAGTTACAAGATTAAATGAAATCTAGTTACTCAAAACATTAAATCAATATCTACAATTTTCATACCATCTTCAAAAAAAGAATGCCCCAAAGTGTTGTCTCAAAAGATGACAAATTACAAATCACATAAGTCTACAAGTTTCATACCATCTTCAGAGTTCATTAAAATGTTACAAGTTCTCATCAATGCCCTTCATGATTAAGACATTCAATTATGTTATTGAGTTTTTAGTTCATTAGATCCATACGAAAAAAATAGAATGCACAAAATACACAATCATTTTTAGAATTCAATGTTTTATTCACAAGAGAGTCAAATGTTTCCCACACAAGCCGTGGGGGTAACAAAAGTAAAAACTGCAAAATTACACAGAAAATCAAAGGAGTATGAGTTCATTTCCTTGAGGTTTATGTTCTTCATTTAAGCATCTTCATCTCCATCTTTTGTTTCTTTCATTCATGATTAATTACATTCAATTATATTCCTACACTATCCTACTTCGTCTTCTCCTAACATGAGATGTATTCTATTAAAGACAATCCATATTTATTCACTCGAAAGAAGGAGAAAAACAAAGAAGAAAAACATACACAACTCATTTTCAAAATTCAATGTTTTTCAAGTGTGCAGTACAGAAAGAGAAAAATGTTTCAACATAAGTGCATGTAATAAAAGGAAGAATGTAACTCAAAGTTCCAATAATTGTTCTAAAATGGAAGAAGTTCTAAAAAAGAGAGACTGCATAGAAGCACATGTTTCATTTTTCAACAAAGGAAAAAGTAGAATTTGAAAGTTGATGTTTGGCTAAAAGAGAAGGTCTCAGTGAAAGGAATGAATCATTGATTTTGAAAAAATTTATGTTCTTCACCATGTAAAATGGACATTTCATCTTTCCATCATGTTGTTTTTAACTTCATCTACATGGTTAAAAGCCATTTAAATAAAGTAAGTCATACGAAAAGAATAGTAAAAGCATGCTATGATCAAGATAACGAAACTATGATGTCTCATTTTATTTACTCCAGCTTCAAGCATGAAGTGTCATAATTCATATTTTAAATTAGAAAATACAATTACTATGCCAAATGGCTTGGAAGGATAGAATTCTTCTTCGCCATCAACATTTTACATTTTTCATAATGCCATAAATGATGGAAATAAAACCTCTATCTAAGAGAAAAAGCTTAAAGATCAAATTGAATGCATGATTTATTCACTCAAAAAATAGAATTCATTCGAAGAATACAAGATACTACCATATCAAAGAAGTACAACTATCTATGCAAGGAATTGATCAAATATACAGATGAGAGGCTTGATAGGAGAAACAGTTCTAGAAATAATATGTTATGCATAGGTTCAGAAAACAATATACATTATTTTCATAAAGTCAAGAATATTGTTACAGTCAAACATTCAATAGATGTGATTTTCAAAGACAATTGCTTTTCAAACACTCATCTCATGGAGAATTTCAATGTTCATGTGATTTCGGTTTGAAAATGATTAAAGCAAAGTATTCTCAAAAGGGTGCTATAGAATTTTAGAGAATCAAGTTGATCCTAAAACAATGAATTGTAACAAATGGATTCTCAAAATACAAAATTGAGCCAAAGATTTCATAATGGACCTGAAGTAATGTACAAAACCTGTATTTGCAGAAAATCATAACCATCTTCTACAATATTCTCAACAAATGATGAGATAACAGTTGTCCTAAAATTAAAGCACAAAGAACTCATACAGAGAAGAGGCTAAAGTATGAATATCCAAAAAGAAGAAAATACTCTATGTCCACCACAGTAAAACAAAGGAAGATACAAAGTAAATCAAAGTTTCATAACAACAAACACATAATCACGAGTCTTTTCAAGCTCATTTTAGCAATGGCCAACATGAAAGATAGAAGAAAACCAAGAAATATAATTATAGTACATGATGAAACCAGTACTTCAAGATTTTACAGGTATTTTCCATAGATTTGAAAATTTCTCAAGGTCACATATCTACATATATCTAGAACTCGGAAAATACATATCTATAATTCATGATGTAGATTAGGCTCAAGAACAAACTCATCGTAGGTAATCAAATGGTCAAAAATTTCCACCTGATGGGTATCAACTCCATCACTTTCCAGATGAAGCAAGAGGTCCACAGCCAACATGAAGTTTCTCCTCAATCAGATTAGAAATCATGTCCCACAATATTTCAAGAGTTGATACATCTAAAGAAGAAAAGAAAATATACATGAAGAGTATTACCTCACTATAATGACTATGGTGACCACTTTGCATGGTCTCAAACACGAACAAAGACTATGGCAAAATTTTTAACTCTTGACGGCATGAAACGAAACCTTTTCACAATAATATAGAGGCCCTTGGTCCAAGATAAAAGAGGACATAGTTGAAATCCAATGGTGGCCAAGAGATTCATCTTTCAAAAATATGGGCATGAATGGTATAGAAGATAAAAGAGGACAGAGCCGAGCTTAAAGAAACAATAATGGCAGCCCACACTTTAACCACCTTGCTCAGAAAGCTCAATAGAGCTCAACAGAGATAGATACAATCAGAGCACTATAAATCCAACTCAAAAATCTTACTCAGGAGAGATAAAAGCCAAGTTTCAGGGCCATAAAATGACAAAGAGGTCATGATTTCACTCACAGAGCTCAATAGATTCAAAGAAACCATTTCTCAGAGTTATCCCATATTCCAGATCAAAGAAAAAATGGCAGAGAGATCAAATTTTCAACTCACAAAGAAAACTCAGATCTTATAGACTTTGCCACAAAATACCAAACAGACCAGAGCGAAATGAACAAACCATGGTAACAAAGAAAGAAAAAAATGGATTTACAGAAAACTCGAAATGACCAAAGACAACCATGTTTGAAACCCAAATGAAAGAGAGTCTTTGAAGCTCCAAAATACAAACAAATACCAATCAAAATTAAAATACCAAGCGTAGGTTTTTCACTCTTATAATTTTTAGGTTGTTTTTACAAAACAAAGCAAGTGTTGTTTCAACCAAGTGCTATCAATGATCAAAAACACCAAGGACACAAGATCAAATCCAAATCACCAAAATCAATGCCAAACACATCATGCAATGCGGGCCAAACCCTAACTTCCTCATTTCATGATCACTTAAAAATCAACACAAAATTATTTGGAAAATTATCTTTCTTTTCTAATTATGCTACATGTCTACCACGAATATTAAAGTTTCTGATTTCCATACATGTTGCACTAGAAAGTGTCTACTTTATGCTCCATGACTCCAATAGATTGAAAACCACCACGCCAAAGGTCAATCCAAAATCTAGAATGATGGATCGTAGCCATCTCAAATAATCAAAGAAATTACAAAGCTTTTCATATGTTGTTCATTTCCACATCCAAGATGTCTTCTATAGGTTTCCACGCAGGTCCCCAGTGATTTGGGAGTGTCACTCATGTGACGAGATGAGAGATGATATGATACCAATGAATGAAAAAATTGAAAATTAGAATAGGATTTGATTTTTGAATGCCTTGATTAAAATGTGTTAGAGAAGAAGACAGATATGAATATATAAAAAGAGAATTTTTAGAAAATTATTCACCCTTATAGGTGGAGATAACTTGAAGGTAGTTTAGGAGAACTAAAAATGCCATTTTTAATTGCATAACTATTTTCCCTTTATCATTAAACAATGTATTATCCATATGCTAATAAGAAATTTTTAGGAAGGGGGTGAATTTTATTTTTCTAGTAAATTTTGTGGAGAATTTTAGGTTTTGGAGACAAAAATTTTCCTTTTATTTGTGTGAAGTATTTTCCACCAAGTTATTTTGTAGTCTTGTGTATGTTTCTATTATCTTTTGATGATCATATTAGAGGATATGTGAATTTTAATGTGCGTTAACTTATTAGATCACTTCTTCCACATTCAAGTGTTTTTCCCTTAGATATTTTGTAGAAAAACTATTGGTGGCATTCCTTCCTAAATCATTATATATTCAAAAGGATCACATGGGATGTGGTGTTAATAATCGAGTTGGTAGAGAGAGTTTGGACACTAATAGGACCGGCCCTTTTGGTTTAGGACAAAAAGATGACCATAACCACTACGGAGAGATGTGTGTATAAGATCTTGAGATTTACCTATAAAACCTATACACTTGGTGCACTTTCGGGGGTTTCAGCAAAAACCCTAGTTCCCATTAGTACAATGTTCTTCATTCAGAGGTGCCAAATTGGCTCTACATGTTGATGTGGCTATTTAAAACAAAATACCCATAAAAACACTAACAAAAACATCACCATATCATGAGGTTCTCTTCATAGGTGACTAACGAGAGGACACAAATTTCTCAACCTATGAGTTGAGGTTTCTATTTAGTTAGGATGGGGTGCACATTTGAAAATGATTGCCAATACTAATCTCTTATATAGTGATGATGGTTGTGTCTTGTTATGCATTTGGGTATCAACTCCATCTTTCTAAGGATTAGACTCTTCTCGTGAATTCGCTCATACATGAAGGTAACTAGCTCGTGACCACTTTGTGGAAAATATTTTTAACTGGATCATCGAACATGACGAAGATTCAAATAGTTTCTTTCCATGGGGGTTGAAATCCTTTGTTAGCTTAGAGGTTCACCATGAGCTTTCCATGTATAGGGTAGGACAACCATGTTTGAGATCGCAACAAAACACCAAATTAAAATACCAAGCGTAGGTTTTACTCTTATACTTTGGTTGTTTTGCAAAACAAGTTTTTATTATCAAATCCACACATATGATCACATAGTAGTGATTCGGCCACCAGGGTTTCCATGGGTCATTGGTGACTATATTCGATTACTTGAAGCAAACCAAGTTGCGTAGAGTTTTACTCTTATACTTTACCAAGCTGCTTTTTGGTTGTTTGCTTCTCAAGCGCTAATTGGTCAATCAAATCCACACCAAAGCCAAACACATCATGTGAAACACTTCCTCCTTTCTCGATCACTTAGATGTGGGATTTTTGTTGAGATGGAGGTGTCTACTTTATGCTCCATGACAATGGATTGACATAGGAGTAGATCACGCCAAGTTAATCAAAATTTGATGGATCGAGCAGTTAAAGAAATTACAATCATATCATATGTTGTTCCCACATCCAAGATGTCTTCTATAGGTTTTCCACACATGCCGAAATGGAGATGATATGATACCAGTAGATGCAAAGTTGATTGAATGCCTTGATTAAAATGAGGCAATACAATATATGGAGAACTTAGGGAGATGGCCGGTAGTTTAGGAGAACTAAAAATGCCATGAAGGCATAACTAGGCCATTCAATGTATTATCCTAGTGTGATAAGAAATAATTTAGGGTCATATGGAGAATTCTTAGGTATACAAAAGATGCCTTTTATTTGAGAGACCTATTTTATATAGGTGGGAGGAGTTTGATGGGAGTTACTTGGCCCATTTAGGTGGCTTTAGATCCAATAGAGAGGAGGGAGTGGGGTTTCACCATAGAATGATGATGGTTTAGGACAATGTAGAGGATGTGTAGATCTTGAGATTTCCTATTTGGGAGCGAGATTTCCCATTAGGATGGATACTATCTGTGGGAAGCTATGGTGGTTTCTCATAGAGGGAGGAGAGGAGGAGGAAATGGAGATTGGGGGAGATGCAGAGGCATCTCTGGGAAGTGGAGGATTTGGAGAGACTACAGAGTTATCATGACTTCGCGCCAAGCTAGATCAGATAAGGGTAGAGAGATACACTGCATATCCATCACAGAGAGATGCCACCGAGTTTCCATGGGTCATACTATATTTGATAGATGTGGATCGATTTTTGACCATTGGCCTTTGGAGACAGGGGGCCTATAGGGTCCATTTTGAGATTAGAGACGTCTACTATATTGGATGTTAAGGCTGTAGTAGATGGAGGATCATGAAGCAAACACAATGGGTTTAGGAGATGGTCGAGAGATGATCACCTCCTGGTATGATCTCGATTGATAGATCATCCAGCCTTAGCTCCTATTTTATATAGGTGGGAGGAGTTTGACAAGGAGTTACCAAGTATTATCCAATAGAGGAGGATCACCATTGAGATGATGACGATGTAGAAACTATTGATGGATACTATCCGGGAGCATGGTGGTTATAGAGAGGAGAGGAGGAGGAAATGGAGATGGGGGGAGATGCAGGCCAGGTGGAGGATTTGGAGAGACATAGAAATGACTGGCTAGATCAGATATGGGGTAGAGAGATACACTCGAGAGATGAGTCGAGAGAGGACCACCATCGGGGGAGGAGGCGGAGACGATGCCCATTTTGGAGAGATCGATATTGGATGTTAAGGCTAGAGGATAAAGGGATACACCTCTGTCTCGATAGGCCTTAGCCATATAAGTTAAGTATTATGAGGGCATATTAGTCTTACGGGAGCATTCATTTTTGGGCCATCAAGGAGCATTTGTGGCACTCGAGAGGGCCGGGAGGAGGCGATGATTTCAGCTTTGAGAGATATTAGCCAACATTCATTTTTCTGGTTTCACTGATATTTCAGCTTTGAGAGAGCCCTGTTAGAGGCCAATGATGTATTGATACATTTGATTTTGATATATATATGATCTCATTTTTTGTGATTTGATATATGTGTGTTGTGTAATGTCAATTATTTGATTTATGATGATGTTGATATTGATTATATATGTGATGATGATGGTTGGTTTCATGTGTTGATTGTATTTCATGACGATGGTAAAAGAATAAGATGGAATGATTTACTTTTACTTGGGTTGTTAGATTATGATGTTGGATATGATGTTGTGCTACTTGGGATTTATGTATGTATAGATGGTTGATGATGTGAATTTTTGTATGGTTAATGAGGATTAGGATTACATGTTCATTTTGAATTTTATTATAGTAATGTGATGAATGGGTAGAATGTAATATGAATGGAAAAGTAATGTGGATGTGATTATTGATTAGTGTAAGTAAATATTGATGTGTTTAGGATAGATAGATAGATTGATCGAGATAACACAACCAAATTATGGCAACCTATAGGTACGAAACGACATTACATTGTATCAAGGAATGCACGAAGAAAATATGCCTCTAATTGCATTAGAGGTAAACAAGAGGAGATCCGAATAACACAAGGCACATGCGACTAAAACATGTGTTAGAATGTAACCAACAATAGTTAGTCACATCAAATATCATAAAGAGACAATGGAAACTCATAGAACTAATGTTGGCACGACAAAGGGGTTTGAAATGTAACATGTACACGGGAAAAAGGGTTCTCCATAAGTGGTGTTCATTAAGTCTATGCCCTAGCTCTGGGAAGGGAAAGAGCAATACTAGATGAAAGCTGATCAATGTGGGAAGCCTTCAATGCCATGATAAAAGGAGTATCCATCCTTCAAGGGTTTGTTCTACTTTATACATATGTAATATATATGATAACCATCCTTTGAGGGATCAATCTATTTATTTCTTTTTTATTTTAATTTTGATTCTTTTCTCTCTTTTTTTCTTTCTTTTTGATGAAAAATTGTCCTTCGAGGGAGCAATATGTTTTTTATAACTTTGAATTTTGATTAGAGCATCCTTTGATTTTGATTTTTATATGGGGAAGAGTTGGGAATAGCTAAGTAGACCACTTAGGATGGGACAATGATTATATAAGAGACACCCTTGGACCCTTTGCATGGTTCCAATAGGCATATGAGAAGGTGATGGATGTAATGATTACAAATTTCTCACTAAAAGGGAGAACCTATCCATAAGTAATATGCTACGAGAAGAGCCATGATGCTCATATTTAAGGTCACATCTAGGAAAGTGATAGATGACCACATGATTCCAAATCACTACAATGAAATATGGAAGAGGCTAATGATGGAGGGATGATTTAAGAATATGACTAAGAGCTTACTAGAAGGCATGCTAACAATAGAATGGTCACAAGTGCAATGTGTTAAGAGGTTCCACTTCCATTTTACCATCAAAGGAGGCTAATTGATAGGATCTCAACCCATACTTATGTGTGATAATGTATGACCCAATCCAGTTAGGGGAAAACTTTTTGCGTTGGCTCCTTTCTAGAGTAGTGACGTTCTATTTTATTTGAGAACAATATCACCAAAATTAAAGTCACGTTCTTTGGTTTGCTTGTTGTAAGCATGTTTAATTCACTCTTGATAAACATGATTATGTTCAAGAGAGAGAAGGCGACACTCATCTAATAACTCAAGTTGTGTTATATGTGTTTGACGATAGTGTTCATCAGAGATGAAGTCGCGAAGGGACACACACAAAGATGGAATCTAAACCTCGAGAGGAAGAACAACTTCGGATCCGTATACAAGTGAAAAGGGGTGGCCCTGTGGAAGTATGGATGCTAGTTCAATAAGCCCAAAAAGCAAAAGGAAGATGTAGATGTCAGTCATGTCCTAACTGATCAATAGTCTTCGAAAGAATGTTTCAAGAGTTTTGTTAGTGACTTCATATTTGTTGTTGGCTTGAGAGTAGTATGGAGAATAGAAGTTGAGTTGAATGTTAAATGAACCACAAACCTTCTTAAGCTCTATGTTTTTAAAGTACTTTCCGTTGTCCATGACGAGTTTGTGAGGAGCAACGACGCGAAAAATGATATGTTGATAGATAAAGTTAATAATTAGATTAGATTTGGTTGAGGTGAGTGGAATTACTTCCACCCACTTGGTGAAATATTCAGTTACAGTGATGATGGAGTGATTTTGTTATGAATATTGAGGATTAATGATACCAATGAGATCAAGACTCCATTGTGAGAAGGGCCAAAGGTCCTGAGCAAGCTGTAAAGCTTGACTAGGAATGCAAATAAGATTGGAATGTTATTGACATTTTTCACACTTCTTGAAATATTCACAGCGATGATGGAGTGATGGTTAAGAGAGGCCGATTATAGCCAAGAAGAAGGATGCGCTTAGTGCGAAATGACTAAGCCACTAAAATTTCCACCACAAATGTCTTCATGGAATTTTTGGATAACACATGAAGAGATTCATGGGATTTAAGGCATCGAAGGAGAATACCATACAAATCCATGTTTTTGTAACACGAAGAATTATGTACATAGGATAAGGTAGCAGTTATCATGTTGGAGAAATGAGCTTCTATCATTCTTGGATAAGTCAGGGGTAATGATGGATTTGGATAAATAATCAAAGATTTGGGAGTACCAAAGATCCGATGGACTAGATTGAACAAGATTAACTTGGGGTGGATCGTAGAATGGTTGATCACGATGATGAAAAAAATCAAAAAGTTTGGATTTCTCTATTTTTAGGGAATGAGAGCTGCAAGAGATGTCATCGTATCAAAAAAATGATTGGTCAATCGAGGGATATATTAGATAGTATAAGAATCAAAGGATTCTAGGAGAAGATGAACAATATCACGATATTTTTGAAGAGTATCATTTTTACACTAATACTCACCTATGACTTGTTTGATGATAAGTTTAGAGTCTCCATATATGTCAAGGACTTGAACTCCTAGAAAGAGAGCGGTCTCAAGGCCTAAAATAAGGGCTTCATACTTCTCCATATTATTTGTACACTCAAAATTGAGTTTTTGGAAAGAGGAATAGGAGTATCACAAGGAGGAATGAGAATGACACCTACGCCTCCCCTTTATTGACACTTAGAGCCATCAAAGAAGAGGTCATATTAAGAATGCCATACTCGTGATGAAAATGATTGATTGACTTGTTTGGGAATTGATCATAAGGTAAATGTGTACTAGGAAGAGGGCTTCCACTAACTGGTTGGCAATATCTTGGCCCTTAATGGATTTTCGAGGAATATACTCGATGTCAAACTCAGTCATGAGCATGAGCCATCAAGTAACGTGACCATTGTGATAAGGTTTAGAATGCAATGTCTTAAGAAGATGAAGGCTAGTAAAGAAATAAGTATTGTGATTGAGAAGATAATTTCAAAGTTAATAGGTGGAAAAAAATATAACACAACACAACTTTTCAGATTTGGTGTAACGAGTCTTGCAGTCATGAAAGGTGTAGCTGATGTAATAAACAACCTACTCATGACCTTGGTCATCATGATGCACTATCATGGCTCCTAAAGCATGATCGGTGGTAGAAATATATACGTAAAAGAGTTCCCCATCATGTAGAGGTGTAAGAACTGGTGGAGAAAAAATATATTGTTTAAGATCATCAAAGGCCTTTTGTAAATCATGATCCCAATTAATTTCTATGTCCTTACAAAGAAGATGATGAAATGGATGAAAAATGATCTGAAAGTTACGAGATGAAACAACAGATGGATTGGAGTCGGCCTTTAAGAGTACGGAGTTTCTTAAGATTAGAAAGAGGTGGCATTTCAATTATTGCTTTGATTTTTGCAGGGTCAACTTAAATACCCCTAATGGAAAAAATAAAGCCAAGGAGTTTTCCCATTAGCACTCCTAATACACACTTGGCCAAATTCAAGAAAAGAAAAAGATGGATAAGGTGCTCAAAAATTTCCTCAAGAATAGAAAGGTGATCATGTCGATGTTTAGATTTACCAAAAATATCATCGACATAGTGTTCTATAGTTTTGTGGATGAGATCATGAAAGATATAAGTCATGGCCCATTGATAGGTGACTCTAGCATTTTTTAGGCCAAAAATCATAACGCGATAGAAAAAAGTCCCCAAGGGGTGATAAAGAAATTCTTATGTTGATCTTCTAGCTCAGTGAGGATTTAGTTTTAACCAAAAAACCCGTCCATAAGGGAAAGAATTTCATGGCCTGTGGTGAGATATATAAGTTGGTCAATGTTGGGAAGAGGAAAGTATTCTTTAGGGCAAGTGAGATTAAGATCTTGAAAGTCAATACATATTTGAAGCTTTCCCAATGCTTTAGAGACAAGAACATTGTTGGAAACCCATTTGGGATAGTCAATGCGAATGATGAAATTGGCAGAGAGAAGGCATTGCAACTCCTCTTTAACAAGGATGGCAATGTGAGTATGCATGCGGTGAAGCTTCTGATTTACCAGCTTCATGTTAGGGTAAGTGATGATATTATGGACGACAATATAAGGGTCAACACCATGCATGTCTGAATAGGACCATGCAAATTCTTGGCCATGCTAAGAGAGAAATGCGATGAAGGACTCAAGCTCTTGTGGATCAAGAGATTGAACTACCTTGGGGATGTAAGGCTCATGAGTAGTATCAATATTAACGTCAATGGTGGCTTCATTGAGGAGAGTGGATGTGTCGGATGGTAAAGTCTTATGAAGATAAAAATCCTCTGCCCCCATGTGGGAAAGAATAACATTGTCGTCAATGCATTGAAGTATTTCAATGGTATAAGAGTCTTCTTCTATCATCTTTGGATGGTGAAGGGGAAGGGAACTAGTCTAGTTCTCGCACTGATAGGTGACTAGTCCCAAAATGATGGTGGAGACTAAAAAATTCAGCAACAATAGAAATGGTGTCATCCATTTCTATGTCTTCGAGAGTCAGAAAATATTGAGAAAGTGGAGAAGGCGTGTGCACATATTCGAGGTCAGAAAAGATAAAGAAGGTAGAGAAGGCATGTCCATGTCTTTGAGAGTCATAAAATATACGGGGAGGTGGAGAAGGCATGTCCTTGAGTATCTCAGATGGTGGAATAGGATCAGGGGAACACTCCTGGTGGCCTAACCCAATTTTTTTGTGAGGTTTGTGGCATTGGTCGATAATAAGGCCATATGGCCCATGCTCTTAACATCCCATGCTGAATCCTTTTCATGTAGAATGATGGAGATAGGTGTGGGAAAAATATGGTTTTTTAAGGAAGCCAAAACCACGGGTATACAGTTTAGCATGTAAAATGTCATCAATGTGAGAAGAGGGAGTATCGAGACCACCATAGATGAGGTTGGTGCGAAGATATGGTGGACCCAAATGAATTACATATCCAACATTTGGTTGGTACAAGGGTGCCTTATCAGGCCTACCAAGATGGTGAGGAGTGGGCAAGTTGTTAAGTGTGAGAAGACGATACTCCTTATCGTAATTTTGTCCATTACGTTGTCTAAGGACTCATTGTTAGGAAGTTTGGATAAAGGGATAGATGCACAAGTGGATAGCACAGATGGATCATCCTTGGGAATAAGAATTTCATTGGTTCGATAAGTCATGTTTCACATCTAAAATGGAGGAGTGTCCCTAGAAGTGTCAAAACATTCCCCTCATGCTCATATTTAAGGGAACAATGGAGTGTAGAGGGAACACAACACATAGTGCGGATATAAGGTTTCCCAAGGAGAACATTGTATTGAAATTATCCTTCAATGATGTAGAAGACCTCGTGGAGAAGCTTCACACCGACACAGACCGTCCCTAAAGTGGGAATGACATCATCGTTAGTTACGCGAAGGACCGCAGGTGTTTGGGAAATGGAGGCCTTGGGTATCTTAAGTTGATCAAAAGTATGTGATGGGAGGATATTGATGCTCGCTCCACTATAGATCATGGACCTTCGGATACACCTATCATTAAATTTGACCATGATAAAGAGGGGAAGATTGTACTTTTCTGGTGAGATATCTGGAATCTCAACATCATCAAATGAGATAGTAATAGAAGCCGTGAGTGCTCCTACAAGGGATGTAAAGGGCTGATCCTCATCACTGGATGTCAGAATGTGCTTTAAGGATTTAGTGAGATCCTATCTATGGTCTAGTGAGCTTTGGATGAGTTCATAGAGTGAAATATTGACTAGGGCCTAGTAGATTTGTTTGACTATACTTTGTTCAATAGGCATAGGTGCTACTAAAATGGAAACCTTGGATGTTGATGACGTGGCTAACTCCTTAGGAGGATGAATGATGATAAAGGTTTTAGATTTAGTTGTCTTGTTGATTTAGGCTCACGTTGGCTAGACCGAGTGGTACCTCAAACAACGTCGATGAAGAAAGGGGGGATATCCTCGAAAGAATAGTCATGTCAAAAATGTAGGTGGGATGGCTGCGGAATTTTGTGAGGAACTGTTATGTCAAAAATTAGCACCCTAGGATTTTCACATTATAAAACCCTACTTTTGACTAACATGGGATTGTCTCAAGGTGTGGGACCCTCACAATTGAGAAAAACATTTAGAGAAGGCTGGTTCCTCTACCTATTCTAACGCTAAAACTACTCCTAGAAAGGGAAATGCAACTACTCTAACACTAACCTAGAGTTTCCAAGGGACTAGGGAAGAAAGCGATGCATAAAATGAAAGTCCTAAACTAAGGGAGGTGATAACACTAAGAACAAGGGGTGGAGAGATAATAAGTGAGTGAAAATGGGAAGAAAACAAGGTTGGAGAGGGCAGACAAAAGTGCCACAATCCAAAACATTATTTACATATCCATCCTCATGGATCACAATGAATTTTAATCCTACAAGGGAACCCAACATGCACAATATACCTGCAAAAATAATGGAAGGAAAAGAACAAAATACAAGTCGAGATAGGGAGAGAAAAGCCACAAAACACCAATTTAATTGATTAAAATGATGCACAATCTATTACATATAGGCACAAGGCAAGAATCCTTTACAAAATGCGTAAATTTGATGCATGTAACTCACAAAAGTGCTGGAACAATTTTGGCAGAGTTCTTCTACATTCTAGAATGTCTCCCTTTACAAATGAGGTGAAGTTACATATATATAAGGAAGGGGAGCTACCAACCGAAAACATTCATTAAATGCTTGTACAAAGGTATGGGAAATTATGTCCGTTCACTTTCCAATGGTAGTTTTCTTACACGTGAAAATGGGTGCCATACCTCATTAAACCGATTGTTGAGCTACCTTGAAACAATGGCATTAATGCCCGACCTGTATCTGACATTCCTTACTGAAGCCCTACAGGAATGACCAATGGTCACCCGAAACTAATGAAGTAGTTTTCCACCAACAAAGGAAGGCGTTGTCACACAACAAGAAGGATTGGTTGACGCGCGACATGATGGAAAGTTGTCACGTTTCAAGGAGTGTTGACGCACATCAATAATGGACACTATGATGGGGTGGAAATTTTTTGCGCTACAGTAAATGAAGGTTGGCACATGTCAACAAGAAATGGTTGACGCACATCAGGAAGATGGTGGTGATGCACGCTAGGAAGACATTGTTGATGCGCATCAACGAGGGACGATATCATCAAGAAGGGACGTTGTCACGCATCAATAAGGGATGATGTCACATGTCAAATAGGGATGATGTCATATGTCAAAGAGGGATGTTGTCGCATGGTTGATGCATGACAAGAAGATATGGCTCTAAAATTTTGTCACATATCACCATAAGTTAAGACCAACAGTGAATGAAAAAATACAAAGCACTTCTTGACCAATCAATTGCCAACACCTCGACCTACTTAGTTGTCTAGTTTACAGGGGTGCAAAATATGGATAATAATTAACACTTACATGGTGATCTACCTGCTAGATCTGAAAGACCAGTAACCTTGGAGGATCCATTGGGCATGGAGTCATCTTGAATTTTGAAACTAATCTGCTACCTGAGAACTCCCCTTAATCCTCTGAAACATTACTGGGATATTTCGTTACTTTTAAACCATGGGCTGAATATTGATTGTTTCATTACCAGATCCTTCCTAAAACTAGAAAGTGCAAGGGCAAAAAGCACAACTATGTACACACAAAAAGTCATACACATCCCAAATGGAACATGCAGAGAGTGCACAAGAACTTATTACAAAAATAACCTAAAATACAGTAGAGAAATGTGCTACAAGAACTGGGAGGAAATGAACTAATCTAATATTTACAAGGATGATATTTCACTTAGTAACAATGCTTGAGATAGATTCCATTGACTAGAATCTGTAATTCTTCTTTGTCAAACTTTGACAATTGGAAAGTTTTGTTTTATTTGCATCTTGAAATCATGTAAGGGCCACTCCATATCAAATTAAACTTGGAGTACCTTCCTGGTTTGGCTTTGTCTGCATCCCATTTCAAGACCAAGTCTCCTTCTTGAAAGGTTCTGTGTTTGTCCTTTCTGTCAAAAATCATATTTATTTGAGCTTGGTGTTTCTCTATTGCTTCCATAGCCTAATTTCTCAGCCCCTCTAGCTCCATGAGCTCTACATACCTAACTTCCATGGCTAGAAACTCAAACAATTCCAGCTACTTGATAAGCTCTAATGTTGGTAACTCTAGGGATATAGGAAGCCTTGTTTCTCTGCCATAGAGAAACTTGAAAGGAGAATAACCAGTTGACTTCTTAGGGGTAATTCTATCACCCCACAAGGCTGATTTTATCTTGGTATGCCAAGTCCTCTGGTTATCGTCTAAAGTCCTCCTTATGATTTTCAAGAGATTTTTGTTAGTGGACTCAGCCTATCCATCACCCTGGGGGTAATAATTAGATGAAGTGTTGAGATATATTCCATTCCTAACAGCCCACTCAGTGATCCTTGTGCCAAGAAATGATAGAGAATTATTTGATATGATAGTGGTAGGTACACCAAACCTCATCACTATCCCCTCATAAAATTCCAGTATGTTAGACTCATTTGCCTCTTTAAGTGCCACTACTTTGGTCCACTTCGATAAGTAGTCCGTAGCTGTAAGGATTCATTTTTGGCCTAGGTTGGAATTTGGTTTGATCACCCTAATAAATTTCAAACCCCATTGCATGAATGGTTCATTTACAAGATGGGGTGTAATGGGAGGGTTGCTAGTTTCTCTTTACCTGTGAAGAAGGCACACTTCTTACATTTATTGATCCATGAGTAGAAATCGTTAGAAATATTAGGCCAGTAATAGCTAACTTTCATGATTCTAAGAGTTGTTTCTTTTGGTGCAAAGTGACCACCTGTTTCTCCATCATGAAACTCATGTGATATTCTTTCCACCTGGTTTGTTTTAATACATCTTAGAAGGACACCATTCACATCCCTTTTGAACAAAATATTATCTACAAGCACATAGGATATAGTTTGCATAGCCTGCAATACCTTCTCTTGGCCTTATTCAAACCTTGAGGGATTTGGCATGTTTGGAAGAAGTTTAATATATCCCGAGTCCAACAATGAGTGAGCACACCATCTGTTGCTTTTTCTCGATAATCTTGTAACACCAAAACAACTATTCCTCCTCTCTCGACTTAGCATGTTGACTTGAAACTAGTTGTTTACATAACCCTTTTTCATGGACTAGCTTGGTCAACTTGATATCAATGTCATACTCCATGACCTTGGTAGTTGGTTATCCAACCAACCCTTTTCTCATTAAGGTCCTTATTTAACAAAAATTCCTTTACACCTACATGTGAAACTAGTAGGTGAATTTTGTTATTTGACAATATATGACTGAATTTATTTAAACTTCTTATCAAAGCCAGGACATGTTTTTAAATAAATGAATATCTCACCTCATAACCTTAAATTCTCTAGATGAAGAATTAAATAGGCTGCTCCAGTCCTTCTTGATTCGGATGTACTAGTATGGAAGATATTGCATATGTTCCACCAAAAGCATATAGAGTAAAGTCCTTTAAAAATCTAGATTTATGAGGGTTGGAGCCTGTGCAATGGCTTGATTTATATATTCAAGGCTTTCTTTTCCTTTGGCATCCCATTTGAAAGACATATTCTTCCTCAACATCAATGTTAGTGGCTTGACAAGGGTAGAAAAGTTAGGAACAAACCTCCTAACAAAATTAATTTTCCCCAAAAAAATTTGGAGAGCCTTCTTGTGACTTGGCAATGGTAGAGAATGAATAGCCTCAACTCACTCTAGATCAATTTTCAACCCCTCTTTAGACACAATGTGGCCTAAGAGATTACCTTCATACACTAGAAAAATGCATTTCTTCGGGTTCAAAGGCACTCCAAATATCCTACATCTTTGAAACACTTGTCTAAGGTGAAAGAGGTGACTTGATGCGTTCTTGGAAACTACTGTGATATCATCAAGGTAAACAAGTACTATCTTGTTTATCATCCCCTTGAATTCCATGTCCATATCCATCTAAAATGTAGCTTCAAATTTGATAATCTGAATGACATCTTCTTATAAGCGTATGTACCCCATTTTGTGTTGAAATTTGTTTTGAACTGATCCTCTTCCTTCACCATAATTTGATTGTAGCCTGAGTAGCCATCTGGGAGTGAGAAACTTTCTGATCCAACTACTACTTACAAGATTTACTCCATGGAAGGGAGTGGATAGTGGTCCTTGAGTGAATATCTTTCAAATCATGGAATTCCATGCACAATTTGGTTTCCCCGCTTCTTTTTATGGCTGATACCAAATTAGCAGCACATGAAGAGTGCTTGATTGGGAAAATGATACTAACCTCTATGAGCTTGTTTAGGTCCTTCTTCATGAGAGACTCAATTTGGGGGTTCACTGGTCTTTTTTATATCTAATAGGCTTGGATTCTAGACCCAATTCAATAGTGTGTTGTGCCAATTTAGGATTAAATCCATTTAATTCCTCATAGCCCCAAGCAAAGATGTCTGGGAATTATTGGAAAAGTTATATGAAATCAGATTTCTCTTGATAAATACTTAACTTGCCAATTTGGAGCACCTTGCCTTATTCAACCAAAATAGGCTTTGAATCTTCCCCTTTGATCTGAATATTTGCCTTCTCTTTCTGAAACCTAGTCATTAGGATTGAAGATTGACTCCAACGTCACCAAGCCTTTAGGGAGCTTTTTTGTTCTCAACTGGACCACTTGATCACCATATTGATGCTCCAATTTGTCTTGATTTCTTGAGGATAACTCAACCTCTTCTTGAAGAAAATTTATGATCTGTTGATTGCTTTCAAATACTTGCTAGCTTGTATTATTATTTGGAATAGACGGCCTTACTATCACTCTAATATGAGGTTGAGTCTGATCTCTCTTGATATTGTTAACAACATCAAATGTTTCCCCTACTGTTGCAAGTCTATCCACGACCTCATTCTTCTTCCTTGGTATGGCCTCAATTTTGAATGCCTCAAATTCCTCTATGAGATCCCATACCCAATGTTTGTATCTCTTGAGGAGATCATTTTTAGCCACATGGGACCCTCAAACCTGGTTTAATATCAACTCGTTGTCCCCAAAAAACTTGCAAGTTCATAATACCTTTCTTTCTTGCCCAATGCAATCCATGGATCAAAGCTTCATATTCAACTGTGATATTTGAACAAGAAAAATGGAAATGGAAAGATGAGTAGTATTTTATACCTTATAGTGACACAAGCATTGCTCCTCCCCCATCACCTTCTCTACTCCTTGAGCCATCGAAGAATAGCCACCATACTTCATTATCATCCTTTTCATCTGATTTGGTGATGCTAGGGAGAAGGGGATTCTCCTCATGCAAACAATAAATACCAAGCTCAACTTCCTCCATTTATTTGTATGGATCAAATTTATGCTTCTTTTTTCCCATTAATCAAGAGTCAAGTCTAGAATGCCTCCAACCTTGGTGTTAATCTCTAGAGTGCTTCGACAGTCTTCTTGATCGAAAGCTAAGCAATTTGTATTGATTAGGCTTGGTACATTATAGTTCAATGTGAAATTTATAATAGGTTTAGATCTAATTGTATCCTTAGCACCATACCTTGTCCTGAAGAGCATATGCAACCAATCATCCAATAAGTACCCGTCAATTTTAGTCGTGAAGTCCCTTGATAAACATAAAGCAAAGAGTGGTGGCAAGTCAATCACGGATACATCTTGCAACACTGTGACATTAGGGCATGTGTGTAGTGTGAGGCTCAATCCTTTGATTACTCCAACAATTGTCACTGCTACCCCATCCAATTGCACCACATTTTTAGAAATGACTTCATACTTAATACCCAGTTGATCAACCATCTGTTTGGGCATCACTGAGCTGCTTTCTCCTGAATCAATCATGCAATTGTGTACAGTATTGTTTCCAATGATCACATATATATAAAATGGAGGAGGCTTCATATTTTTATCTTTTTGGCCTCCTTGTTGGGTTACATTAGTTAGAACTTGCTTTAGATCTTTGATGGATCATTTGATACAGACCAATTTGCCATGGTTGCTTGCAATAAGTATCGTTGTCCCGGGATTGCCAATGACTCCCACATGGAAATGATTATGTTAGTCTTCTTCATTTGATCGACAATATTGAACGGAGAAGATTTTTCTTTCTGTTTCCCTTTTCTAGGCATAACCTTTTCTTCAACATGAGCTACTACAACTGGTACATGAGCTAGTCTAGAAGGTGGTTTGGGATGGTTCTGCACACTTGGAGCTGCACTTGGATTGCTGACTCTTTGTAGAGTGACAACAGGTTGAGGATCACTTGCGTTAGATGACTACCCTTCCTCTATATTCCTCTTCTTAGATCTCGTGTTAGCTCCCACACCTTGAGATGAAGATTGATTCATTCTACATAAATCCTCAACTCGACAATTAACAAGCGTAGTCTCACTTGGAGGTGCTCCTTGAGTAGATGTTTGTTGTTGACTTTCCTCTTGATTTGTTTCTTGAGGTACACCCACCATTGTTACCATTAAATTTTGATTAAGCCTCCCATTGAAGCACCCTACCTGATTATGAGGTTGACTACAAGGGAAACACCAGTCATATTCATGTGCCATATTGTTTTGGACTAGAACCAAGGCTTGGGATGCTAAAGGTGTATTAGTTTTGTATGGCTGGAATGGCCTAGCAACTGGGGGTTGTCCTTGATTTTTCCTGCAACTTAGACATGAGGTATATTAGGCTGATATGGAGGCTTACTTGGTTGGGATTGAGGCTGAAAAGGTCTAAAAGTTTGGGCATTTTTCCTCTTAAGGTTCACTAAATCATTCCCTAGGTTTTGCAACTGCTTTATAACTTCTTTGATTTCAGTTGAGGCACTAGAAGAAGATGTAGAATCCTCATTGGAATTCCAATTTTTAGGGGTGGGAATAGGGGATAATTCAGGTGTCTTGCTATAACTAGGGTTCCCCATTTCTGGATAGAGAGACATAGGTGGCCTAGGTAGAAGTTTACCGACTTGAATTAGGTAATTCTCAGCTCTAATGGCTATGGCATAACCCCGGGTAAAGTTATCCCTCCCATAGATTGAATCATTACATATATATCAAAATCTAAAGCTTTAAGGAAATAGAGAAATTCACCTTCAGTAGTTGGTCTCACAATAATTGGGATCCTATCCCATGTCCTTTATAATCTTAAGTTGAAGTTAGCCATATGCTCATTTGGTGCTCTCTTGATTATAGTTATCTGCTCCAATAGAGACAAGTTATCTTCCCTTTCCCCAAAGTAGATACATATAGTTGTCAAAATTGATCCTAATTTTGGATTGACATGCTCATAAGCTTCTAAACCATTTAAATCTTTTCCTTTGAGATAATAGGTAAGGAGTTTCACTACCACATCCATTTCAATAATCTCATGTATGGCACAAACATTCAAAATGTCCTGAATGTGATCAATTAGTGTCATGCGATTATCTCCATTGAAGAATAGAATGTTCTTCAATGCTGCCACCAGAAAGGGATTCTCTGCATCGAGGGAAAGTAGACTGCTACCCGTGAAATTTGCAAATGGATTTGGTGGTCCTTGTGGTGGTTGTTGATGAGCCATTCTATTGGTCTAAGAAATATGGTTGATTGGAGAAATGGTCTACCAGGTGGAGGTGTAGAAAAAGTTCTATTTGGTGGAGATGAAAACATTTGGGACCTTCTACCTCTTCTTCCTCTACTTGGAGATAGCTGCAGGTACTTAAAAACACCTTCCTTTCTAGTTCTAGACCTTGTTTGAATCCTTCTCATGAACCTGGACTACCAGTACTATTGAAACCAGTTGATTTTCTGATTGGAGTTACCATATGTGTTTTGTAAAGCCTCCAAAGGCTTGGAAGTTCACCAAGACACACACCTAATCTTGATAAATGTGGAATTATTGAATTATGTCCCACCAGGTGTGCCAAAACCGTTATGTCAAAAAAGTAACACCTAGGATTTACACATTATAAACCCTACTTTTGACTAACTGGATTGTATCAAGGTGTGGGACCCTCAAAATTGAGACAAACCTCAAGAGAAGGTTGGTTCCTCTACCTATTCTAACACTAAAACTACTCCTAGAAAGGGAAATACAACTACTCTAACACTAACCTAGAGTTTCCAAGTATAATTTCACAAACAAGGATGAAATTGTGTATAGTTTTATTAATGTGAAATCAATCAATCAATTACAATGGAGTGCTGGAATTCTTATAGGAATTGTACAACTGAATACATACATGGAAATATGTTGCACAGGTGCAACAACAAACTAATTCACATAAGCTTCCAAAAAGGTAATCTAGGAAGCATAACCGAATTAAATACAAACATACAGTTGCAATAATAATGCAACAAATAAACAATACAAAAGGTTATAAATAAATATAACCATATAACATTTAATAATTAAATAATCTAACTATGCAATGCATAATTAACTAAGGTAATAATATATTTACCCTAACATTCCCCCCTTAATTTTGCATTTCCTCAAGAGATGAGGAGAGGAACTCTCTGAACAACTCATACTTGTCATGTGCAAGTGACTTAGTGAAGATATCTTCTCGTTTTTCAACTATTGGAAAAAACTGAAGCTGTATATTATGCTTCAAGACATGCTCGCATATGAAATGTACATGTACTTCAATGTGTTTTGTTCTTTCATGAAAAACTAGATTGATTTCGAACAAGTTTGAAAACACCTTCACTGTCAACATACATGGTGGTCAATTTGTCTTGTGGTATTCCAAGTCCTTCCAGTATGTGACGTATCCAAATCACTTCATAGATAACTTCTCTTGCATAACGATACTCAAATTATGTGGAAGAGTGAGAAACAAAGTGTTATTTATTTCTTCCCCATGATATTGGTTCAGATCCCATAAAGAACACAAACCCTGAAGTGGATTTTTGTCATCAATATTTTCAGCATGATCTGAATCCAAATATCATGACAAGAAGAAGTTGTCGTTCTTCTTGTATTCTAGATCAAGATCTACTGATCCTTTGAGATATATCAAGATGTGCCTTGTTGATTTCCAATGAAAAAATTTGGGTTCCTGCATGAACCTGGATAGATAGCTCACTACAAAGCTAATATCTGGTCTAGTGTTGGTCAGGTAAATGAGACTCCCAATCAAAAGCTGACAGAGAGTGGCATTTACCTCGAGAGATGGATCTAAACAAGATAACTACAATCTATTCTCCATAAGTGTAGCAATAAGTGTGCAATCCATCATCCTAAATTTCTCAAGCATTGTCTTGGTATATTTCAACCGAAAACAAAAATGTGATTCTCTGTCTGCCATATTTCCAATCTAAGATAATAGTGCATTAGCCTGAGATCTTTCTTCGTTACATCGATCATCCTCACTGAACTTCCAGTGATGACTAGATCATTGACATAGACAACGAGAATCACAATATCCCCCCCTTGCTTTTTGAGGTAAAGATTGGGATCATATGGATTTCTAACAAATCCATGTTGTATGATATGCTCATAATTTTTTATGTACCATGCCCGTGGTGCCTGTTTGAGGCCATATAGAGATTTCCTGAGTCTGCATACCACCTGCTTCTTGACTAGGTACAACATATCCCTCAAGTTCAGTCATATAGACTTCTTCTAGTAAATATCCATTTAGGAAGGCACTTTTTATGTCCATCTGATGGACTTTCCAACCAAACTGTGTAACTAGAGCAAAGATCATCCTAATTATTTTGATCTTGGTTGTGGGAGAAAATGTCTCCTCGTAGTCAATGCCTTCTTTTTGTGCATACCCCTTTGCTACTAGTCTTACTTTGTACTTGTCCACTATCCCATCTACTTCATACTTTGTTATGAATATCCATTTGCATCCAATTGGTTTATTCCCTGGTGGAAGATCAACAAGCTGCCAAGTGTTATTTTTCATTACTAACTGATATTCAGAGTCCATGGCTTCTTTCCAATATTTTAATGCAGGGATTTCTAGGCTGTAAAGGGCTCATCATACTCAATAACTCTACTCATCAAATAAAATTTAACTTATTCTCTTTCTTTACTGCGAGTCCGTGGTCCAGGAGTGGATGTATCCGATGGAGCATCCATTCTTGCATCTCGTAACGTGCCAGTATACCACTTAGGCATACGCTAAACTATTCCCATGGGTCATGGTTCAATTAGATCATCACCATCATCCCCATCATCCCCATCATCACTTTCATCATTTGTGGGAACATCTACTTCAGTTTTTACAACTGGTGAAGAATCTACATCAGGTGAGTCTGGAGGAGGAGACTCTACTTCCTTCTTCTCAAATAACTCAACATCTCTGCTAGTGTATACTCTCTGGTCTTTGGATCCATCAATCTATACCCAAGATTCTCTTCATACCCAATGAAGATGAGTTTTTGTGATTTCATATCCATTTTCCTTCTATTCTTCATGGGTATGTGCATACTTTCTTTTCACCCGAATACTTTGAGGTGTGCAAAAATGGTTTCCACTTTGACCATGCTTCATGTGGTGTTACTCCATCAAGAGAAAATGTGGGCACTATGTTTAACAAATACATTGTTGGCTTTGTTGCTTCTACCCATAATGTATTTGCTAGTCCAGAGTCATCGATCAAGCATCACACCATTTCCATTATAGTACAATTTCTTCTCTCAACAACACCATTTTGCTGCGGTGTGTGTGGAGGAGGAATTTATCGATGAATCCCATGAGCTTATAGGTAGTCTTGTGAACTCATTACTGGTGAATTCCCCCTCTCGATATGAGTGGAGAGTTATGATATGATGACCAGTTTTGTTCTCAACAGCTACTTTGAACTTTTTCAAGGTGTTAAAAGCTTCACTTTTCTTGTGAAGACAAAAATCCAATTTTTCTCGAATAGTCATCAACACAAAGCATGAAGTACTGAAATCCTGAATGACTCAGTTACATTGGACCGCAAAGATCAGTATGAACCAAGTCAATTTTTCCATGAGATTGAAAAGTAATCTTCTCGGAATGAAGCTCTGTTTTGTTTTCTTATTAGGTAGTGAGGACACTTGTCTATATCCTTCTAAAGAGATAGTAAACCATGTACCATATTGCATCGGTGAAGTGTCTCGAGATACTTGAAACTAACATGACTAATTCTTTGATGCCACAATTGTGCAGAGGTAGAGTTCTTAGCCACAAGTTCCTGATCATCTCTGTGGACAAAATCAAGTTGGAACATGCGTCCCACATTGGAGGCTTTTGCAACTATTTTCGAGCCTCATGATTTTTCTCAAATTAAACACGTTTTCTTGTCGAATGACTATCAAAGTCAATTTTTAAGTTGTGATCTAGGATTTTACTGAATGACAGTAGATTCTTTGTCAACCTAGGGACATATAAGACATATGATAGTCTACATTTGCATGAACCAAGGGGTAGAGAAATGTTCCCAATCCCCTAAACTGTATATGACAAATCATCACCCAACGAAACATATTTTTTCGAAGGCATGTCCCTCATTGAAGTAAACCAGTCTGTGGCCATTCATGTTTCGAGTGGCTCCCGAATCAACATACCAAACATCACTAGATGACGTGGAGGGTTCACTTGATCGAGAAGTGTACAAGTAGTCTTCATCATCTGAATGTTCTTGTTGCTCAACAATATTTCCTTGTTAATAGGGTTTTCTTTTCCAGTTACCCTTTTTCTGCTCTTGATTGTAGTTAGAATGTCCCTTATGAGATTTTTGGTGTTGAGGTCCATAATTACTTGATGAACCTTTCTTGTATGTATTATACCAACAATATTTCAACTCATGTCCTCTTTTGTAGATTGGACATTGCTTCTTTTGTTGTTTGTCCCCTTGATGTTGATATTGATTCTAATGTTGGGACTTTTGATAGGAATTAGGTTTTCCTTTTCCTTTTCCTTTCCATTTTTGATGTGAAGAAAGTGTCTTCTCCTCTTCATCATCCTTATTATGCATGGATTCCTCTTGTTGTAGTAGGTTTACCAGCTTGTCAAAACTAACTGTCATATCTAACAAGTTTAGTGTTGTTACAAAAATGTGGTAAGAAGAAGGAGAGCTCTCAAAACAATGGGAATGAGATTTATTTGTGACCATTTCTCCCAGGGCTAGAAGTGAAGCCCTCAACACTGCAACTCTTCTAAAGAAACCTTCTATTTTTTCATTTTTCTTGAACTTCAGTGTGTGTAACTGACTCTACAAATTCAGTATGAAATTCTTGTTTTTGGCCTCATATACTGTGCTCAACTTATCCCACACTTCTTTGGATATTCTGGCATCTCAAATTTGGGGTTGCACATCATTGGACACTCTAGACAAGATGATGAGTTTGGCCTTCTGATATGCTCTATCAAACTTCCGTTGTTGTGTTGTATCAGTAGTTGATCTGGTCAGAGTACCATTCACAACAGTCCAGATCTCTTCAAACTCAAGTTGTGTCTTGATTTTTGTCTTCCATGCAACATATTTGTTTCCTCTGAGTAGTTATGAATCTAGAAGAAACAAATTAGGGGCATTAGTGCCCATTTTGCATAAATCACTGACATGGTTAGGCTCTTATCACTCTAGGTATAAGGTCTCCCAATCTATATACTGTTAGTTTGATATACCAAACCTTTCTATATATGTTGCCCTTCTGATATACCTGATGGTACATGGAAGAAGCTTTCCCTTTCTATATACCCGGTGGTACGCGAAAGAGGCGTGAACATATGTGAAAGAATTCATACGTGATACCAAGATAGTACTGAAAAGGGGTATGTGTGATTATTGACACCAGCTCAAAGAAATATCCTCATACACACGTGTAACTTTGCTATATACTTGGATAATTTCTCAGTCCATATTTATGTCATGAAATCATTCACAAGATGGATGGGATGGCTCATAGTGTGTGCATTGTGTCCTTATTACTCCTCGTCGATTTAAAGGGTCGATGCCCAAATGACATTGTTGCAGCTATATTATGTGTTAAGTGTAGTAGTATTCACGATGGATTTACCCATAAGTGCTTCCCAGAGGCACTGTATATACCGAACACTGCGAATGAGATCTAGGATCTCGTGAGTGTTTTAGAACCAAATTTTATTGCTTTTGAGTACAATATTTTGCCAGTTTCTGAGCAGTTACAAAGTTTGCGGTTGACTATCACAACCTAAAAATTAGTACAATATACCAAAGTATATAATTACATTTTAAAAATTTGAAAAATTGAATGGCAGGCAATTTTTTTTTTTTTTCGGGCCCTGGTGGCCTCTGGAGCCCAAAACGACCCTCTATGCCAAAAATTGCAAAAACTAGCTGAAAATGAAATTTTTAGGTATACCTCCTTTAGCAAAAGTTGCTCGGGATGAAAAAATAAGAGGTCTGGAGAAATGTTTTTGCCCTAAAATAGGGTTTTTCTCACTAAAATTTTAGTGGTGGCTTTAGTTATAACTAAACAATTTAGAGGAGGTTTTCCAGCTAAATTTGTTGCCAAAGTTGGCGGTTTTTGCCAAATTTTCCACTAAATGTAATTGTTTAAAAAATGAGTTGGGAGTGGGAGTTGAACCCCAAACTTCCCACACCAAAATCCTTTGCACTATCCACTTTGGCATGTAGCACTTATGGTATAAAATGAAGCAAGTTCAATTTAAAGTAATGTAAAAAACACTAACCTTTTGCAACAACAATCAGGCATGAGAGATCCACGTGTCTGATGACTGAGTGGAAGTCAATTTAGGGTTACGCCTGATAAAGTGGATCTTATTGATAAATGTTGTCCACTTATTGTTTTTTTTTTTGATTTACATTCACGCCTTTTTGATTTCTCTCCACCGTTTGTTTTTGCTCCGACTTGTGTTGCAGGGTCATTGTGGAGTGGTTCGTGGGCTGGGAGACCACTACTTGGGATGGCTCGGGTGGAAAAAAATTGGCTCGGCCATTGTAATGTTGGCTCTTCTACATGTAAGATTTTTGTGCGGGGTTTGCGTTCACGTCAGAGCTTAAAGCTTTAACGCCCAACTATGTTGAGTGTTATTTTGTTGTTGCAATGTAACCCACTTGGCCCATAATGGTCAAGACAAATATTGTAATGATGGCTTTCCTCGCACTGATAGAATGAAGATCTCGGTCCTTAAAATAGGACTCGGTCAGTATGTAGAAGAAGCTCGACTCGGTTTATAACCCGCCAATGCAAAAAATGGCTCGTTGTTGCTTTGAGATGGTCCAAATCAATGGGCAGAGGATATGACTCGCCAATGGTTTTTCTTCAAATGGCTTGACCCGACCGATGGTGTGCAACATGTTTAACTCAAATTTTGTGTGCAGGGCTTGATCGGGAGGTAACTCTACCGGGTAACTCAGTATGAGCTCGACTCCGTGAAATGGATGTAAAGCTTTGATAAAATAGCACAAAATTCTCCAAATCTGGTGCTACTGCCATTGTTAGTTGTGGCTAATAGGTCACTAAATTTTATTGACAAAACCCCTAATGGGGATTTTTTTAAAAATATTTTGAATATGATTAGCTTCCAGGAGAAAAATTTCCTGGTGCAGAGGGCACCAAGGCAAAAAAAAAAAATTCTTTACGTTTACCTAGAGATCACACAGGAGGTTGTGGGACTGCAGTGAGTTATGGGAAGCTACGGGAGGCAGCACTGGCTCTCTGTGTAGAAGATTTCTTCTCCAAAACTTTTCCTTCCTCTGCAACCTCTCTCCAACCTTGTCAGAGCTTCAACCAACTCTGGTACCAAATGTAATTTCACAAACAGGACGGAAGCATGTATAGTTTTATTAATGTGAAATCAATCAATCAATTACAATAGAGTGTTGTAATTCTTATAGGAATTGTACAGCTGAATACATACATGAAAATATGTTGCATAGGTGCAACAACAAACTAATTCACATAAGCTTCCAAAAAGGTAATTAGGAAGCATAACCAATTAAACACAAACATACAGTTGCAACAATAATGCAAAAATAAACAATACAAAAGGTTATAAATAAATATAACCATATAACATTTAATAATTAAATAATCTAACTATGCAATGCATAATTAACTAAGGTAATAATATATTTACCCTAACACCAAGGGACAAGGGAAGAAAGAGATGCATAAAATGAAAGTCATAATCTAAGGGAGGTGATAACACCAAGAACATGGGGTGGAGAGATTCTAAGTGAGTGAAAATGGGAAGTAAACAAGGTTGGAGAGGGCAGAAAAAAGTGCCACAGTCTGAAACAACATTTACATCTCCTTCCTTATGGAGCACAAAAATTTTAATCTTATAAGGGAACACAACATGCATAATATACCTACAAAAAAATGGAAGGAAAATAACACAATACAACTCGAGCTAGGCGAGAAAATCCACAAAACACCAATTTAATTTCTTAAAATGATGCACAATCCATTACAATATAGGTACAAGGCAAAGAATCCTTTACAAAATGCATAAATTTGAGGCTTGCAACTCATAAAAGTGTTGGAACAATTTTGGCAGAGTTCCTCTACATTCCAGAATGTATCCCTTTACAAAAGAGGCGCTATTACATATATATAGAGAAGGGGAGCTACCAACTACAGTCTTCATTAAATTCTTGTATGGAGGTATGTGCAATCATGCCGGTTTTCTTTCCAATGGTACTTTTCTTGCATGGTGAACAGGGGTGACATACCTCATTAAACCGATTGTTTAGCTACCTTGTATGATGTCATTAATGTCCAAACAGTATATGACATTCCTTGTTGACGCCAAACAGGAATGACCAATTGTCACCCAACAAGAATGAAATTAGTTGTCCGCTAACAAAGGAAGGAGTTGCCACATGACAAGAAGGATTAGTTGACATGCGACAGGATGAAAATTTGTCACGTGTCAAGAAGGAATGCTGGCGTGCATCAATAATGGACATTATGATAGGGTCGGAAGGTTTTCACACGATAGTAAATAAAGGTTGGCGTGCATCAACAAGAAATAGTTGACACCCGTCAGGAAGATGGTGGTGATGTGCAACAAGAAGACATCGATGTCGCGCATCAATGAGGGACATTTTCACACGTTAAGAAGGGACGTTATCACGCGTCAAAAAGGGACATTGTCACGTCTCAAGAAGGGACATTGTCACGCGTCAAGAAGGGAAAATGTCAATGGCATCAAAAATGGAGGTTGTCACACATCAAAGAGGGGCATTTTCGCATGTCAAAAAGGGATGCTGCCACATGGTTGGCACACGACAAGAAGATATGGTTCCAAACCTTTATCGCGGCTCACCGCGAGTTAAAACCAACAACTGACTGAAAAAATACAAAGCACTACTTGGCCAATCAATTGCCAACACCTCAACCTTCTTAGTTGTTGACTTTATAGGGGTGTAAAATATGGATAACAGGAACTAGGGGAATTTTTCATTTGGATGGATGAGGTCGAAGGCACAGATGTTGGAGAGGAAGGAAGAGGTTGACTTGATTTAGGAAGAAAGTATCCTTTCTCAATGAAGCCATGGGTAACGGCTTGGAATTCTATGCAATGCTCAATGTCATGTCTAGGGGCATGGTGATATGCATAGACAAGGTTTGGATTAAACCATAATGAATTTTTTATATTAGGGTCAAAGACCCTAAAAGGTGGAAGCGTAATCATGGAAATTCATAACAAGTGTTGGAAAATATCTACATATGATTCACTCAAAGTCTTATGAGGTGCTTTGTGCTTACGTAATGTCTTGGTATTTGAAAAAGAAGTGGATGTCTGAGATGATAGAGCTTGAGTATGTTGATGTCTTGATGGTCCGGGTTCAGTTTTGGCATAGGTTAATGTCTTAGTGTTGGGTTGTTTTAGTTTGGGTTGATAAAATGTTCTTGATGAAGAAGTTGTTACGTTGGATGGTTTAGGAGTGGAAACATCAATTTTCTTATAAGAATGTACAAGAGATTTTTGAGGTAATGTATTAATGGTTGTGGATTTTGCTTATACGGGTGCATCCTTAGGAGGAGTGGTGACAATATTCATTGAAGGATCTGAAGGTGATGCCACAATTGATGTGGGCGTAGGGAGAAACATTGGTTTGATATAATCTAAGGAAATTGAAGATTGATTTGACTGTGTCGATGAGGTAGAAGAATAATTTTGAGTTATTGAAAGTGGAATCATTTTCAAAAGATATTCAAATAATAAAGATGGTGTTGAGGAAGAAGGTGTTGTGGATGTAGTTTCAATAGTTGTGGGTGCAAGTAAAAGCTCTAAAAGAGGCACCGGTTTTAATTCTGAGGTTAGCATAATAGGTAGAAGTGGGATGGATGTATGTAAGATAGTCGGATCCGATAAAGTGGACTTGGTAAGTAATGAAGTATATTTAAGGGATAATGTAGTAGATGTGGAACCAATATCAACTATAGAAGTAGGTGGGAATGGTTGTTTCATAAATACTTCTAGGGGCAAAGAATGATATGTTTGTGAATGGGATCCTAGTAGTAGGAATGAATGTCGAGGTAGATGTAGATATGGTTGGTGCGGTTGTGGGTAAAAGTGTTAATGAGTTTGTAGATGTAGGTAAAATATCAAAGGGGATGGATGTGATCAATGATGAAGGAGGAGCAGTTGTAGGTTCTTGCTCAATGTTGTTTAAAGTGTTTATAGTATGGGCATTAGGTACCTGGGTTGTGGAAGTGGTGGTGGTTTGGCTTGTTGGTACATAATTTGGAAAAGGTTGTTTAAATATTTCCATCAGTTGATTGGGTAAAGAATTAAGATTGTTGACATGAAGGTCACCTTGATCAATAAGCTTTTGAACCAAATCCTTAAAAGTTCTCCATTTCTCTATGTCATGACCTTGGGTTTAGTGGTATTTATAGTAATGGTCTTCACAATACCACATAGGTTTCGGTCTTCACTCATCAACTAGTCGGATATGTGGTAGTGTGATTACATTTTTGCTATAAACTTGTCAAAGATAGAGGCATATGACTCCTTGGGGGGAATGTAGTTGGGTGTCGTATGTGGGGCTCGTTGTTGAATCCACATGTTAGATGTTGGTGTAGGATAAGATTTGACGACCACAACATTGACTACTCCCTTAGATTTCTCATTATGTGTGGATGTTTTAGTGAATTATTGCTTAGGTTTGTTTGATTTTAGTTTTAAATGGCTCTACTCAAGGTTGTGTGTTTCAAGCTTTCGAGCCATGGTGAAGGCTTCATCAAAATTTTGGAAGGATTGGATTTGTAGAGTAGAAGATATATGTTTTTTTCAAGAATGTGAGAAGAGCTCGATAAGTTCAGTTTGAGGAAGGGTAAATGGTAGTTGATTTATAATGTTGTGCCATCGTGCGATGAAATCTGTGATGGAATCATCTTCAAACTCTGGATGGCATATAGATCATTGATATTTATTTTACACGAAATTTTGATCGAAAAATGTTCAAAAATAATTGCGTGAGCTAATTGAAGGAAAATATCAAATATTGAGGGATGTTATTATACCAGTCTAATGCTAGACTAGCCAAAGACATGGGGAAAGTGTGGAGCATCAAGTCCTAATCATGTGCAATAAGATCACACATATTCTGAATGGATGAAGATGTTGTTGTGGATGCTCCTTGATGTTAAAATTGGTGAATTTTGGCAATTCCCAATGTGGAGGATATGGCTTGATTGGCACAGATGGATGAATTTACTCGTTGCAAATTTGCATATATGATAATGCAACTTTGGGCCCTATGGTTGAGAGCATGCAAACGATCATTTGGTGAAGTGATAATGGGTTACGGTTGTGGTTGCATAACTTGTGAGGTAGCTGGATAAAATTGTTGGTGCAATTGAATGTGTGTTTGGGGATTATTTGATGAATGTGAGCTAAAGGTTGAGTTTTGAATGTTTGATGTCATGTCATGGGGATGTTGTATGATTGTTGAGACTGGTTAGGCACTAGATGAGTGTAGGTAGGTGAAAATTGTTGTTGAAAGGGGTTAGACACTGAATAAGGAAGGGAACCCATAAGAGGGGGTTGGGAAATGATGACATGCATGTGTGATGTGAGAGGATCATGTTGTTCAAATAAGAGACATGATATTGGGGCCAAATAGGCAATAGGAAGGGAAATGGTGATGGTTGTATTGATTGGGTGAAGATTGGGTGGAATATATACATGACCAACTGAGCAGTTTTGTGGGATGGGGGATTGTTAGAAGATGAGGCAAGCTCGTTTACTGAAAATTGTTGATTGGCATCATGGGATTAGTCTGATAAGGGTAAATATGTTGAAGTGGTAGACCATCTGAGGGAAGATGAGTTGATTTCCTGAGGAGATAGTCTTGGAGAACCAACGGATTGGCATCAAGGAGATCTTGGAACTACGCATCACCACGAGGGATAAGAGGGGGTCCAAAAGGTTCCGTATTCTAGAAGATGGTTTGGTGGTGGTCTAAATGGGACAAAATGATGGTAGAAGAAGGGATTAGTTTCTCCTAAGGTAGTGGTTTGAATAGAGGATTCTGGTGTGAAACATTAAAGAGAGGATTAATACTCATGGAAAAGTTAATCAAGAGCGTGGATAAAACAATCATTGTAGAAGACGTATGTTTATTCGAGGTGGAATTTTTTAAAGAAAAGTTTTATTCCATTCTTTTGGCCCTCTGAACGATTAAATACGGATTAAAAAAGAACAATATTTATGCTAACTAAACCAAGCAAGTCAAGAAAACAGTTCTTTTTTATTGTTTTTAATTAAGAAAAATGTGGAAAACAAAAAAGGGACGATAACGGGGTACCTAGAGAAGGCAATCTATGTCTAGCTTCAGGTTTGTTTTGGCTTGGGAGAGTCTGAGGCGGTTTTCTGTTGTGTGATGAAATCCCAATCAGTCTACTGGGTAGGATGTTGTTTAGATGTGTTGATTGGTTTGTGAGTTTTAGGTTGTGTGTAAGGATTGTGAGATGTGACAGGTAAACCTCCTACTTAAACTATGTAAGCAAGCAAGATGCGAAAAGAAAGGTTCTTTTTAAACCCAAATCAAAGTGTGAGATTTCTATGAGGACAAACATGGGGAAAGGGAAATATGATGAAGAAAGGAGAAAATAAGGAAAAAGAAGAAAACCTAGATAAAGCTTTTCCTCTTTATCTGAACTTTAACGAAGAGCAGTCCAAAGAGCCAAACCAATATGAGTAAGCAAGAAACAAGGCCTTACACTACAGTGTTAGTAGAATAGAGAAGAAAGAAAAAATATAAAAGAAAGGGATCACCAAAGGGTGGTCCCACCATGCTAAATGTTGGACAAGTTTCTTCATTCCTAATCAAATGAATGAACTAGCTACTAAAAGAAACTAACAACTCATAACATGGATGGTTTATAGTACCTCTAACGCATGTGATGGATGAATGGGTGCAAAGTGATGATGGATCTTTAATGTAGCTGATGACCTACAAATAAGATAAACTAAAATGAGATTGATTATATAGATTTATGTGGGGCTTCCCAACGATGCGGACCCAAGAAGTGATTAGCTTCCTTGGTGGATGTCAACCCATGTTTATAGAGAAAGATTGAAATAAATGATGAAACAACAAATAACATACATAAGCAAGAAATATTGTTGAATATGAGAATAATTAAGATTTGATCTTAAATTTTATTTAATTGAAATAACTATAAATGAAAGGTTACTAGGTTTGGATCGAAGGTGACCCAAACTATGCACAGTAGGTCGACAGTGACTTGGGAGAGTGGATATGAACCTGTGGGTGAAATATGCATACCTGCAAGGTTTGAAGGAAAGCTAGTATATGATAGAGGCCTTTGGATGCTGGAGGATGACATGCAAAATGATCTCTGAGATAGAAAGGTAGAGAAAAGGACAAAAATAAATTATTTGGATAGGTTGTTGGATGAATAGGACCCTGGTCGACAATGACCAGGGGGATCGATGGAAATTGTAGCAAAATATGATAAGGCCGAGGATAAAATGATGGGAAAGGAAACCTGTAAGCAATGGAGTTGAAACGGAAGGCTACTAAGTGATCCCTAGATATTGTAGAGAAATTGATCTGAACCTGCAAAATGTTAGCTACAAAAAGAACAATGATAATATGTTAAAATGTTGATTAAAGAAATACAAAAACAATGATAATCTCACAAAGGATGATCGTGAGTGATGTAAGCACATTCAATGGAGGTCTTGGAGGTTTGTGGCTATTACAAGAACACACAGGCACGAGGGAGAGTTCACAAGTCATGAGGAAGCTCCAAAATTCACATGCATATGATTTTTGATCCCTTTTTCGAAGGATTTAACTTGGTTTTATAGGTCAATGATGACAGGGCTGGGTCGCCACCGACCACAGGGAAAATTTCCCCATTGGGAAATTTTTTATGTTTTTGGCATGATTTTTTGTTTTTAAGAGTTGGAAGGGTGCTTTAAAGTATTGTGTGGGATTAGATTGCTCGGGATAAATCATGGGTAGTTATGGCATAAAAATATATGAGAAGAAAGCTAGGAAAAAGCGTAAGGTAGGGATTTAGGATAAAATCATCTGAAATAGAAAGTACCGGATTCATGGGTGGAGAGATCCACAAAAAAATTTTTTTACACAAATTGGTCGTTTTGTTGTTAGAACCCAATATCGACTTTGTTAGAGCTTGGTTTTTATAAAATGGAAACCTATGGGAGGCCTTGATGTGGCAACCATGGTTGGTGAATCATTCTTGTTCAGATTTATACTGGAAGAGGATATGCATAAGGTGATCAATGGAGGGCCTTGGCTGTTTGGAAAAACTATTTTACACAACACAAGGTGGTGCCCTGGACTGGATTTGAAGAATTTTCTCCCCTATGCCTTCCCTATCTGGGTCAGGCTTCCTACTCTGGATATAGAGTTCAGGGAAAAGGTAATTTTGTACGGGATTTCTAAAACTTTCGGTGATTTGTTGGTTGTGGATCCAACCACTCTGGCTCAGACCCGTATGATCACTACAAGAATGACATAAATGTTCCTACAGGTAAATCTCTACCTCCTTTTATTCAGCTCATATCAACCCATAGTGCTTATGATCAATCATTGGTATATAAGAGCTATCCTATTATTTCCACCAAATGCAAATCAGTTGGACATAATGTCGGTAGTTGTCTTGGCTTATCTCTTGGGTGGAAGAGGAAATCCCCTTCCTCGACCCAGTTTGAATGGTGTTTGGGGATGAGGTTTCACTTGAATCTAGGTAGATTTGTTAAGCGGTAGCTTTGAAGGACGAGGAAAGGGTTGAGAAGGGGAATGATGTATTGACAACCACTTCTAATGGATTTAACAACATAGCTCCTTACCCTTCTCTAGTACCAAACTCTCTATTGGTGGGGCAGGTCATCATTTTTGTGGAGCCCCCCTCTGACATGATGCATCAACAACAAAGAGTATTGGTGATCCACTAAATCAGGCGGTGGATAACATTGAATGGAATGAGTTGTAGGATATGTACAAGGGGTGGTCTCCCACATGCTCGACACATTTTTTCCCGCTCATGCCGTGAACTCTGTGCTAGAAAATCCTGAAGGTAGTGAGGAGGATAAAAATAGAGAGGAATAATACGATGAAGACCCCAATAAAGGATACCACGAGGATGATTCCTACGAAGAAGAACAAGAGGAGGATTCATCGTCTAAAATAGAGGAGACATATCCTATTGAAAATTTGGTTGAAGCAGACCCTATTTTGGAAAAAATAATAGAGAGGACTGCGATGTCTCTAATTTTTTGGTCTGAGGTTGTTGATTCATTTGAAGAGGAACGCTGGAGATTTTTTCAAGAAAACAACATGGCATTGGAAGACCAGATAAGCTCTAATAAGAAAAACATGGCGTCTAAGCTAGATGTGGCTAAAATTTGATCCCCTATGGGAAACTCGGAGGTAGTTTTATGGAATACCACCAAGGATGTCAAAATGAAGGCACCACTTAGGGTGTTCCACCCCCAATTATATCTTGACTCCCTCAAAGTGCTTGACTTCTGGGAGGGTGATAATTATAGAGATTATATCAAATCAAATTTTGGGGGAGGAATTGTTGATGATTCTGAGGATGGGTGGAACACATTACAGTCAAATAGGAAAAATGTAAGCACTCAGTCCCGCAGTGTGAAAGAATCACAAGGAGCAAGGCCAAAAGTGAATGGTTCCAACCTCTCCTTTGATTCTTGTATGTTAGTTACCTTGTTCTGTCTCTTCTTCTCCCATCTAGTTTTGCTACTCTTTAGTTATTTTGTGAAGGCTTCAGGTTGACTTTTTGTGATATTGTGTTGACATTGTGTTGTCTTCCCGTTTCCTTTGGGTTTCTTTTTTACTATGCTTATTACTAGTCTTGTTTATGTCTCTTGCTTTGTAATGCTTTATCCTAGCCAAAAAACCTTATAACCTTAATAAAAAATAACTCTACTAATGGATTGGACTATTTCATTCAAAAATGACCAAGTTTTCATGGGTAAACCAGGCAACTCAACCCAGATAGGTATCTTAAACGACAACTAACGGGAGGGTTTAAAATTAGGTGTCCACCGTGAAAGCACAAGAAAGATATTTCCCAGATAACAAATTTATGCATGCGCTTTGGAACCATCTTCAATACCATTAGACTATATTAATAGACCTCCACCTAATTACCCAAGGATGTGATGAAAAGACCTAAAGTATAGTACCATGTGAACTATGGTTTCATAAACATGCAGAAAAAACCCTGGCACAACTAAAGTTCTCTATATAAATACAAATTTATATTACAATATATTAATAATGTTTATATTCTTACATGAAAATTAAATGAAACAACGTGAAGCTCAAATTAATTTACATAACGTAAAAACTTTAAATTCTTAAATAAACCAAATAAAAAACGAAGTCAAAATTAAAATAAACCTAGATAAAATACAATAATTATACAAAGATAACATAATAAATACATGATATACAATAAATAAATAGATACACAACTTATATGAAAGAATTTAATAAAATACTCCACCATAAAGTTAAAAGACATAAATAATAAGATTTTTTTATATAGTTAAATTAACTTAAAAGATAATGGACAATGTAAAAGATAAAGATACAAAAGGAAATTTTATGTAATAATTATACAAGAAATAAGTATAAAAATTTAATGAAGCATACTAAAATATTAAATGAAACATCCCATAAAAATAAAATAAACTTACATAAAGTACTATAAAATAATAATAAAGTTTAATATAATTAAATTAACTTGAATTCTTGTTATATATGGACAAAGTAAAAGATAAAGATACAAAAGGAAATTTTATACAATAATTATAAAAGTAACAAGCATAAAAATTTAATGAAGCATACTAAAATATTGAATGAAACATCCCATAAAAATTAAAATAAACTTACATAAAGTACTATAACTATACAAAGTTAACATAATTGGTACATAATACATAATAAATAAATACTCGATGAAGGACTTTAATAAAATTCTCCACCACAAAGTGTGTGTGTGTGTGTGTGTGTGTGTGTGTGTGTGTATATATATATATATATATATATATATGTGAACTTTGATTCTTGTTATATATGGACAATGTAATAAGATAAAGATACCAAAGGATATTTTACGCAATAATTATACAAGTAATAAGCACACTAAAATATTGACTAAAACATCCCATCTTAAAGTAATTAAAAATCTAAGAAAATTTTCATAAAAATTATTAGTGAAATATTAATTATTAAAATTGAAATTAATTCTTTCTATCATATAAAAAAAGACAAAAAACAATGATACAAAAGAATTCAATCCAAAAATTATACAAGTAAATAGGCACAAAATTCTTGTTATATAGCCTGCTCACCCTATAGTCCCTTGCCAACCACCTCTGCAACACAAAGTCAGGTCTAAGAACCCGAGCTTCCGTCCTCCCTCTCCAACCCCTCCTTCTGGAAAAAGGGTGCTTCGGAGCAGTGAGAACGGTAAGGATTTGGCCATTACAAGAAGCCTTCTTAACTTTAGCCAATCTGCTTAGGAACCCCAAGTCAGCAATGACTTGAGGGCACAACTTAAGATGCATGTAGATGCAACTAAGGGCCTTGAAGAGGATGTGGAATTTCTTATCAATGAGGGCAATAAAGAAGACATGATTCTTACTCTAAATTGGTGGACAAAATTAAGGATCTTGCAAAGAAGCAACATGCCATGCAGAGAAAAATGCAACAAATTGTCAACAAGTAGATCAACCAGTTCTCTATGCATAAGGCTCTTCTTAACTTCACTCAGATATAGGTTAAGGCTCTTCTTAACTTCACCCAAATACAAGTTAAACAAATATGTGACATCAATGGCATTTATGAAGATATCTAGAAAGAAGGAAAGGCTAAAAAGAGGGCTATCACTTCAAGTAGCCAAGACCGTACACAATGAACAACTCTCAACCTTTTCAGGGCTATGAAGGATGCTCAAAAGCTCTTCCACAAATTCCTCAAGTAGTTGTCTTGTGGCCCCTATTTTTTGGCTCCTTTTTGTCTTAGTGTTGTTTCCCTACGGTTGTCCAACTATTGTATTGTTTTTTTTTGTTGTGTTTTGGCTACATGTTGGCTTGTCCCTACCATGGAATTTAATGTTTTATCTAGCTTTCTTAGGCTTTTGTATCTGGAGTGTGGTCCCCACTGATAAAAAAAAACTACTCTTATTTTGTTTATTCTGGCTTTTGAGCCCTTTAGTACCACAAGGTATGGTCCTCTTTAAAACCATTTATCAATGATAAAAAAATATGGTTATGTATAGACAATGTAAAAAGATAAATATGCAAAAGAATATTCTATGCAATAATTATATAAGTAATCAACACACTAAAATATCGAATAAAACATCAGGCTCGACATCATTTGCCCGGTGAGAAGTCACATTTGCTCAAGTTCTGCCTGGATGTGAAATCGTATTAGATCAAAGGGTTTTCGATGATGCACCATCTTAAAATAATTAAAAATCTATGAAATTCCCATAAAAATATTAGTGAAATATTTATTATTGAAATTGAAATTAATTCTTTCAATCATATTAAAAAAAGACAAAAACAATGATACAAAAGAATTCAATCCAAAATTATACAAGTAAATAGGCACAAAATTTAATGAAATGCCACTCCCTAAAATAGTAAATAATCAAATGAAATATCCCTCTTCAAAATAATTTATAAACTACCCCACTGTGAAGTTAAAAAACAACCCTGTGGTGAACTGGTGGGGCACTTAGCCTGTAGATCCAACAACCCAAGTTCAAACCCAGCCCCCAGATTTCATATCCTGATTTACCCGTGGCATGTGGAGTGGGGTATTTGCATGTCGCCTAGGGGGTACATCCCTAGCCTAAATTTTTTGACGTTTTATATGGCAAGGAATCTTCCATGAAACCTGCACGACAAAGACCTGTGTATTATATTTGGGGAAGAGGTCATTTCTGTTATTTGCATGTTCTTGGGGTATAGTACTATCACGGCAAGTCTTTCTTGGGGTAGTACTACCTCATATCGCGTCTCATGGATGAAAGAAGATCTACAAAGAATCTCTTTAGATTTACTACAAAGAGCATGCTTTTATTTGTAGATTTGGGGACTATGGCCCAACCTTCCTATTCTTCATGAGTGGATCTCTAAGCATTGGACTCCAATTTTAACTAGAAGGATAGACTTGTATCCATGCGCTAAAGGTATTTTCATTGTGACTTTCTCTTCAATAGCTGATAAAAACATCATTGCTTCCAAGCTCTGGACCTGTCAATCTAAATATTTGGTCATTAAACCCTGGTTTCCATCCTTTAACCCGCTCACAGAATCATTCTCATGGAAACCTGTTTGGATCAGGCTGCCCCATTTACCTCTCCAATTCTGGAGTCATGACTGTTTGACATCCATTGGCAACACCTTGGGAACTACACTCTATATAGATTCTCAAACCACTAATTACACCCATACTACCTATGCCCAGATCTTGGTGGAACTTGACACTGATAAAAATATTCCTGCAACCATAGATCTTAGAGTGCAAAATAGAACTTGGTCACAACCTCAGGGATATACGTTTTGTGATAGGAAATCCATTATGTTTAGGCTAACGAGTATTTGTATTTCCTCAAGAGGCTGACAATCAAGGTGTGTTGAAACATTATGAGACCACCAAATGCTTAGATTTGTAGATTAATACATTGTTAATTAATTATTAGTTAGTTGTTAATTAATTAGTTATATGTTAGTTATATAACTGTTCCTCCATTAATTGGTTGGTCTATCTTTTCGGTGTAGAAGGTGTTTTTTCTTAGGACACACCTCTACTGCTTGTGGAATGGAAAAACATCAACATGAGAAGCGCAACTGGTGGAAAGACACACTCCGAACACCTGATTTTTGATGCAAAAAAGGATCTAAAATTAAATGCAAATACAATAGCTTAATTAGATTCTACCCTGGAAACCCCTTTATCCGAAACTCAAATTGTGAGCAGCATGAAAAATGCACAAGTTGTTGAGGGCAGCAAGGAAAATGATAAATATCTCTCTTAGGAGACAACAACGTGGCTGTCCCATTTGGAAAAATGTGACTAAGGAAAATACTCCTCCTTTGTCTTCTCCTCCAAATCACAGTGGCTCCATCAAGCTAGGTAACGGTCAGCAAAAAAAAAAAAAATCACTCTGAAGGAGAATTCTTTGCCTAGTTGATTTTCTCAGTTATTGTTTGGCTGCTTACATTGTTTTTTCTTGGTCGGATAACATTTTGTTTCTTTTCCAATGGTGTTTTTGTGCCATTGTTGTTTGTTTGCTATACATCAGCTGTTCATTTGTTGATGGGTTGTTGGTTGTTGGTTTTTTCTTTGCAGACTGTTTTCTGTAGTTGGGGCATTATTGTTATATCTGGATTTTGATCTCTTTATTGTGCTTTAACTTTCAATTCTGGCTTCTGAGCCTTGTTGTACAAGGGTATAGTCCCTTTCAAAAAAATATTTACCAATAATAATAATAAAAAAGTTAATAAAAAACAACAAAAAAACATTAAATTAACATTATTTCTATTATCATTATATTCAAAACAATGCAAAAGATTTAAAAAAACTATATGTAATAAATATATAAATAAATAAAGCATTGAATTTAATGGAGCGCCACAACTACTTAGAGTAGCAGAGGATAACATCCCACCCCAAAATAGCATATAATTTAATCACAATTTAATAAAATATGCTACCAAAAATCATTATCAAATTTTTATACTCTTCAAATTAAGATTAATTATTGTCATTATATGCCCAAACCTAACTTATATATTCCCCACAGTTATGTTTATATGGGAAGGCAGAAAAATTATAAATCGAAATCACAGTTTCCATGAATAAACATAAATATTTATAAATTAGTAGTTATCATATAATTATAATAGATTTCCTTACACGTGTTTAAAATAAATAAATAAATAAAACATCAATTTGATGGACAAGAAAAGCATGAGCTAAAAAGTCTTCTTGAAAAATAAATAAACAAACGCCAACAACCTATGTCAATGTCTAGATATATAAACATAAATATTTGAAAACTAATATATAACTAGCAATCGCACGTGAGCAGTGCAATGTGAACGCCAAAATGGATTGGGCGTAGGAATGAAGAGTGGAGGAGAGAGGAAGGAAGAAGAGGAGGAATTTAAGTGGAATGTAAGTTTTGGGATGGAACATGGCATTACATAAAAACATAATGGATGTGATGGGTATGCATGAACATTGGAGGAAATATTTGTTGAAAGTGTGGAGATGTGAATATAGTAATGAATAACTTGAAAATATAAATGAATCAATGTAATACAAAAAATGGAATGTATAGTAATACGCATAACCAAAAATATTTTTTTACTGAGTGTTTAAAACTATGTCAATGGTCCTCCATTGTTGTCCAACATGAGCATGTATGGGGGATCACCAGGAATAACACTGTGGAGGTCTAGCCATTTTGTGTTTTTCATACAAATATTTGAGGAAAACGTTGGTGGACCTAATTGCTTGATCATGTCCAAAATATCATTTCATTTTTATTTCCAAAATGAGCGCTTCCCTTGATGGTTTGTCCCAAAACGCAAAAAATTGTCTAGGATCCCATTGTGGGGGTAATCCTAAAATCTTGTTTGGAAATCCCATATAGTTGGTGGGATACTTGTGCTCAAAATTTTTCTTCATGAGTACTACAATAGTTGCCTGGGTTTTGTGACACATTATGAGGTTTATCAGAAAGTATCTAAACCATGAACGTGAACCAAAATGGCCATCTTAGTAGGGTATCAAATGAAGAGAGCATTAATGCAATTGGACTTCTACCATGTGTGATTTTTTGAACATGGATTGTCCTACTGGAAAATAAGTTGGAAAATCCATGGAATTTAGGCATTCTATGTTGCATTCATTTATTGGTGAATGGTCGAGTTGAAGATGCCAGAGTGAAGGGAGTTTGATGGCCATGTAGAAGAAAGAATTGTTGAATACCCTCTATATATGTACATGTATTTAGAACTTATGACATAAAAGACAATGATTGGGCCATTGATTTGAGAGATCCAAAAGAATTTGTTACAGAAATATTGTTCATAGTGTGAACACTTAGGAGTGGTTTGGGTTATTTGGTAGTAATAGTTTTTAATATTTATAAAATAATATATGAGTGTGCAAAATAGTTGTAATGCACAACTCATAGTTGAGAGATATTTGGGATATTGAGAGGAATTAGAGATTAGCCTTGACTCCTTACTTATAGGAGTTCATTGAGCTATTTATATGTAATATCTCCATTGGGAATTTGTCCCAATGAATTACAATATCTATGGTTTTATTATTGTGCAATGTTTTGTTTTTTATTTGATTAAATCATGGATATTTACAAGAGAATCATGGTCACAAATTTCTTTGTAGGGGTGGTTTTCTTAGCATGAAGGTTTGTTGTTTGGCAAAGAGGAAAGGAAAGTGGAGGAGATTGGAAATGCATACTATGTGTATGAGGAACGTGGGTGAGATCCATGTTTTGGTCAAGTTAGTGGGTGGAAGAAACACAATGCACATTGGGGGAGGATCCTTGGAAGGATGCCCCTATAATAGTTTCTTCTAAATTGTGGAAAATGGGTTGAATGCATGATGTTTGTGGGAGAAAATTTGTAAACTAGGAAGATGTTAACATTGAAGGAAGGAAGGAATGTACAGGGTTGTGAAAGTTGGCCTCCATAAAATCTTCTCGGTGAATGGCATCTTGAAATTCTAAAGTTGTTGAAGTAGAAAACAAGGAAAGGAAGGCACACAATGGTAGGTTGCAAGAAATTAGAAGTTGGTGGGTACAACTGCTATATGTTTCTTTTTGGATGTGGTAACATTTTTATTATGTGTCATTAGTGTGAGGCCTATTTCAATAATATATTATCACCTTTGGAATTGTTTCTCTGGATTTGACATCTAGGAGAATGTTTCTTACTTGAAAGGATGACTTGTATACACCATTACAAGTGAGGGTAAGAAACTATGTGTTGTTAAGAGACTTGCATTCATTAAAATAAACAAAAGCATAAGAGCACATTATTCACATTATTCACATGAGTGAAATGTGAGCTTAAAGGGGCAAAAAAATAAATTGGAAAGCATTTAATAGGGGCCAAGTTCAAAACTCAACAACACTGGTTGCTTCTTCTAGCACTTTGCAAGAACACTTTCAATTCTAAGATCGAGTAACTACAGGAGAAGAAGGCAATGCATGAACACTCATTGATAATTGAGCCCCTTAAAGGAATGGACATATGAATGAAAAGATGATTTTATTCGGTGATCAAACTTTTCTATTTTATTATTTTTTATGGCATTAAGTTTTTTGAGTGAATGACATTTTATTGTTGCCACACAACGAAATCGGGCAATAAATGATGGATATTGGTGCTTAGCAATGAGGTAGTTTCTGGGATTGGAGGGTTTACAAACCATTTTTTTATCTGTATATAGTATCAACAGATGTTCCGTTGAAACTTGAAATACGAGTTGTTTTCAGTGCTAGAACAAGTTTCTGCGAATGCGAAGAATACCCTCAAGCTCTTCACCAAGAATAGTTAACTTCTTACCCCATAAAGTGATGGAAACACTATATCCATACCTTTCTTTAAGCTACAACGTTCTCCTTAGTGTTTCACTTTGATCATGCCTATAGATAGTGGAGCGGGGAGAAATGGTGAGGACAACCCCAATGATGTCGACAAAAAAACCGGCGGGTCTTTTGGAAATTTCTTTGATGGGAACAAAGTGCAAGTGGTGCAGAGGTATTATTTCACTCACACATCAAGAGGGGAGACCGTAGACATAAATTGCAAGAAAATTTCCAAACGGTTGTTCAATTTGTTATAACATTCATTTGCTTTTCCAATTCTTCCATTGGAGATGGTGTAAAGTTTTCCACTTTCTATCGTGGCAAAGAACATTTCAGATATCTCATTGAAAGTAGTGACATTGATTTTCCCACCATTGTTGTCGACAAAATCAAAGCCAAAAAAACATCCACTACCCTTTTCATTGCTAAATTCCAATATGACAATTTTCGCGAGTGCTCACCCCTCAACAGACCAAACTCGCATGGTTGTGTTCAAGGCACTAATGATAGTAGGTTTTGGCAAATATTTAGAGGCAACATAGTTTTTTTGAGGCGGTGTTTGTGGAAGAAAAATGTTGGGCACTTCCTGATTTTGTTCCACTTGTGTTTATTTTCTACGAAACGATATGATTCGGGATCCGAGAAGGACAAGCAATTTGAAGACAAGTTTCAACCACTATATCCATGTCTATAATCAAAATAGTCTAGCAGATATATAGTGTGGACAACGAAAAATGTTACCAACCCTGTAGAGGCCATTGAAGACACTAGTAACGACAAAGCATTAGAAAAATACATTTCCTTTTTTACCATCTTGCAAATGGATTTCTCCAAAAGGACAATTGTGCCTTCTTTTAAAGTTTTCTCAACAACAAGTTTTGAAAACTTGGAGGGCAACAATGTTGTTTGAAGCTGAACACCAATGGAAAGGTCAACCCTATGCTGGGTTTATGTGTTCAGTAAAGAACGTATGGGACAAAAATTCAGGAGCTAGAATCTGGAACCCACATCAGAGCAACAAGTCATCAACCACGCAATTCCGCCCAAAGTCAAAGCTATGTCCATTTTTCAATGCAAACACTATTTAGAGATGCACCTATTGCATAACAAAGGAAAATGTGCACAACAAGGGAAACAAAGAAGTGGTATGCCAAACATTGCATGGTAATTGCAAAGGTTAGTAACAAAGGAAAATGTGCACAACAAGGGAAACAGAGAAGTGGTATGCTATGTAAGCACCTACAAATAAGGCGGGGGCATTTTTTTCTGGAGATTCCTTCATGAAACTATCAGGATATATTTGTTCAGAAGTCCGGTCTAGAATTTGGGACTTGTATTTTGTAGACAAATAAGCGTAGCTACTATGAAATTATTCATTTTTAGCAAGAATGGATTAACATGCAGGAAAAGAACTATTCATTCATAATAACAACATCCATGATTGCTTATTGCAATTGAATACAAGAATATTTAAAATATATTTCAAACCAAACCCCCTGGACTACAACACAAATAAACCATACTAAGATATTCTTGAGGTTTACGTGTACTTAATTCACTATTCAATAAATTTAATTTTAAAAAATTGGAGTTCTTCATAACTTAGGTTTTTAAAATAATATATTTATAAACTTTGATGTCATTTATGTTTTAATTATTTGATTTTCAGTTTGCCCTTTATACCCATTTCCATGAAGGGCACACTGGAAATTTGGCATGCTAGATACCCATTTCCACTTATCTTGAAAATTTGGTCTAATACCCATTTCCACTTATCTTGAAACCTATATTGTTTAAAAATAAATGTATTTATGGGTCTGGTCTCCCCTCCGGTTGCCTTTCGTGGTGGATGCTAATGAAATTGGTAAGCTTTAATGTTAATTTTTCATGGTCATTTTTTTTCCATTTTCCATGCAAATTTTTAAAAAAATAATAATTTATTACTTTAATGAAATAAAGTATTTATGAAATCTAGGTTTAATAGGCAAAGGTGACAGTGACTGTGAATTTCTAGGCCTGTTCATAAACATAAGTTTATTTTCTGGTGGTTTATTTATTTCATGTATATTTTTCAAAATTTAGATAATATACGAGTAAAAAATGTTAGTGTTATTTATACTTTATTTTTATAGAACATGTTTAATTAACTTGGCCTTGTTTTTCCCATGGTAACACATAAAAATATCTTATGGTTACTAAGTATTTAATAAGTAGTGAAAAAATATGAATCAAATCAGTAAAGTTTGTTCAAATGCTTATTTTAACACAATTAAGTAAATTTGATAAAAACATAAATTCAAATAAAAATAGGAAATTACAATCTAAACAAAATTTGGGGGTAAGTTGAATGTATCGTAATAGTAGTGGCTAAAAAATAGTGTTGATTCCTAAAACATTACTCTGTTTTATACAACTTTAGGGACTTGTATAATGTTATTCTTTATATGTATATTTTCAAGAGTTAAGATTAATTCCCTGTAGCTTTAGTTTTCTGGGACATGTCAATTTAGTTAGCCTTATTGATTCTGACTTCTAGCTGGACTGGCCAGTTGGGTTGGCCACTATTATATCCCTTTTTTGTTACTATGAAAAACCATTAAAATTATAAAAATATACATTATAATAACAATTATAAAACCATACATTACTAGAGGTAGTGACTGTCAAAAACTTCTTGAAAATTATAAAATTTGAATGTGCGCAGGCAAAGTATTTGGAAACCAAAAAGTAGTTGAAAATGACATGCTTTAGATCACAACATGCTTGGCACATGCTAAGCATTTCTAAACCAAGGAACAACTTCGAACACTGCACTTAACTACATTTTAACAAAAGCATACAATCTCTTCCTATCTAGAAGAAATCACACACTTTAGACATGGGCTGCAAAAACAGTGATGTGCCTCAGCAATCTTGGATTGATAATGCCTTAAAGGAAAGCTTGCACTAACGTAAGCCAAATGAATGAGCTAAGTTTCTATTAAAAAACATTTAGCATTGTTTCTAAGAATATGGCTTGTGGAAATCAAAAGAAATCGCCCCAGTGTTGATTTACAATCAAGGTTTCTCCAAACCACTGAAATTCTATAACAAAGCAGACACCCTACTAAATCATTACACATTGGGACTTTTGTACATTGCAATCTTTGACCTCATTCAACTCTCAATTATAATATTAGCTATAATTACCCTAAAACATATACACTTTCTAGTTCTAAAAAGTAATCATTTTAATTTGTTGTAGGATATAACAAAGCGAGATACAAGAAAGTAATTCCATGCTTCAATGTGCATTATAAAATGTCAATTCTCCAAACTGTTGACATTCTATAACAAAGTAGACACCATTTTAAAGCATTACACATTGGGAGTTTTGTACATTGCAATCTTTGACCTCATTCAGCTCTCAATTATAATATTTGCCAGAATTACCGTAAAACAGGTTCACTTTTTAACTTTAAAGGTAACAAATCCAAACTTATGGGTTATGCACCTCCATTTCCAAAACCAAGCAAACAGTGTAAACCTTGAACCCCTTTCAATTATAAAATTTGATAAAAATTACTATGAAACAGATAAATGTGCAAGCCACAAAGGTACAAATCAAAATTTAACATTTCTACACTAAAATTCCAAACACAGGCTACAACAAAGGAATTCAAACACATGTAAACTTTGTATGTTGTTCAAAAGTAAAGGAATACAAAATTGTGTAGACAACTGAATGAATAAATCTGTTAATCGGTCTTAGCTGCATACTGCATGTTTTCAACCCAAGTGACATTCACAAGCTAATAATTTAAATATGAAGTCGATAATAAGACGTGCAGCAAAAAAAAGTATAACGAGGTTAGATACAAAAAACATATATATTGTGACCATTGTACGCAATCACAAAACATGGTTTCAGTATAATAAGAACTATAACAAAGAAAGTAGAAAGACGCAGATACAGTAGACAAGTATATAGGGACCATCATATTTAGTTACAAAATATAACTTCAGTCATAATGGAACAATTGTAACAGAAGGCCATACAGTAATTCCTATAACTTAGTACAATCTAAAGCTTTAGTCTTCTTTATAAGGTCTTGAGGGAGGACGCATTTATTTCTTGTGTTTTTCAAATTTTGCTGGCACTCAAATTTTCTTCACAGCCTTTTTCTTCTTTTGGGCGCCAAGGTGAAATCAGATATTCCCTATGCCCAAGGAAAAACTGTAAAGATGCATGCTTACCACAACTTTTGGTAAAAACCTTCGTTTCCAAGCAGCCCTTAAGATGCCACCCCACCAGTTGTTGTGCAGTCACACAAGGAAAAAGGTAGGCTCCTATTATCCAATGCATTTTTCATTCACATTAGCAAAAGCAACGCAGACCGTCTATAAAACAAAACCACACAACAACATGTACAGGTGTAGTCACTGCATGCTCTAAGGTTTTCAAATCGATCCAAATGAACTTAGGAACAACTCAGTTGTAATCATCCCCCATAGAATTTTATTTACCCACGAGAATAGGTAATTTTCCATAAATCCATTTACTATAGAGCCACAAATTCTATACATCGGTAACTACAAATACATAAAATATATTTTTGGAAGCCACACGCTAGGACCAGTAGATTAGCATACTAATTCATTTTCAGATCATAAAAGGTACACCTTGCTGGCATGTTAAATAGCATTACATTCACAATTTAAACGAATACAGTAATTTCTCCCCTGCCCAGCACAAGGTAGATCACAAATCAGGAAAACCATGGCTATATACCCGTGATAATAAATAGCAATACTTAAAAGTTAAAACTCAACACATTACCCGTGAAAATAAACTCAATACCTGTGAAAATAAATTCTAACTCAAGGCATAAGATAACTGACTTTAATGGCAGTAGAAGAAAATAAATTAATTTGTGCAACCTTCTCTCTCCTGGGACAAAACAAAAGTTGGTTGTTCAAAGTGCTTAGAATCACCCAGTCAACAACCCTGCAATAGTTCTCAGAGAAGAACACTAAGGATGCTATCACCATTAGAAAGAGGTGTTTTGGTTCAGTATATAAAAGACAGGTTGTGTTATATTTGCATGCGTACAGTCATCATTCTGCATAGCCATAGTACATACAAATTTTATTGATCAAAATCCAAATAAGAAACATTTGATTTTTTTACAAGACTCTCTGGGAGGTCATGGTTTAGTGGCTAGGGAGAGAGTTCCCTGAAGATGACCCAGTTTCTTGCTTACCTAGCAAGCTGCCCATGTTATGAAGCCGCAATAACACCTGAGTGATGTCAATTCCAAGTCCCTGGAAAATTATGGCAGTGTAGAAATGCCTGAGATGTGAAGGAATTATATCTAACTCCTAACCTAGAGGGTGTGTGCTAAGATAATGCAAATAGAAACAATATTATGAACACACACAAACTCACAAGAGAAATATAGAAACAAACTTTGTATTAAAAATACTCCAGAGCACTTCGGTGCCTTCTCTTACTTTTCTTGCTTATTGAATTACAAAGTGAAACCTCTTATTTATAGAAGTTTTCCAACCTTCTAGCTTAGAAAATATCTCATAATATCTTATATTAGATATTATTGATCTTTTGGATATTTTATAGATATTCCCAGATATTTCTAGATATATATAATATCTCTTGATATTTTCTAGATATTATATACAATATCTTTTGATATTTTGAGGAGTTAATATTCACAATAAATGTGAATATCTTTTACATAAATTTGAATTCCATAAAGTTGGAATTTATCTATCAAGATTAGATATTTCCAACACTCCCTCCTAATCTTGATTCTTCATGTATTGTTGGAGCAATACGGACCTATGATGCCTAAGCAATCTCTCATATGCTCAAATGTGTCCTTTGGTAATGGCTTGGTGAAGATATCAGCATATTGTTCTGCAGACCTACAAAACTCCAAAAATATTTGTCCATTGTTGACTAGCTCTCTAATAAAATGATACCTAGTATCAATATGCTTTCTCCTTTTGTGAAAAACATGATTCTTTAACAATGCAATAGCTGAGTTGTTATCACAAAAAAATTGTTGCTCCTTCTTGTTCTTGCTTTAGATATGATAATACTCTTCTCATCCATATTGTTTGACATGTTGTTGTTGTGGCTGCCACGTATTCTGATTCTGCCAAAGAGAGAGTGACAATATGTTGTTTCTTAAAAGCCCATGAAACTGCACCTAAACCAAAATGGAAAACATAATCATATGTTCTTTTTCTTCATCTATGCTTCTTGCACAGTCATCGTCTGTGTAACCAACTAACTTGAAAATATCAGAAGCTGTATATAAAATGCCAAAAGTTTTGTTCCATTAACATATCTTAAAATTATTTTTCCAACTTGCCAATAAGATTCCTTTAGGGATTCCATAAACCTAGAATTAAGACTTACACCATACATGATATTAGGGCTTGTAGCTATCAAATACATCGGGGTATTGTTATCTCTCGAAAGTGCACCCTATCGATAGATGGCTGCAAGTTTTCAAAGCTTGCAAAATTTGATCTCTCTCTTTTGTAGATACAATCGAAACACCTCAGGTCTGTAGGTATACCTATTTTGAGGTGAGTCTTCAGTATCAAGGTTAGTTCCTTGTTGATGTATCCTAAATTGATTCTGGGCTTTAAGACTAAAAGATGACTGTAAAGTAATTAAAACTAAGGTGATACACCATTATTGCATGAGGACTTTGACTGAGTATATGCACAATTGATATGTGAAGGATTTTTGATGCATGAGCCAATAGTTTTCTACAGAATTTAAGAGCAAACACTTTTTTGTACTGAGGAAAAAATATCACAACACTAATAAGTTAACATGCACATTAAAATTAAAAATATTGAATTTGCAGCAGGGTAAGATGATTTATCAGGGAATTTGCATTCACAAGACTAATAGAAACATACACAAGACTGCAAATAATTGGTAAGGCAAAATTCTTCACACTCAGAAGGCAAAACTGAAAAAATTGATTTCAATACTCCTATATCCAAAAAGTCCTCCAGTAGTTCTTCCCTTGTGCTTTGCAAAGGCACACAATATATAGCAAAAATAAAATTCACCCTCTTCCTAAAAATAGCCTAAGGCTTGTACTCACCCATGCATTCTATTTTTATCCTTTATTTAATAATAGATAAAGGAATAAAAATAGAGCATGCAATTACAAATAGGCATTATTAGCCTTAATTACAATACAGTCAAACTGAAGTTGATTGTTCTATTTTTAAGAAGAGAAGGATGAATAATTTGCTAAAAATAAGATTTCTTGCTAGGCAAGTCTCTCTCCATGAACATGCAACTCTATCTTCTTCTCTATTCTATCCTATTGTGAAGGCATGCAAAAATACTCCTGTGTATTGAGAAAAAAAATTACATTAATTGCAATACTTTGCAAAATAATTCATCCAAATATCCATTTGGTGGGGACCACCCTTGTCTCTGATGTTGACATCTCCTTCAAAATGGTCACATGAGTGACACTCTGCAAATCAATTCTAACTCCTTGAAGTGGGGACCACCTTCACACTACCATACTTGGCCACCTTTGATTATTTACCATGACCATACTACATAGTTTGCCACCTTTGTAACGAGTACTATAGTATATAGTTGCCACCATAGTTATCGGCCTTGGCATATTTCAAAATTCACCTTTTCGGTGATAAGCATGTATGATGGAATTTTGCATTATTTGGAAATGACTATAGTTTGGACTTTGAAAGTCAATGCAATGATAATTTTATTGGTGATGTGAGTTGGTCCCCCTTTCCACGGTGACTCACCCCTTGGTAACTTTGTCATTGGCATATGTAACTCAAATTGAGTTTGCTTTGATATTTGTTGATCATTCTAGGCCATCGATCTGTGTCCTTTTTCATCTTCATTGTCATCGATCTTGAACCTGCGGTTTAGGGTTTCACCATGGAGGCTCGGGCTTGCGGGAATTTTTTAGAACTTTTAACCTTTTTGCAAAAAATTTCAAACTTAAAATATCCCCGGCCTCCACTTTTGTTGTAATGGTGACACGTGTACTTCTCGGGCCTTCGATCCTGCAGATGAAAGCTTGAAATTTTAACTTTTCAAAAAGGTTTCAAAACTTAAAAAGGGCCCGACCCCCACTTTTCCACTTCTATTCTGGTGATGACACATGTCCTTGTCGGGCCTGCGGTGGAAGTTTTACAATTTGAAAATTTGGCAATTGAATAAGTTGGTCAACAACCGCCATTTCGCTTGGACTACTTTGCATTGATTCTGATGATCCATTTGTGAGCGTTGATCTCTGTACTTGTCGATTTTTGATCGTTGATCTTTAAAGCATGATTTTTAGGGTTTCTGCCATGTCATAAATGCATTTTAACCATGGTTTGCATTGTTCACAGAGCTTGATCTTTGGCCTTTGATCTGTGTACTTGTCATTTTTTATCATTGATCTTTAAACTGTGGTTGAAATTCTACTAATTCATCTCTCAGTTTGCATTATAAGATCAATTCAACCCTAAACATCATTTCATTTGGACTTTCACTCTACGGGTGAAGCCCTGAAAAATTTCTTCGATGCCATTATTCTAAGCATTCGAGCTCGACTTTAAGCATTTCCCTAGCCTGTGGGGCTTTTTGACTTTGTATCTAGTATATTCGTAGCCATTCTTCTTCTTTTTGAGCTCTCTATGCGTAGGAATGTGAAGGCGGCCAACATTATTGTTCTTTAGACTCTGATGGTCTATTGGAGTTCTGCGAGGGTTTTGAAGAAGACTTGTTTGCCATTAATTAAATCAGTTATGTTTGGTTCTTGATCTCTTCCGAGTTAGCCGACATGGTTGAAATCTTCAAGCTCATTCACTGTAACAAGGTAAGTGACTTTTGAATACTGGTTTGGGCCAGATTTATCTTCAATGGGTGTCGTAAAAAGAAGAACTTTTTTCACTTGAAAAACTAGTCTTGTATTTTTATTAAGATCTCTGTAATTCTTTTGTTAGCTTACCTTGAACGGTTGTGAAGGGTTTGTTGGATGATTTCCATTCTGGGTAATTTTTATCTGTCATTTTTTAGAGATCCTTAGGTTTGACTAACTTGGAGAGTTAGATAAGGGTTTTCCCAGTCAAGTTCTAAAAAATGACCATCATTCGGGCTTATGGCATTCCATTTTAACTCTTCCACCATTGTTGAAATCTGAACCTCTTCTGCTCTCTAGAAGCTTTGCATTTTCTGTGCTCAAAATCCATTTGGGTTCCATTTTCATCGCAACCTTACTCTGCCCTTAACTCCAAATCTAATGTTTTTGATTTGGGTATTTGTGTTTCACACACTGTAGTGTCTTTGATTCAAAGTTTGAGCTCATGTAGACGTGTTGTCAAGAGAAAACTCTATGGGTGAATGTTTACCCTTCTCCATCGGACTGTTTCCCTTTACCTTGAGTCGTAATAATAATAATCGTTGATGGGTACCTCAACTCTGTTGGATTTTCTTTTTAGACTAGGGCAATATTTTTAATTTGGGTTCAAAGTGTTGGCCCATGTGGTAAGTTGTATAGTTTATCTCTGACATTTTGATTCAAACCTTGATCTACTGACACCCATTCATGGGTTATTCATTGTTGACCAGGATCCGCACTCCTCTCTTAATTTATTTTGCAGAGGCTTTGTATTTACTTTGTTTTCCTGTGGTGGACATAAAGTAATTTCTTCATTCTGGATACTTACTTCCGCCCCTTCTTTGTATGAGTTCTTTGTGCTTTAACCTCAGGACAACTATTATTTCATTTGCATTTGTTGAGAATATTGTAGAAATGATGGTTATGATTTTTCTACAAATATAGGTTTTGTATATTACTTCAGGTCTATTTTGAAATCCTTGCCTCAATTTTTGTATTCTGAGAATCCATTTATAATTCATTGTTCAGGATCAACTTGATTCTTTGAAAAACTATAGCACCCCTTTGAGAATACTTGCTTTAATCCTTTTCAATCTGAGATCACTTGAACATTGAAATTCCCCATGAGATGAGTGCTTGAATGCAATTGGTTTATCGTACTATAACTTTTGTAATATTGGTGGCTTTGTAAGGTTACTTGGTGTTTCCCCTTTGGCTCAAGACACTGATAATTCATTCTTCCTTTGATTTTTCTCCTGAAATGATGATAGTTGTAGCATGCCTTTTGTATTTAAGATTTGTAAGTTGTGCTTATCTCAATGCTAAATTGAAAACTAGTGCTCTAAGATGAGTAAATATGGATCTTCTGATTTTCTATTTTGTAATCCCTCTATTCTAGAGCTTTGTTCAAATACCAAAATCTCATTTCCAAAATAATTCCATCATTTTTTTCCTTGTCCTTTAGAACTAGAATAGTGGTCTTGCTTTGATGGTTACCTTGAATTATTGCACTACTTATTATGAAAACACCATCTTTGAACTTGGTGAGCTTTGAATGTTTCTAAAACTTTATCTATTGACTGCTTGACTGTATCAATGTTCTTGACTGTCTGAAAATAATGTAACTCTTATTCTTGAAAAACAGTGCTATAGGGTGGCTCCATATTGTAAAATTATGAGCTTGACTTTGATTCCTCACTTTTTGTAACTCTGCATTGGACATATTATTTCTAGAAACTCTGTTTCACAAATTCCTATATGTTGAACAATTTAAGTTTTGTCAAAATAATGTAGTTCCATTTCTTTTCTGCTTCAATATTGTGTTTGAGCTTCATTACAGCTTTATATGTATGCTGAAAATTTGAAATGTTGATTTTACATGGCGAAGCCCTGGAAAAAAATTTCCAAAATCTTATCTTCATTCCTTTTTCTGCATGCACTTATGACTTGTCTATTTTTCCTTGGCTGCAACCTGTACCTACACACTTAGGAAAATAGTTAGAAAATACTTAGGCTTTTTGGCCTCTCTTATGTCCATGTTTTCTTCTTTTCTTTTCTCTTTCTTCACTCTGAGTGAGCTATGCAATCTGATCTTTGAGAAAGTTATATCTCCTGTTGCTTAGAGATCCATATGCATGAATTAGGCAGTGTAGGAATATGGATTAACCCTAAGCTCTTTATTGATGATTCATTTCTTTTACTTTTTAGGTACCATGCCTTGAGGATGAAAGGAGCTGGTAAGGAGATGCTCTACACAACGAAGAATATACAAAGGCAATGATGGGTTCACTCATATTCCTTTGCTTTCTATTTCATGCATGTGTACCTCTTTCTTCAGTAGATGTACTTTACTTTTTAGTCACATCCCACGGCTTGTGTGGGAAACATTTGACCTTCCTTGTGAATAAAACATTGAATTCTTGTAAATGAGTTGTATATTTCTTCCTACATTTCAGCTTTCTATATGGATTGTATGATGAACTAAACAACTCAATCATTTAATTGAATGTCTTAATCATGAAGGAAAGAACATCAATGAGAACCTGTAACATTCAGTAATGAACTCTATTTTTTTGTAATCTGCACTTATGTTTTTTGTCCCAAAACTCAACACTTCACCTACTCTATAATTCGGTGTCTTCATTAAGACAACACAACTTGTCCTTCGGGCCCTTGTGTTCTTTTGCTGAAGGTATCATGAAATTGCAGAATATGTGATCTATTACATTTTGTAACAGCACACATAGCTGCAGATTTTCAATTAATCTTATAACTAATTCAGCAGTAAAAAATGATATCCAACCTCCTTAGTTTAGGTATACTTCACCCATGACTTTCATCATAACGATGAAGTTTCAAGTTTCCATTTTTGCACAAGTGCAAAAATTGTCAACATTTCTGGTGATCCTATGGGGAAAGCTACCTACTAGCTTAAAGACTAGTGCCTTGCTCTTGTCCATTGGGCATGGAGTCCAAAGCATATAACCAAAATCTTCCTTTTCCGAAAGGTCCAACCCTTCCAAAATGAACTAAAATTGGGAAAGGATCTAGTAAACTAGATCACGTGCACGAATGCACTTATTGAATTTGAAAAATGATGCAATGTGCAAAAACTACACTTATTGAAGGGAAATCCTACTCTAACAATCACTGTAAGATATTCAATAATAGTGTTTGAGAAACATACCATTCACAAGAATGGGAAGTTCCTCTCCATTCAACTTCAAAGTTGAAAAGCATTGTGTTCCTTGCTAGCTGAAATCATGTAAGGACCACTCCAGAGTGTATCAAACTTTGAGTGTCTTCCTGGCTTTGCACGATCAGCATCCCATTTTAACACAATATCTCCTTCATTGAAGACTCTAAATTTGGATTTCTTGTCAAAAGTCTTCTTCATTTGTTTCTGATTCTTTTCCATATTTAAATGAGCTTTATCTCTTAGCTCTTGTAATTCCATTAACTCTACATAATGAACCTATAATGGTTCATTTTCAAGAAGCTCCATTTGATGTAGCAAATCCAATGCAGTAACTCAACTGAAATAGGCATTCTTACTTCTTTTCCATACACAAGTTTGTATGGTGAATTTCCAACTGATCTTTTAGGAGTCACTCTGTTAGCCCAAAGTGCTAAATTCAACATCAGATGCCAAGCTCTTTGATTATCCTTGAGTGTTCTTCTGATGATCCTTAACAAATTCTTATTAGTACTCTCAGCTAAGCCATTACCTTGTGGGTAATAATTAGATGAAGAACTTAAATAAATTCCATGTTTGATAGCCCAATCTATTATCTTAGCACCAAGAAAAGCTAAAGCATTATCTGATATGATAGTTGTTGGAACACCAAATCTATAAACTATACCTTCATAAAAGGATAGTATCGAAGCTTCATTAGCATCCTTCAAGGCTATTACTTCATCCATCGTGTAAAGTAATCTTGTAGTAGTTAAGATCCACTTGTGTCCTTGTGAAGAAGGTGGATTTATCATTCCATAAAGTCAAGACCCCACTGCATAAAAGGTTGATCAACTGAAATAGGTTGTAAAGGTAGCGAAGCTAGACGTTCTTTTCCAACAAAGAAAGCACATTTTTTACACTTTCTAATCCATTCAAAATAGTCTTTGAATATGCTAGGCCAATAATAACTAGCTTTCATAATTTTTAAGGTTGTGGTACATGCTGAGAAGTGACCTCCTATAGGTCCTTCATGGAATTCTGACAATATTTTCTGAATTTTATCATAGTCAACACACCGCAACAAGATTCCATTTATATCTCTTTTGAACAACACATTATCAATGAAGATATAAGGTACAACTTGTAATCTGAAATACCTTCATTTATTCTTGTCCATACCTTCTGGATAGGTGCCATGCTATAGATAATTAACCAAATCAGTCATCCATCTTGATTCTGAATCTCATGAGTGAGCTCAGTTGTGATTTTCTAGTTGAACCATGATTTCTAATTGTTGATACACAATTTCAGCATGTGTTTTGAATCATCTGGTTCTGTAACTTGTTTTTTTCCATATCAGCAATTAGATGTTCACATAAACCTTTCCCTCAAACCATCTTAGCAACCCAAATATCAACATCATACTCCATGACCTTCGTTATCCAGTTTGCTCTTTTCTCATTCAACTCCTTATTTAGTAAGAATGCTTTCACACTTGGATGAGAAACAAGAACATGGATTTTATTGTTTGAAAGCATATACTTGAAATTATTTAGTCCTCTGACTATTAAAAGTACCTATTTTTCAAGAAATGTGTACCTTGTTTCATAATCATGCAAGCTCTGTCCAAAGAAAGCAATAGGTTGTTCAATATTTTCATCATTGAATTGAGTCAAGATAGTTGAGATTGTTTCAGCTCCTGCAAGTGCATACATTGTAAAATCTTTATCAAATTTGGATTTGCAAGAGTAGGAGCTTGAGAGATAGCTTTCTTTGATTGATTCAAATCCTTCTCTCCCTTCACTGGTCCAAGAGAAATTTTTCTTTCTTTAGCATAGCTATGAGTGGTTTAACCAATGCTACAAAATTTGGAACAAATCTTCTAACAAAGTTGATTTTTCCCAGAAAACTATGTAATGCCTTCTTATGATGGGGCAATGATAGTTGTGATATGGCTTTGATCCTGAAAGGATCAATTGCTAAACCTTACTTAGAAACAATATGACCAAGTAGCTTTCCTTGATGTACTAAAAGATAGACTTCAATGGATTCAAAGATATTCCAAATTTCCTGCACAACTGAAAAGTCTACCTTAAATGCATTAGATGTTCTTCATAATCTTTTGAAAATATAATAACATCATCTAAATAAACAAGGATGCATTTATTTAATAAGTCTGCGAAAATCCATGTCCATTGCACGTTGAAACGTTGCACCAACATTTGAAAGACCAAAGGGCATTCTTTTGTAAGCATAGGTACCCCACTTGGTGGTAAAAGTTGTTTTATATCTATCTTCTTCCCGACTAAAATCTGATTATATCCACTGTAACCATCTAGAAGAGATAGTCTATCTAAACCTAAGACTGTTCTCAAAATCTGATCCATGTTTGGGAGTGGGTAATGATCTTTTAATGAAGCCTTATTAAGATCTCTGAAATCTACACATAGTCTGATTTCACCATTCTTCTTCCTAACAGGAACAAGATTGGCTACCCAACTTGAATGCTTAACTGAAAGATAATACCCGATTCAATCAACTTAGATAATTCTTTCCTCATCAGAGGTTCTATTTTGGGATTCACAGCCTTTGTTTCTATCTAACAAGTTTAGAATTTGGCTGCAACTCAATTGTATGTTGTGCTAAACTAGGATCAAATCCTTTCAGATCTTGGTATTTCCAAGAAAAAACATCCTTAAACTCCTTACAAAGATTAATAAATGACTTCTTTTCAGTTAAGGAACATACCTTTCCAAGAAATAGCTTTTTCCCTTCATCAACCGAGATCTCTTCGTAATTATCAGCGTGGGTTGACATTTTAGTCTTGACCTTTCTTAACTGATCGTCAGTGTTAAAGATGTCTTCTAATGTGACCAGACCTCAAGGTAGTTTATTTGTCTTCAACTGAATAATCTGGTCACCATATAAGTGTTGTAATTTATCTGATTAACTAGAAAAACTTAGCTTCTTGCTACAAAAACCTAAATTTGATCATCACTTTCAAAAACTTGCCAATTTGAATCATTATCAGGTATTGAGGGCCTAACAATTAACTTTATATGAGGCTGGATTTTCTTATTTTCAATCTGTTCCAACACTTCAAAACTAGCCCAACTATTGCAAGCAAGTCTGTCTGCATGCTTGTTTTCAGCTCTAGGAATAGACTGAATATTAATAGCATCAAAATATTCCATTAAGTCTGAAACTCTATGTCTGTAAGACTTCATTAATGGATTCTTACAAACATTGAAATTTTTTACTTGATTAATAACCAACTCAGAGTCACCAAAAATCTATAGCATGTTGATACCTCTCTTTCTAGCCCAAAGTAAGCCATGAATTAATGCTTCATACTCAGCTACATTACAAGTACATGCAAATTGGAGACTCAAAGCTGAGAAATACCTTTCATTCATTGGGAAGTGAGCATCAAACCTTTCTCCATGTCCTTTCTTGTTCTTAGCTCCATCAAAATGAAGCTTCCAAATCCCTTCTGTTGAATCTTCTATTTTGGATAATAAGGGAAGTGGTGTATTTTCTTCATGCATACAATACACACCAAACAAGTGTTCTTCAACTTCCTTAAAAGGATCATGAGCATGTTCTTCCACTATCTTTTCATCCATAAACATGTTAGAAACACCATCTAATGTTGAAACATGAGCTACCTCATCAAAATCAGATTGATCTAGGGCTGAATAATTAGCCACTTGCATTTGAAGAGTGAGGCTCAATGTGAAATCTTGCCAATGGCTCTAAATTGATAGTAACTTTGGTACCATAACAACTAGTAGTGAAAAAATAAGGACCAATCTGAAGAGAGATAACCTCCTATTTTTGTTGTGAAGTCTCTAGATAAGCATAAGGCAAAGTATGGAGGTAAATCTACAATAGTAACATCTTGTAGAATAGAAACATTTGGGCAAGCATGTAACGTCACTTCTAAATTTTTTATTATACCAACTGTATTAGTTATAGTTCCATCAAGTTGTAAGACACTCCTTTCTGTAGGCTCATACTACAAACCCAATTTTTCTGCAATCACTTTTGGCATAATTATGCTACTTGACACCACTATCCACCATGCAATTATGAACTAGATGTTCTCCAATAATTAATGACAAATAAAATGGTGGTGGTTTCTTGATATCATGAGCATTCAGAACCTTCTGAACCATCCACTTAACTTCTTTAATGTGGTCTTGTTCAAACATTCCAAGGACCATGTCTATGTCTTTTGAACTTCCTTTTTTTCATATTTGAAGAAATCTGCAGCTTAGCTAGTTCATGAGAGAGTAAATCTTGTTGTCCAGGAATACTTAGAGCATCCCACATTGAGATGTTAACATTATGCTTTTTCATTACATCAACAATGTTAAAAGAAGCAATATTTTAGAGATGATTCAACTTGTCTTAGAGTAGGCCTTAGCGAAAACTAATTCTATGCTTCAGTTGCCTTAGATATCTAAGGTATAAATAGTCTTCTTGGATCAAGTTGTAGCTATTTTTTATAACCTTTATCAACTGGAACACTTGTTGTTTTTTTGAGGAACAACAGGGTTGTTGGTTGACTTTGGAACTATAGATGTTGTCTTATCAGTGATAGTAGGTAGGATAGGCATATTTTGTTGTTTTTGACTTTCAACGAGCTTTCCCTTGAGCCCTAGTAGTGACTGCAATGAAATCCTCCTCATTAAAGCTGACTAAATTCTATTCAGGTGCCTTCTAACATGAGTCTCTTGCTTCCCACCCTCCATTTGAGGCATGAACAATGTTTCAGATTGAGGTTGTGTAACAAGATTCAGATTCGAAAATCATTTGGGCAAGTTGCAGTTGAATGAGGTTGATTGCAAGGTTGACACCACTCTTCTGTAGCCATATTAACTGGGACTAAAGCGTTAGATGAACTAGGAGCCTTTGGGTCAAACTACCTTTACTGGTAAGGTTGCCTATAATTTTGATTCTGTTGATAGGGCTTGCTTGTTTTGTTGATTCTGTTGATTTTGTTGATAAGGAGCCTGATAGGGTCTACTAGATAATGCAATTCTGTTATCAATCAAAGTCAATTTATTTCCCATAGTTTTCAAAGCTTTAAATACATCATCTGATGGAGCTACAATAGTAGGTTCTATGATTGTAATAGGCTGAGGAATAGGTGCTAAATCTGCCAAAAGGGCATTGAAGGCCTTGGTGCCAATTTTCCAGCTTGAATAAGACTATTTTCAGCTTGATAGCGATATCGTAGGCTGTTAGGAGTGTCTCTCCCTATTGATTGAATCATAGTTGAGATATCACTATTTAATGCTCTAAGATAATAAAGGAAAGCATGATCAGCTTGAGGCTTGACACTTGCTAGAATTCTTTCCCAAGTTCTGGAAAAATGGATATTGAAATTGGACATAAACTCATTGGGAGCTCTTTTAATAGTAGACAATTGTTCAATGAGAGACAAATGATCTGAATTATCCTAGAACTGTTTTAGCAATTTTTCACCTAATTTATCCCAAGTTCTTATGCTTCCAATTTCTAGGTTTCTATACCATTGCAAGGCTGCCCTTTTAAAAGATGCAGCTAAAAGTCTTAAAGCTACATCCTCATGAGTGATATTATGGACTACACATAGGGCTACAACATCTTTGATATGTTCAAGCAGTGTAACCTGATTTTCACCCATGAATGATGGCAAAATTTTCATGGCAGCATTAGGAATGTCATGGTAAACTAGGATTACTAATGGACTGCCATTAGTAAAGGTCACAAAATTCCTTGGTGGTTGAATAGCCATTTGAAAAAATAGGGATGTTAATAGAGAAATTGATACGTGGTGAAGGAATATTAGGAGGAGGGTTATCAAAACCAGGTCTATTATAAGGTAAAGTATTACCAACTCTTCTCCTTCTAGTAGAATTCAAGGGTAAAGAAACAAACTCAGGAGGAATTCCTCTTACCGATGATCTTGTAGTCACTTTAGGCATGGAACATGTTGCAATACTGGTCTGAAATCAGCTCTGTGGAGTCGCCAAAAGATCTTCAAATCTTTAAAATAAATTGTTGCAACTTGCTCCCAAAAGTGACTTTGTAACTGCTGTAATATATTGTAGATCTGTTGTAGAATTTGTAACTTGCATGCAGATCTAATTCGTTGTCCCACTAGGGCATGCCAAAAACTGTTATCTCTCAAAGTGCACCCTATAGAGAGATGATTGCAGGTTTTCTAAGCTTGCAAAATTTGATCTCTCTCTTTCGTAGATACAATGGAAACACCTCAAGTCATGTGGTATACCTATTTTGAGGTGAGTCTCTGGTATCAAGGCTGGTTCCTTGTTGATGTATCCTAAATTGATTATGGGGTTTAAGAGTAAAAGATGACTGTAAAGTAATTAAAACTAAGGTGATACACCAAATTTGTATGAGGACTTTGACTGAGTATATGCACAATTGATATGTGAAGGATTTTTATGCACGATCCAACAGTTTTCTACATAAATTAAGGGCAAACACTTTGTTGTACTAAGGGGAAAATATCACAACAAATATAAGTTAACATGCACATTAAAATTATGCAGAAAATACTAAATTTATAGCAGGGTAAGATGATTTATCAGGGAATTTGCATTCACAAGACTAATAGAAACATACACAAGACTACAAATAATTGGTAAGGCAGAAATTCTTCACACTCAAAGGAAAACTAGAAAAAAATTGCTTCAGTACTCCTATATCCAAAAGTCCTCCAAGTTTCCCCTTGTGCTTTGCAAAGGCACACAATATATAGCAAAAATAAAATTCACCCTCTTCCTAAAAATAGCCTAAGGCTTGTACTTGCCCATGCATTCTATTTTTATCCTTTATTTAATAATAGATAAAGGAATAAAAATAGAGCATGCAATTACAAATAGGCATTATTAGCCTTAATTACAATACAATCAAACTAAAGTTGATTGTTCTATTTTTAAGAAGAGAAGGATGAATAATTTGCTAAAAATAAGATTACTTGCTAGGCAAGTCTCTCTCCATGAATATGCAACTCTGTCTTCTTCTCTATTTTGTCCTGTTGTGAAGGCATGCAAAAATACTCCTATGTATTGAGCAAAAATTACATTAATTGCAATACTTTGCAAAATAATTCATCCAAATATCCATTTGGTGGGGACCACCCTTGTCTCTGATGTTGACATCTCCTTCAAAATGGTCACATGAGTGACACTCTATAAATCAATTCTAACTCCTTGAAGTGGGGACCACCTTCACACTACCATACTTGGCCACCTTTGATTATTTACCATGACCATACTACATAGTACCTTTGTAATGAGTACTATAGTATATAGTTGCCACCCCATAGTTGTCGGCCTTGGCATATTTCAAAATTCACCTTTTCGGTGATAAGCATGTATGATGGCATTTTGCATTATTTGGAAATGACTATAGTTTGGACTTTGAAAGTCAATGCAATGATAATTTGATTGGTGACGTGGGTTGGCCCCCTTCCCCACGATGACTCACCCCTTGGTAACTTTTTTGGTGGCATATGTAACTCAAATTGAGTTTTCTTTGATATTTGTTGATCATTCTGGGCCATCGATCTATGTGTCCTTTTCATCTTCGACCGTCGATCTTGAACCTGTGGTTTAGGGTTTCAGCCATGGAGGCTCGGGCTTGCGGAAATTTTTGGAATTTTTAACCTTTTTGCAAAAATTTTCAAACTTAAAATATCCCCAGCCTCCGCTTTTGTTGTAATGGTGACACATGTACTTCTCAAGCCTGCGGATGAAAGCTTAGAAATTTTAACTTTTCAAAAAGGTTTCAAAACTTAAAAAGGGCCCAACCCCGCTTTTCTGCTTCTATTTTGGTGATGACACATGTCCTTGTCGGGCATACCTGGGTGGAAGTTTTACAATTTGAAAATTTGGGAATTGAATAAGTTGGTCAACAACCACCATTTCACTTGGACTACTTTGCATTGATTCTGATGATCCATTTGTGAGCATTGATCTCTGTACTTGTCAATTTTTTATCGTTGATCTTCAAAGCATGTTTTAGGGTTTTTGCCATGTCATAAATGCATTTTAACCATGGTTTGCATTGTTCATGGAGCTTGATCTTTGGCCTTTGATATGTGTACTTGTCATTTTCGATCATTGATCTTTAAACTGTGGTTGAATTCTGCTAATTCATCTCTCGATTTTGCATTGTAAGATCAATTCAACCCTAAACATCATTTCATTTGGAATTTCACTCTATGGGTGAAGCCCTAGAAAAATTTCTTCGACGCCATTATTCTGAGCATTCGAGCTTGGCTTTAAGCATTTCCCTAGCCTGGGGCCTTTGTGACTTTGTATCTGGTATATTCGTAGCCATTCTTCTTCTTTTTGAGCTCTCTGTGTGGGAATGTGAAGGCGGCCGACATTATTGTTCTTTAGACTCTGATGGTCTATTGGAGTTCTGTGAGGGTTTTGAAGAAGACTTGTTTGCACCATTGCTGAACTCGGTTCTATTTGGTTCTTGATCTCTACGAGTTAGCCGGCATGGTTGAAATCTTCAAGCTCATTCATTGTAACAAGGTAAGTGACTTTTGAATACTAGTTTGGGCCAGATTTATCTTCAATGGGTGTCGTAAAAGAAGAACTTTTGTTCACTTGAAACTGGTCTATTTTATTATCATGATCTCTGTAATTCTTCTGTTAGCTTACCTTGAACGGTTGTGAAGGGTTTTTTGATGATTTCCATTCTAGGTAATTTTCATCTGTAATTTTTTAGAGATCCCTGGGTTTGACTAACTTGGAGAGTTAGATAAGGGTTTTCCTAGTCGAGTTCTGAAAAATGACCATCATTCGGGCTTATGGCATTCCATTTTAACTCTACCACCATTGTTGAAATTTGAACCTCTTCTGCTCTCTGGAAGCTTTGCATTTTATGTGCTCTTGAAATCCATTTGGGTTCCATTTTCATCGCAACCTTACTCTACCCTAAACTCCAAATCTAATGTTTTCAATTTGGGTATTTGTGTTTAACACATTATATTGTCTTTGATTTGATGTTTTAGCTTGGGTAGACGTGTATGTCAAGAGAAAAATCTGTGGGTGAATGTTTACCCTTCTCCACCAGGACTGTTTCCCTTTACCTTGAGTCGTAATAATAATAATCGTTGATGGGTACCTCAACTCTATTGGATTTTCTTTTCAGACTAGGGAAATATTTTTATTTGGGTTCAAAGTGCTGGCCCATGTGGTAAGTTGCATAGTTTATCTCTGAAATTTTGATTCAAACCTGATCTACTGACACCCATTCATGGGTTATTCGATTGTTGACCCAGATCCACACTCCTCTCTGATATTTGTTTCTATAGAGGCTTTGTATTTACTTTATTTTCTTGTGGTGGACATAAAGTAATTTCTTCATTCTAGATACTTACTTCCCCCCTTCTCTGTATGAGTTCTTTGTGCTTTAACCTTAGGACAACTGTTATTTCATTTGCATTTGTTGAGAATATTGTAGAAATGATGGTTATGATTTTTCTTCAAATATAGGTTCTGTATATTACTTCAGGTCTGTTATAAAATCCTTGGCTCAATTTTTGTATTCTGGAGAATCCATTTATAATTCATTGTTCAGGATCAACTTGATTCTTTGAAAAATCTATAGCACCCCTTTGAGAATACTTGCTTTAATCCTTTTCAATCTGAGATCACTTGAACATTGAAATTCCCCATGAGATGAGTGCTTGAATGCAATTGGTTTATCGTACTATAACTTTTGTAATATTGGTGGCTTCATAAGGTTACTTGGTGTCTCCCCTTTGGCTCAAGACACTGATAATTCATTATTCCTTTGATTGTTCTCCTAAAATGATGATAGTTGTAGCATGCCTTTTGTATTTAAGATTTGTAAGCTGTGCTTATCTCAATGCTAAACTGAAAACTAGTGCTCTAAGATGAGTAAATATGGATCTTCTGATTTTCTATTTTGTAATCCCTCTATTCTAGAGCTCTGTTGAGATACCAAAATCTCATTTCCAAAATAATTCCATCATTTTTTTCCTTGTCCTTCAGAACTAGAACAATGGTCTTTCTTTGATGGTTACCTTGAATTATTGCACTACTTATTATGAAAACACCATCTTTGAACTTGGTGAGCTTTGAATGTTTTTGAAAACTTTATCTATTGATACTTGACTATATCAATGTTCTTGACTTCTAGAAAATAATGTAACTCTTATTCTTGAAAAATAGTGTGATAGGGTGGCTCCATATTGTAAAATTATGAGCTTGAATTTGATTCCTCACTTTTCTGTAACTCTGCATTGGACATATTATTTCTGGAAACTTTGTTTCACAAATTCCTGTATGTTGAACAATTTAAGGTTTTGTCGAAATAATGTAGTTCCATTTATTTTCTGCTTCAATACTGTGTTTGAGCTTCATTACAGCTTTATATGTATGCTGGAAAATTTGAAATGTTGATTTTACATGGCAAGCCCTGGAAAAATTTTTCCAAAATCTTATCTTCATTCCTTTTTTCTGCATGCACTTATGACTTGTCTATTTTTCCTTGGCTACAACTTGTACCTGCACACTTAGGAAAATAATTAGAAAATACTTAGGATTTTTGGCCTCTCTTATGTCCATGTTTTCTTCTTTTCTTTTCTCTTTCTTCACTCTGAGTGAGCTATGCAATCTGATCTTTGAGAAAGCTATATCTCCTATTGCTTAGAGATCCATATGCATGAATTAGGTAGTGTAGGAATATGGATTAACCCTGAGCTCTTTATTGATGATTCCTTTCTTTTACTTTTTAGGTACCATGCCTTGAGGATGAAAGGAGCTGGCAAGGAGATGCTCTGCACAACGAAGAATATACAAAGGCAATGATGGGTTCACTCATATTCCTTTGCTTTCTATTTCATGCATGTGTACCTCTTTCTTCAGTAGATGTACTTTACTTTTTAGTCACATCCCACGGCTTGTGTGGGAAACATTTGACCTTCCTTGTGAATAAAACATTGAATTTTGTAAATGAGTTGTATATTTCTTCCTGCATTTCATCTTTCTGTATGGATTGTATGATGAACTAAACAACTCAGTCATATAATTGAATGTCTTAATCATGAAGGAAAGAACATCAATGAGAACTTGTAACATTTAGTAATGAACTCTGATTTTTTTAATCTACACTTATGTTTGCTGTTGTCCCAAAACTCAACACTTCACCTACTCTGTAATTTGGTGTCTTCATTAAGACAACACAATGTCCTTCGAGGCCCTTATGTTCTTTTCTAAAGTATCATGAGATTGCAGAATATGTGATTTGTTACATTTTGTAACAGCACACATAGCTGCAGATTTCAATTAATCTTATAACTAATTCAGCAGTAACAAATGATATCCAAATCCCTTAGTTTCTTGATGTATAGTGTTGGCTCACTATTACTTTTGCTAAATCCATTTTTCAAAAAATATGAATCAATCCTGCTATACCATGCTCTCGGAGCTTGTTTCAAACCATACAAGGATTTCTTCAATCTATAGACCTTGTGCTCTTGACCAAAAATTTCATATCCAGTGGTTGTAAAACATAAAATTCTTCTTCTAGTATGCCATTCAAAAATGCAGACTTTACATCCATTTGATAGACTTTCCAATTATTTTGAGTTTTTATTTCTAAAATAGATCTAACAGTGTCTAGTCAAGCTACTCGAGCAAAAGTCTCATTGTAATCAATTCCGGGTTGTTGTGAGTAACCATTTGCAACTAACCTGGCTTTATGTTTTTCAACATTTCCATCTGCATTGAATTTTGTCTTGTAGACCCACTTTACGCCAATTACACTCTTTCCTTCTGGAAGACTCACAAGATCCCATGTATGATTATTTTCAATATAATCAATTTCTTCATCCATAGCTTTTATCCATTTTTTATTTTCAAATGCATCTTCAAAACATATAGGATCATCATGAGAAAATAATGCAAAATCAAAATATAAATCAACATTCTCATCACCTTGAGTTTGTTCATAAATCTCCCTTAAGCTTCTTGTCTTTCCTGGGTGTCCTGAAGTGAGACCTTTGTGTTGCCAATGTTGGATCTGATATGTCACTGCTGTGAGACTTTGAATTTGAAGAATTACCTTCATTCCCTTATGCTTCATGTGGATGTAAATTTTCTAGAGGGGATGAAAATCCACTTGAGATACCTCTTGTGATGCTTTTTGAAACTGGAGTGCTATTTGAAGAAGATGTCACTGCATCGATCCCTTGAGGTGCTAGATGAACATTTTGTGTGCTCTTTTCATCAAACTCATTCTCATGATGAGTTATTCCTATAGTGATAGTTGTTAACTTATCAATACTTCCATCCCATGTTTGTTCTTCAATGAACTCAACATCTCTACTAATAATAGAATTCTTTGTGATGGGGTTGAATAATTTATAGGCTTTTGATTGCTCACTTGTAACCTACAAAAATACATCTTTCTCCTTTATCATCCAATTTCTTCCTCCTCTCATTTGGAATATGAGCATAAGCTACACATCCAAAAACTCTTAAATGTGAGACACTGTGTTTCTTTCCACTCCATGCTTCTTGAGGAACTTTATCCTTCACAATTTTTGTTGACATCGGTTCAAGATGTAAACCACACAAGCCATTGCTTCAGCTCAATACTCATTTGGTAGATGTTTGGCTTTCAACATACTTCTAGCCATTTCCATAATTTTTCTATTCTTTCGTTCTGCCACACCATTCTGTTGAGGTGTATACCTTGTCGTAAATTACTTCTTAATCCCATGAAATTTGTAGAAATTTAGGAACTAATTTGAAATGTACTCTCCTCCTATATCTGATCTTGACACCTTTATATAGTAATCGCTCTGCTTTTCAACCATGGCCTTAAACTCTTTGAACACACTAAAAGCTTGACTTATGTTTCAAGAAATAAACCCAAGTTTTTCTACTCAAATCATCTATAAAAGTCAGAAAATACATGCTTCCTCCAATTGATGGTGTTTGTATAGGTCCACATAGATCTGAATGGACAATCTCAAGAAGAGATCTAGCTCTATATGACTTTCCAACAGGAAATTTTTCCCTGTGTTGCTTCCCTAGAATACAACTTTCACAAGGCTTGTTTGGTTGCTCTATCAAAGGAAAACCCTTCACCATATGCTTCTTTTGCAGTAAATCTAAACCACTAAAACTTAAGTGTCCAAATCTCAAATGCCACAAACAAGTCTGATCTTTTAAAGAAACTTTAAATGCTACTGAAGAAGTCTTTGGAGATGACAAATCATGTTGGATTCTTAATGGAAACATTTTGTTTCTTGTCATCTCAACCTTTGCAATAAATTTGTTACTTGGATTTCTATCCAATATAACACATGCATCATCTTCAAAATAGGTTGTTGGCATACGTAGCATAGTTTATATTTTTAGGTGTGTTTATTTTATATTATCCCTTTATTCTCTCTTAACTGTTGTATTCCATTATTCTCTCATCTTCGTTTATCTCTTCCTCCTCCAGTTTAGGGGAATGTTGTTTACTATTTCTCCTATAAATTATATGTGCTTCTCCATAATAAGATAAGGTGTTGAGAGATATTTACTCTCCATTCTTCTTCTGCAATATTTGTTTCCAATATTTTGGTATCAAAGCATTAATATCTCTGGCATGTGTGCTTGGTATGGTCAGAGTGGAAGTTGCGTGGAGGAAGAGTCTCTTCTCTCCTACTGGTGAAGCCTTCAGCCTATGTGAAGAGGAGATGTGTGGTGATTGAAGCCTTCAACCTGTGTGGAGTTGTGTGGAAGAATCCACCTATTGCGTGGAAGAATATTTTGTCTTATTTGCTGTAGAAAATTCCAAACAATTTTTGTGTGGAATTTATTAAAATATTTTCTCAAAGGAATTTCTCAAAACCTCAAATACAGGTGTGATAAATCAAGTCACCTTCACTACAGCGTCTATGTATGTGAATGTTGGAAGTGCACCGGAAGCTGGATATTCACATGCAAGCGTTGAACCACAACATTGATATCTTCCAATCCCATAGCGTATGCACTTGAGATAAAATTTCTAACACTCTGCGTGGACAAGAGACATACTAGAGTATTTTTTTTGTTCTCCTACGACTGGAAAACTAGTAGAAAAACCTCTCAAACTTCCTCTACGTGAAGAAATGAGAGACTACGTGAGAAAGCATTGAAGTTGCATGAAAAGGACAAGAGTTTACTGCGTGAAAAGGTGATTCTTCTCTGTATAAAATCCATTCATCACTGCGTGAAACAAATAAGAGAAGAGAATTTGGCTTCGTGAAAGCCTAAAAGTCTCTTAAAATAATTTTTAAAAAAGACTGCTGGAGAAGAACCGTGGAGTCTCTCAAAAAAAAATTGAATGTCAAGCATAAACAAAACGATCGAGATTGTTGAAAGCCGCAATGTCGACTCGCCAGCTAGAACACCATGAAGAAGCTCCTAAGAGCTCTGGGTTCTACTTTGCTTTGCTAAACAAGCTTCGAGCACCAAAAATTTAGTCTTTGACGAGATAGTTTGATGAGGACTTCTTGAATATTTCCTTTTCGATGTCACTACTAAGCAAAGCGAGTTCGAGAAGATTTATAAGTCGGGTATGACGCTGACAGAATATGAAGAAGAATGCCCCACCAAGCGTCACCGTCTCTCAGCATGCGAGTATCAAGAGCATCTACGAGCCAATACTTCTCATCAGTGAGTAAAAGTTGTAATAACTCTTGAATAAATAAATATTTTATTATTATTATTATTACGATGTCTACTCAAGTTGCTTCTTTCGATGCTCGATTACTTAAAGGGCTCAATTTTACTGAGGACAATCCTTCAGTTTGAAGGATTATGGGGCATTGTGACCGGATCTGTGACCACTCCCACAACCCCTGATGAATTAATAAAGTATGAAATGGCTAGTGCCAAAGCCTTGATGCTGATAATGCTCAGTATCAGTGACGATGTGCAAATGCATGTTCAAAATGCGGAGAAACCAAAGGAGGCATGGGACAAGTTGGAAATGCAGATGTCAAGCTTGTCAAAGGAGGCTGGAGAAGCTAGAAATCAGACTAATATCCTCCATCTTCGATCAAAGCTTGCACCCTCACTATGGGGTCATATGAGAAAGTTGAGGAGTTCTTACATCGCGTGGCTGAGATGCGATCAAATTTATTAGCGCTCGATGAAACAAAAGAATCACCTTAAGAGCACTCCAGGTTCTCAATTCCGAGTTTTTGTTATGAAACTTAATGTATCTAAACAAACAAAGGTGGCATTAGAAGAACTTGTGAATTTTTTTGCATGTTTAAGAGGCCATCAATTCATCCCAAGAGGAGTCTTAGGGTAAAACCATGTTCTCAAATTCATACCGTGGCTGTAGTGCCCACTTTACTTTGACACCTTTTTTATACTAATCATGATTCTGCTCATTATAATATGAACATGATTATGGACTTTATTATAGTATGATGTTAAATGTTAGATCATGGATTATTGTTGACTTGATTCAGTTATGATGCATGATGATTATTAGAGACATTTTATATGTTGATGATGATATACTATTGGACATGGTTATATGATGGATGTTGTTCGGACTTGTGATATTTAGATATTGTGAGTAGACCTAGAAATGAAAAATTATTGGATGATGATATAGTTGTTGATAAAACTATAAATGATATTGTTAGATTGCTTTGATGTTGTTGTGATTCATATATCTATATGATTTTAGAATTTTAATTATATTTATATTATTTTGGACGTTCTGATATGGCCACGAGGCCGAAGGAGGTATTTGTGTTTTACAGGTTAAAATATCACAACAAACATCGGGGGATTGGAGACCAACCACATTGGAATTCTAGATGAATTCAACAAGGTCACCATGACAACTGTATTTGTTTGTGTGTTGTTTGTGTTAGGAATTCCCATGGGGGATCACCTTTAAATGTGACCAAGGGATTTTATGTTTTTCTTTTATTTGGTCCCTTTTGTTTAAATTTTGCATGTGTTTTATGTGGTGCACTTACCCTTTCATTATTTATTTAATGTGGTGTTAATATTGTGAGTAATCATATTGTTTAGTTAATTAATTAAAAGATGTCATAAGAATGTAATTAATAAAGTTGTTGGCCATGTTTTAAAGTGTTGTAAGTAATGTGTAAGTGACCTTGTAAGTGATGTGTAAGTTAACTCTTGAGTGTGAAACACTCCACCTTCTTAGAAATTCAAATTTGTCCTTAGAGGCTATTTTTGGAGGCTTGTGGGACAAGTTAAACTTGTCCCATACCTCTTAAATTTATTTACCAACCATACCTATGGTTGGGGATTTGAAATTAGACTTTTATTATGCATTTTGGGAAGAATTATTGTAGGTTTTAATTGCACTTTTCTTACATGTTTTAATTTTAGTCCTTTGGGGTGTGGGTTGGATTTGAGTGTGTAAGTGAACTGTCATATTATTCACCCACTTATTTTTATGCATTAGAAAATGAAGTTGACTTTTGGAGGTTGGGGTTGAGGATGTGTGATGTGACATCCTACATGGATCCACCTCATCCTCTTCTCTTCCCTCTTCTATAAAATTTGAATTATTTGTCTTATTTTGGGTTACTTTACTTAGAGACTTCATTTTGGGTGAATTTTTCTTGCTGTTTTGGAGCTCTTGCTTGGAGAAGTTTTTGGAAGATTGTTGCATGCTTGTGCTTGGCTATTTTGGATTGCTTGCATTGGGATAAAGCTTGTTGTTTTGGAACTTGGAACAACTCCATCATGGAGAGGTAGGAGCTTGGCTCTTGAAATGCTCTTCTTGTATATATGTAAATGTTCTTGTGTGAATGTTTTGGTATATATTGTGGGTTGTTGGGTAGATGGCCTAGGAATGGTGTAGGAGAAGACTATGGGGTTATTTTTGTGGGAGGAACAAGTGGTTTTAGGGAGGTATAAGGGTGGAGGGAGTGGGGATTTGGGTTCCACCTTACAAAGAAATAGCTTGCATTTCTTTACTCATTATGGGGTGCCATAAGAGGTTGGGGAGACATAAGAAAATGTGAGGAATAAGGGGTACTTGGGGGAGGCATAAGGGCATGACAGGGTTTTGAAATGATATATATATATATATATATATATATATATATATATATATATATATATATTGGTGGGTTGTTCTCAGGTGGTGATACCCATTTCCCCTTTGGGAGGCATAAGCAACATCCCCCATAGCTTCTTGCTCCTTTGGCTTGCTTGATGAAGCCTTTGTATTGTTTGTCATGTTTTAATGTAGTTGTAAACTACATTCTATTTGGGACTGTGTTTCTTTATGAAAATGTTGCTTGTATGTTTGTGGAAGCTTGTTGTTGCCATGAGTTAGATCACATATTTTATTGCTTTATGGTTGGGGCTCAGGGCCAATGAAGAAGGATGGCTTCTCCTCTTCATTTGATGTCTTGGTTGGGTGGAGAGCGTTGCCTTTCCCCTACTCCTATTGTGATCAAATTGGAAGAATGAGGAGTATGCATGTTGTTGTTCTGGAGCTGAGAAAAGACAGTTTGATAGTCCCTTGTGAAATGAAATCTCATTGTAACCTTTCCCACTTGAAGTGGATGAACTTGTAAATGGTTGTAATGGAAATATGTTGTATTGATTGCAAGTTGTATATTGAAATGTAAAAGAGTTATACTCTATCTTTTTTGGAAAGAATGTGAAAGAAAGATACATGTTTTTGTATGTTGCATTTTGAAACCAAAGGGAAAGGAAGTTGTAAGAGTTCATTTAAATTAATGGAAGTGGTTTTGTCTTGTCCATATGTTGTTATTCCATTAGAAATCTATGTTTAGCATTCACTATGAAATCCCTATTTGAAAAGTGGTAAAGTGAAACACGTGAGAAGAAAATGTATTATTCTATTACATATAATATATGTTTTGGAAGGAATAAAATAAGAAAGGTTATAATGTTGTATTTTGGAATCAATAAAGGATTGCATTACCTTTTTCAATTTGTATTGTTGTATTGAAATTGATCATCCATTGTGTTTTGAAATCTCTTTTGAAAATAAGAATTGCGTGTGAGGAAAAATATAATACTTTGTTCTAAAAAAAAATGTTAAGATTGGAAATCAAAATTTGCATTTTAGCTCGTAGATGGGTTGATTGAATCAACTTTTTGTATTAGGCTAGGATTAGAATGAATTTCCACACTTGGGAGATGAAAATTAATTAAATAAATCCTTTTAAAATTTACCCTCTGTTTTATTCTTTCAAACTGGCAATTATCTAAACAAAAAATGCATAGATCAAACCTACAATAATAAAATAACAAATTAAATGATTAAATTGAAGTAGTAGGCCCTAAACGAACTCAATTAGATAAAAACACTTAATGGAAATACTTCAAAACCTAGCAAAAACCGAGTTCAAAGTTTCCATAGTTGTTTTGCTTGTCAAATTTGTAAATTTTGAATTAGAATTCAATCAAACAGATCTACCTCACAAACTTATCCTAATTCCTCCTAAGAACAACTCTCCATGTCTATTTGACATGTTGAGAGAGGAAGAAGATCAAATTGAATAAATCTCACAAGTTAAAATTTACCAGTTCGCACTGTAAAATCTTGCAAGCCATTTTCTTAAAATTGACCCCTTAAACTTTATCAAAATCAAAAATTAATGATCTTTGTGCAAAGAAGACATCGAGAGCTTTATAGAAAGTCCTTGTTTTCCCAAAACCAATCTCTCTATCAAAAGTTATGGCCTTCTAAAGTTTTTCTTCCTTGGCGTCAAAAAATGGGAAAAATTTCCTTGGCGGGCCCGTGGCCGAATTTTTCCCTTAAGCACTTAGGAAAATTTTGGGAAAATTTTCCAAATTTTCCTCGCTAGCCCCGCCTACCACCCATTAGAAGTTGCCACGTGGCACCATGGGGTGTTAGCGGAGGGGCGGACCCCTTTTTAAACTTAGCACATCCGAAAAAATTGTGGGAAAATTTTCCAAGTTTTCCCCACCTCATGCCAGTTTAAATCGGTGATGCCACGTGGCATCACAAGGCATCAACAGAGGAGCGGGTCCCTTTTGCCTTTTTGTGTTTCAAAAAATTTAAGAAAATTTTCCATGTCTTCCCTGTCATTCTGCTGATCCGCAGCCAATCAGGAGTTGCCACATTTCCCTAGCGGTCTCGCGGGAGCGCGGGCTGAAAGCTAGATTTTTGCTCTACACGGAAAATTTCTCAAAGTATTTCCTGTTGCCCCGCCCTTCTCCGCACAGGCTTGGGAGGTGCCATGTGTCCCTTGTGGACTTGCAAACCCACGAGTGCACGGGCGCAAAGTTACTTCTTTGCCCCGCGTAGGAAATTTTCCAAGAGTCTCCCCGCAGCTCGCCAACCCGCCCTTTGGGCAAATTTTCACCCCTGGGCCCACAAGCCCACTCTTGGGGAAAATTTTCACCCCAAGGCCCGCCGGCCCATAACTTTAGAAATATGAGGAGCTAGGAGGAATTCTTTATATAAATGGAAAGGTGAGGAAATTTCCTATCCAATGGGAATGATTTAGGGAATTTTTGAATGCGTTAAGTGTGAGAAAAATCAAGTTGAAACTTTAAGCTTGTTAGAGAGTGGGTATGGTGAAGTTTTACCCTCTGAACCTAATTGAACCTTCTAACCCTAAATTTTGGACCTTATGACCTCTAATAAAAAAAATTATCAAAGTAAAGTATGTTTTAGTGGATTAGAATTGTTCTTGAACTTGTTAAGTGACAGTTGTTGCCTTGTAATCTGGTTGTAGACTCTTCTTATTAAAAAAATATTCCATAATTTTCCTAACTAATCCTAGGTTGTTCTTGGGTCTCAAGTGGGTTGTTTTTAGCAGGGTGTCACAAAGGCGGAGAAGAATAAAGGGTCCCCAGAGAAGACAAATCAAGTGGAACCAAAACAATAGCAGAAAGATTAAAATTCAAAGAGGTGGTGTCACATTTGTAGATCCAACACTCACGACACTGATCATTGCTAGTATAATAGCTTGAAATAAGGGTCTTCAAGTCAAACAAGCACATCGGGTGCAAAGATTTTCAAAATTCAAAACAACGTCCTTGTTGGAGAAAGCACAAGGACATCTCACATCCCAACAGATAATGAATATGATGAGGGGACCTCGGAAGGAGCTCAATCTAGTAGGTTTCTCTCTCATACTTCACAAAGACACACGAAGAGAGTATGGTTGATAGACTCCGGTGCAAGTAAGAACATGTCAGGTGACAAGGCATTGTTTGATTCACTAGAAGAATAACCAACTGGTGATCGGGTTCGATAGCCGATGACAAAGAGTACGTTGCAGAAGGAATAGGAAGAGTCACCATTCCTTTGGGACCACGAAAATGTACGCTTACAAAGGTACTATATGTTCTTGGATTGACTAGCAACCTCATGTCAGTGACTCAGTTATTGAATCATCACCTAAAGGTAGAATTTCTTGTCCAAAATGGCATAAAATCATGTTTGATCTCGCGACAAGGTAAGATTATTGCTAGAGCATTTCTAAAAGATAAGTTATTTGCTTTAGATATGGTTTCATCTTCTCGTAATAGATTTATCTACATAAACAAGACAATCTATTGGACTCTAGCATTCTAGATATGGACAATTGTTGGCTAGTTCATTGCATCAGATGAGTACAAAAGAAATGGTTCATTTACTACCCAAATTGTCCAGTTCCTTACATTTGTGCCTTGTTTTCTTGTAGGAAAACAACACAGGATCTGTTTTAGGCAAGCACCTTCCATACCAAGAAGCGTCTGGAGATAGTTCATACCGATCTAAGTGGCCCCCTACCTGCTTCGTTTTTAGGATACAATTACTTTCAATTGTTCATGGATGATCACTCTCAAAATGTGGGTGTTTTTCCTGAAGAAGAAGAGTGAGGCTCTTCAACATTTTCATAATTTTTATCATCGTGTTGTGAAAGATACTGGACAACCACTTCTTCTACTTCACTCAGATCGAGGGGGAATTCACATCAAATAAGTTCTTGGCATTCCTGAACCAACAAGGCATTAAGCAAAACCTAACTGCTCCCTACACACCTTAGCAAAATGGCATTGTTGAGTGATGCAATCACACAGTGATGGAGATGGCTCGTTGCATGCTAACAACAGCAAAGCTAGAGGAACGCTATTGGGATGAAGTAGTATAGACAGTTGTATATCTTCTCAACAGGGCACCAACAAAGATTCTACAAAATAAAATGCCAGAAGAGGTATGGAGTGGTAGAAAGCCATCAATTTCTCATTTGTGAGTATTTAGCAGCACACATACATGCATGTCCCAACTCAGAAGAGAAAGAAGGTTGAGCCAAAGACACTCCCGTGTATCCTACTTGGCTACAACACTACCTCAAAGGCATATCATCTCATGGATCTTGAGACAAAGAAAATATACGAGAGAGACGTGGTTTGTGATGAGTCATCCTTTGACTCTGTAGTGACATCAGAAGATCCATTACCAACCACCTCTCACCGACTAGTCTCTAAATCAGATGAACAGCTAGAGGAGACTACTCAGAGAAAAGAAATGTTGCCAGAGAGCTATTTGTTGACCTTGGAGAACTAGAGAATGTGACTCCACATCAATCCACATGGAAATGACACAGTTCTTCTCAAAAGTAGCCAAGTTCTCGTCTAAAGTGGGTACAAAGCACCATCAAGGACTCACATTTGCAACAACTCCCAAATACATCATCCGAGTCAAAAAAGGATTCAAACAAGAAATGAGGTAAACTTTGCACTCATGAGTTCACTGATTAATAGCTCTGAGCCAAAAAATGTTCGTGAAGCACTCAGTCAACCTCAGTGGAAGGAAGCCATGGATACAGAATATGACTCACTTATGAAAAATCGGACATGGGAACTTGTCGATCTACCTACAGAAAGAAACCCATAGGCTGCAAATGGGTTTTCAAGACAAAATATAAGGTAGACGGATCCATCGACAAACATAAAGCATGTCTTGTAGCAAAAGGATATGCTCAAAAAGAGGGCATCGAATATGAAGAAACCTTTGCACCCACTTTGCGAAGATCAAGACCATCAGAGTTGTTTACGCACTGGCAGCACAAAAAGGATGGAGACTTCAATAGATGGACGTCAAGAGTGCTTTCCTAAATGGTGATCTGAAAGAAGAAGTGTACATGACCCAACTTGAAGGATTTGTTGATGAAGAGCATCCTAAGAAGGTATGTCGTCTCATCAAATCACTGTATGGACTAAAACAAGCTCCAAGGGCATGGTATATCAAGATCGACGATCACCTTTTGCAGCATGGGTTCACTCGTAGCCCCTCATATTCAAATTTGTATATAAAGAAGGTAGGCAAGGAAATTGTCATTCTTGTTGTATATGTAGATGATCTTGTGATCACTAGCAGTTTAGAAGATCAGGTTGATATTGTGAAGAATGATCTCAAAAGAACCTTCACATGACAAATTTGGGGCTACTACATTACTGTCTTGGCTTGGAAATATGGCAAAAGGAGCATCACATTTTTGTCTCCCAGATAAAGTATGCCAAGAAACTCCTAGAAAAGTACAGAATGTCTAATTGTAAACCTATATCCACTCCCATGGAAAAAGGCTTACAACTTTCAAGATTCTAGGATTCACCTCAAGTAGATGCTACTCTCTATAGGCAAGTTATTGGAGGGCTCATCTACTTGACATATACTAGACCAGATCTATGCTTTTCCATCAACTATCTTTCCAAGTTCATGCAGAGCCAAAGCAATGTCACTAGATAGCAGAAAAGCATGTATTGAGATATGTCCAGGAACATTTGATTATGGTCTAGAATATAAGAAGAATGATCAATTCTTCTTACAGGGATACGTTGACTCGAACCACACTAGATCTATTGATGATAGGAGGTCAACTACATGATACATATTTCATCTCGGATCTGGACCTATCTCATGGATAAGCAAGAAGTAGAATGTTGTTTCTATCTCATCCACAGAGGCAGAATATCACGCCGCATGAGGAGCTGTGTGTGAAGTGATATGGTTACGTCACATTTTGGATGACATGGGAATTCCTGAAAAATAGTCACCTGTTCTCTATTGCAATAATCAAAGTGTGTTGAAGCTCATGTAAAATCCAATATTTCATGAACGAATGAAGCATATTGAAATTGATTGTCATTTCATTCGAGAGCACAGTCTTGAACCATCATATTCAGCTCCAGTACTATCCTACAGAAGCACAAGTAGCTGATATTCTCACCAAGGCTCTTGGAAAAGTTAAATTTGATCTCTTCAAAGGTCACATTTGCAAGAATAATGTAATAAGGGGGGGAATGTTGGCATACGTAGCATAGTTTATATTTTTAGGTGTGTTTGTTTTATATTATCCCTTTATTCTCTCTTAACTGTTTTATTCCATTATTCTCTCATCTTTGTTTATCTCTTCCTCCTCCAGTTTAGGGGAATGTTGTTTACTATTTCTCCTATAAATTGTACGTGCTTCTCCATAATAAGATAAGGTGTTGAGAGATATTTACTCTCCATTCTTCTTCTACAATATTTGTTTCCAATATAGACTTTATATCCCTTCTGCACTAACTGCCCAATACTCATTAGATTATGCTTCAAACCAGGAACATAATACACATCTGGAATGTGTTTGTTCTCACCTTTCCTAGTTTCAATATTTACTGTTCCTTTTCCCATAACTTAACTTTATTATCATTTCCTAACTTAACTTCAGATATAACTGACTCATCTATGTTTGCAAACATTTCCTTGCGTCCATTCATGTGATTAGTGCATCCACTATCTAGAAACCAAATATCATTTACACTTTCTTGAGCAACATTGCATGTTATGAACATTGAACCATTGTTATAACTTTAAGATTGATTTTCTTTAAAAAATTGCATTTTGTTTACTCATATCAAATTGTTTCTTCCTACATTCATTAGCATAGTGTCCATACCTTGTACAGTAATGGCATTGAACATGCAACTTGTCATACCTCTAACCATAAGTATGATTCTAGTTGTTTCCTCGGCCTCTAGCACTTGTAGTGTAGAAATTTGAATTTGTTCTTCCTCCTTCATAAGATGTGTTTGCTCTTCCAGATCCTCTTTGGAAATCTCTTCCTCTGCCTCTATTGAAGCTCGATCTTCCTCTTGCTCTATTACCACCAATTGAAACTTGTGATTTGAAGGCTTGCTCAAGAGATGAGCTACTTGATCTATTCAATCTTTGCTCATGGGATATTAAAGATCCCATTAATTCATCTACAAACATTTGGGTTAAATTCCTTGATTCTTCTATTCCAACAATGATTACATCAAACTTACTAAGAAGACTTATGAGTATTTTCTCTACAATCCTTTGATCCTCTAAAGTCTCACCATGAGACTAATTTGATTTACTACACCCATCACATGGGTAAAAAAATAAATCTACTGAATCTAAGTCCTGCATACAAATACTTTCAAAATATCTCTAAGATTTTGTAATTTTGTAATTTTTAATCTACTAGTACCTTGATAACTCATTTGAAGACTTTCCATGCTTGCTTTGATCTAGTTTCTGCTGCAACATGCGAAAAGATGGACTCATCCATTACTTGTTGAATTTGAAACAAGGATTTTGCATCCTTCTATTTGTTCTCCTTTAACAAATCCTAATCTAATTGTGCTAGTGCTTGAAGTGCTTGAAATCCCCAGGTTTTGAAACCCCATTCTCAACTAGCTCCCACACATCTAATGAACAAAATAAGGTCCTCATTTTTATGCTCCAATAATCATAGTTCTTCCCATTGAATATGGGGATTCGAGATTGAGTGAGATTGTTTCTCATACCCGCCATTTTGAACTAGACTAATATAGTGAAATAAAAAACTTATAACGTAAGCTCAACCTAGCTCTGATACCAATTTGAAGGAATTATTTAGTTAATGATCTCTGCTCGCTAGTTTGTGTATTTTCTTGTAAGGCAAACTCATTTTAATTTCTTTTAAAAATGATTTACTTGTCAATTGCAAAGTCTACCGACAAATCTACTAGTTGGTTGGTTGGGCACTTATGACTTGTCTATGTTCTATTAAATTCATAGACTATTGTTGCTTCACATTAGTTAATGATCTATGCTCGCTAGTTTGTGTATTTTCTTGCAAGGAAAACTCATTTTACTTTCTTTTAAAATGATGTACTTGTCAATTGCAAAGTCTACAGACAAATCTACAGGTTGGTTGGGCACTTATGACTTGTTTATTTTCTATTGAATTCATAGATGATTGTTGCTTCGCATTAGTTAATGATCTATGCTCGCTAGTTTGCATATTTTCTTACAAGGCAAACTCATTTTAATTTATTTTAAAATGATGTACTTGTAAATTGCAAAGTCTACTGACAAATCTACAAGTTGGTTGAGCACTTATGACTTGTTTATTTTCTATTGAATTCATAGACGATTGTTGCTTCGCATTAATTAATGATCTCTTCTCGCTAGTTTGTGTATTTTCTTGAAAGGCAAACTCATTTTAATTTCTTTTAAAAATGATTTACCTATCAATTGCAAAGTCTACCGACAAATCAATTAATGATTTCTATGCTCCAACATATGTATTTTTTTCTAGATAAGTTTGTCCAAAGATTTCAGGTGGAAGCTGGAAAAACTGACCGAAAATGTAAAATCTACAACTTGGCTAGGCACTTAATGACTTTTTCATTTTCTTTTGTGAATCTCTTTGGAGCAGGAGACTGAATCCCAAGATAAAGCCATTCTTTTTTATATTTATAATACCGATCTTGAATTAGGCACATAGCTAAAAGAGTTTTTTAGCTTAGGTGAGTATTTTATACTTTCCCTCAATTCTCATATTTGGATTAACCCAATTTGGAATGTGGTGTTCTATTCTCTTCTTTTATATTGACCTTGAAATAAATGCACTTGAGTTAAAGATTTATTTATACCCAAGATAGAGGTCATCTTTGTAAAGGAATGGGGGTTGTTGTAGTACATGATTTAGATATTTTTATCATTCTTTTCCAGGGTTGTTTGTAAAGCTTATGATCGTTATTGTTGTTTTCTTTTTGTGTTTGTTTCATGTTTTTGTTGTGGTGATTTGATGTATGTGGAGCATGTGTTTTTTACTCTCTTTTTATTGTCTGTATTGATGTCTTTATTGTTCTGGTTTGATATTTTGATCTCTCAGTTTATTGAATTAAGTAGCTATGAGAGGCTGAAAAGTAATGTAGAATGGGTCAGTTCAGATCTAAAAACCAATGTTAAAATTTCTCTTTAAGCAATTGTGCGATTTGAAACCAAAATTATGGTTATATAATCTGTTGTATGTTTTAATATGGTAAATGTTTGAATATTCCCTAGTTGCAGGGAAAATGGTGTTTTCTTCATAGGACTGGGTTCTTCATATGTGTTATAGGGCTTAAATTTACCCTCAAAAACATGGTTTGAATCCATTTATTAGTTAATGATTTTTTCTTTTTTAGTTTTTTTATTTTCTTTCCAGAAAGCTCATTTAACAATTTGAAAAAACATAGAACGATTTTCATTAGGGCATGAAGAGGCTATCCAAAACCATCAAAACGATAATGCTTTTTGATTCTATGTATGGTGACTTGATGTACCAAATATAGGTGTTTATGAGGGCACTTAACAAAAAAAAATTGACTTTCTTTTTATGAAATATTTAATCTTATTCAATATTGTCATAGTTATGCTTGAAAGGTGTGCTATAAGTTAAAATGAGTCTCCCAAATCTGACTTGCTCCAGGTCATCGTGTGGTTGGAAATAAAAGGTATGCAACATTGATGTACGGTGGGTTATGCACCGTCTACGTGGTGTGATTGACAGGAAATGTCAGGCTTCTGACATAGGGGAGAAGCATCTACCGAGGAGGGCGTACGACGAGGAGGATGTTGAGTCCGGAAGCCGTTGGATGGAGGTGGATGCAGAAACCCTGAGGTGGTTATCGTGGCCATGAAGAAAACCTTGGAGTAGGAAGGACAAATTTATAGAGCAAAAATGAAACTTGCGAAAAATCCACTGGCGTTTGGTTTGTTGCGATTAAGGAGTTTGGGTATTGGGGATTTTGCAAGGCAAGGAAAAAATGTGCATGTGGAGTTACAGTTTCTTCCTACAGAGACTAAACCCTTATTACTTGCAGGTGTTTGTCAGATGGCGACGGTGGAGGCAGAGGATATGTCACTTCGGAGCTGTGGGAACAACAAAATTTAGAGGGTTGTGTTATCTCTCGAAAGTGCACCTTGTTGAGAGATGACTGTAAATGTTCTAAGCTTGCTTTGGATCTCTCACTTTCGTAGATACAATGGAAAAACCTCAGGTCTGTGTGTATACCTATTGTTGAGGTGAGTCTCTAGTATCAAGGTCGGTTCCTTTTTATGTATCCTAAACTATTTTTTGGGGTTTTAGGGGTAAAAAGATGACTATAATTGAATTGAAAATGGGGTGATGCATCAAAATTGTTGAGGGCTTTCACTGAGTATATGCACAATTAATTTGAGAATGGATTCTGGATGCACAAACCAATAGTTTTTAGTAGAATATTAAGGCAAAACACTTGGTGTATTGAGGGAATGAGTCACAACAATACAATAAGATAAATATGCACACTAATATTATGCATAAATTACTAAATTTACACCAAGGTAAGATGATTAATCAAGGAATTTTATATTCACAAGAATTAATGAGATATACACACCACTGTAAATAATTAGAAAGGCAGAAATCAGTTCTCATTCAAGGGAAAACTGGAAAAATTTGTTTAACACTCCTATGTCCAAAAAGTCCTCCTTCTGCCTTGCAATTGCACATAATATATAGTAAAATTATTCATCCATGCCATCCTAAAAATTGGCTAAAGATTGTACTCGCCCATACATGTTAATTTTACCCTTTTATCATGAATAAATAAAGGAATAAAAATAGACATGTTAATACAATGAGGCATTAATAGCCTTGATTACAAAAATACATTCAATCAAATTGTGGTTGACTGATCTATTTTTAATAAAGTAAGATGAATAATTTGGCTAATAATAGCCCTTTCTTGTTGTGTAAGTCTCCTCCAATGTGCATGCAATCTTTGTCTTCTAGTGCTTGATGTGACACTTATAATTTGATCCACTTGCAATTATAAATTTAGCACTCTTTAATTCTGCCCCTTGGATGCACATGTAAAAATAATCTCCTTGTGTGAGAAAAAATAATTTTTATTTGAAATACTTTGCAAAATATTCACCCATGTATTCCATCCACTGTGAGGACCACCTGCAAGATATGATGTTGACATTTGTTTGTCACCTTTCTTAACACATGCAATACATTATTCTTCTGTAAGTATAATACCCTTGCTTTTTCTTCAATTTCCATGTGGGGGCCACCTTTGATGTGCACATGTCCTCCATGATGTGATTCTCTTTTTGAATTTGGCATATATGATTTATTTTAATCAAGATAGAGACCTCTTGATTATTCTGATATAGACTAAGGTTTTATTTACCTATGTCACTCCCTTTGAAAAAAATTGCACTTATGTGAAAATATAGGTCATGGGACCGCTTTACATAATCATGTGATAAACATTATGTTGACCCCTTTTGAATCACAAGGTACATACATAGTCTATAAGGTTCTCCTTTGTTTCTGTTGACCGTGGCACTACAGTCAATTATAACCTTTGATGAATCAACTGAATCAATAATGGGTGTTGCGACTAAGGACCTCCACTTGTTTTCCATAGATGATAAGGAAACAAACAAAATTGCAATCCATGTCATCGACCATTAATTCATTTTAATTCTCTCGATGAAAAAAGAAACATACCATGAAAAAAAACAACTAAAATGTGTTATTCTAAATTCAAAGAAAGTGGAGACTTGAGCATCTCACCCTTAAGCTTTGCTACTAAAAAAAATCCATGCACACCCCTTGCATGATTTTTCCCACCCTCTCTTGATCTTTTCTTACTCTTACAAGGGATTGTGAATCCACTTATGTAAACATATTACAATGTATTATATCAAAAAAATTGGTTCCTCATACTTTCTGCTTGTAAAACATCGTCCTTAGGAAAGCAAGAAAAATATTCATCGTTCTACTATAATATAAAAAATATATGTATTTTCCTACTTTTATTTTACTTGAATATATATGCATCCCTCGAGACAATGTGAACATAATGGTTTGCTTTATATTTTTAGTATTGGTTTCCTTTGGCAACATATCAAACTTTTTGTTCTTGCCATTGCAATCTTCAATAATGCTTTCCATAAATAAGCCATGTTTTGCACATTGTATAACATTTTTTCTACAACAAGCAACAACAATAGCCACAATCACACAATATTACAAGGATATATGTGTATCACATATTTTTCGACTATACATGTAAGTTATTGGCGATTCTCACCCCCTCGCATGTCGGGTTTTATACTGGCCAAGCTCCAAAGTGCATTGACTTATCTCTAAAGTCGATTTTTGAAAATGATCGCGGAGGAGAGAACTTTATGCCCATCGCAGATTGGCCCAATGACCAGTTATGTGAAACAAAGTGCCAAGACCATTTGAATGCCGAGCCAATAAAGTAAGTCACATCAAGTCACATCAATAAATGAACCACAATTTGACACAAACATCTGATTTTATTCAAAAATTCCTTTGAAAAGTACATTTTTAAATCGCACATACTCAATTTTTTGATCTTCATCAAAAAAATCATGCTCTCCAAAAGGGTATTTTTAAAAAAAAAAATTATGATTGTTAAGTGGCTCTAACAACCTCCACATTATGATTCACGACGATTGGCTCCTCTCCCCTACCACACACGAAAAAAAAAAAAAAAAAAATTCTTCGAAACATTGGTTCGCATAAATTTTCATCTTCATCAAACCTATCCTTTCCTACCTTCCCTCTTTTTCCTTCTACTTCAGTCAACGTCCATTTTTCAAATAATACAACACATGATATTTATTCTGAACCCACTTTTGGCAACCCTCCACACATTTGCACATGAAAAACAGAATATAATAATGTCAAAGTTGTCTTTTCGAGCCGCTTTTGGAAAACTTTACTTTTCCCGGGGAATAAAATACGGCCAAATATTCGACTCTCGAGGAATGATATGGCGCATGAATAAGTACCTATTCCAAACGATTGGTGCTGAATCATTCATGAAATCTTCTCCGCAAAAATAAATATTCTTTCTCCATCATAAAATTACATGTTGCAGGTACTAAATTCTAATATATATGATTAACAATGCTAATTCTGGCGAGCTGTCATTTTGATCTGAAATCTGAATCAATAAACGATCTCTTGAATTTAATGTTCCAAAAGCATAAACAAATGTCAGCTACGTTAAACATACGATTCACCTAAGCAAAATCAAAATGTACAATTATCCTCCAAATTTCATTGTATGTACATCATATCTATTACAAATCACTTCAACTAGTCATTTCTCAAGACTTTCCAAACTAGATCTCAAATATAATGCACTATTTTTGATGTAAGAGTCTTCAATCCCAAGTAAACACCTGCATAACAATAAATGAAATTATGGTCAGGCTCACCTTTCACAGTGTTTAAAAACTCAGTACCATATGAACAATAAATTGTGTAACCAACTGCATAAAATAATAAAAATGACCAACTAAAATATTATCCATTGGATTAAATCCCAATAAATCTCAACCATTTGATTGAACTATCATATTGAATCCATGTCAACTAACATCAACCAATCAAAATTTAGGATGATAGAATAAAAGCTGAAGGATGGATTACAATTCCATTTGTTCATGCAGTTTTCATCTCTCAAAGTTGAAGAAGTGAGGAGCAGTGCAGTTCAGGTAAGACACTTATGAATTACAAACTATTTCATAATTCAAGCCCTCTATTTATTTTTTCAGTGTTTGCATATTGCAGCAGAGTTGTATATGCCAATTGCATTTGCTTTAAAGTTTCTGAAGTCTTTTCAACAAATCTAATTTGTGCATATCCTGCCATCATGGCATTCTATGAGACCACGTTTCTTTGAGGAATTCTATCAAACAGTTCACCTACGTTTCCAACAAAAGCATTTTCTGCATATCCTACAGTCATTTTAAGAAACTACAGTTAAGGAAACTCCAACCTGAAACCTTGGCTTATTTCTGTCCATTCAGAATTCTCTCCTATGAATAGCATACCTACAATACAAGGCGTTTAGTCTAAGGAGATTGCAAGCTTAAAAATTGAAACTGACACTTAAATTCACTTAGTTTAAATTTTAATTGAAAACTCAGTTAACTTATATATCTTCTCCATCTGGTTGACCTATTTGTGAAAAAGACCATGGCTACACAAACATAAGGTTAGATTATCTAGGTGGCTTATTTCTGAAAACAACGATCATTACACAAACATGAGATCAGGCCATGAGGTCAAAACTGGAGGAGTCACGGCAGAAGTGTCCCCGTGCTAGGAAGGTCCGTTATGCACTCAAACCACTTGTGTACCTAGACATTGTGCACTGTGAAATAAACAAAAATGACATTTACCTTTACCCTTAGATAAACAGTAAACGTATTCAAGACATTAACAGAATGCCAGTCCAGGAAAATCATATTGTATTCATTTTTCTTAATGTCTTGAATACTTTTATTGTTGAAGTAAGGGTGTCAAATGTAAACTGATCGGGTTGGGGACCAGTTTGTTGTTCCCAGCGAAACAGTGGGACTGCCTAATCAGGATACCCATATCTTCTGTACGTTGCAAAATCATATGCCATGACAGTGCGTGCAAACAACAAATACACTTCTTTGGGAACATATATTCTTCTTCTCTAGTGTATAGTCATCACTGCTATATAGGCATAAGTTTAATTGTATACATAAAAAGATGGAAAGTATTCTAATTACATGTGCAAAATTTATATTGAAAACATAACTTTAAATTGAAAACAGTGTTGTATATTCCATCAGTGTTGTATGTGCACACTATAGTAAATTCTTTTTATGCTAAGTAAATTCTGAAATACAATATGCAACACAGCTAGGAAGTACAACACTACTGGAATATACAACTCTGTCGGAATATGACCACAACAGCGTTCTATAGTCCAGCAGTGTTGTATATTGCATTTCTGAAATTCACCGTATTGTTCATTTTTTCCGTATATCTCATTCTCCATTGAAAAGTAATTTTTCCAATCATCACCGTGATATTAGCATAAGTTTTATTGTATACATAGAAATTTGGAAAGTATTATGATCATATGTGAAAATTTTATATTGAAAACATAACTTTAAAAACTACGAGAGGAAGAGTATTAGTTCTATCAATGAATAAGATAACATTGACCAATTTAAAAGCTGTCTTATTCAACATTTCATGCTTCCATGTTTACATAATAATAATACAATACAATACAATCAATGTCTTTCACCCAATAAATGACATTATGGTCGCTCACCTTTCATAGTGTTTAAAACTATCTCCATTATTGGACCCTGCACCACAACCGATGCCTATCCCCTAACAATGCTCACCCACCAAAATGTTAATGTTTTCATTATAAATTTTCCCTTCCATATTTCTAACGACAACTTAACTTTAACAACTAGGGAGAGGACCCATTGTGGTGCACCCTTTGCGCTGATCACCACCGCGTCACGTCACGTCACTGCCACCTAGGCGAGTAAAAACACTATAGATATAGGTATGTACTCTATAGATATAGGTAAAAGAGTAAATAAATGAATAGAAGGATTGTCAAACTCTATAGATATAGGTATGTACCATAATATCTCTTGCATTCATCATACAGAGTGGTAAAATTCTTATCTTCTTTGCAAAATATACATGTCTAACCATTTAAACAACTAGATGAAACCAATCCTTTGCTGAATTGTCGTTAGAAATATGGAAGGAAAATTTATAGAGTTTAAAGCTAAGTTGTTACCAATCCTCTCGACAAATCCTTTTCAAAAAAATCTAATGTGACTTGATGAAACCAATCCTTTGCTGAATTGTCGTTAGAAATATGGAAGGGAAAATTTATAGAGTTTAAAGCTAAGTTGTTACCAATCGTTAGAAATATGGAAGGGAAAATTTATAGAGTAAAAACACCACCAATGGATGCAGCACCAAATTCTTGACCTCCAACATTGCACCGCCACCTCACTGCCACCTCAGTGCCACGTGGATGATCCGCGTTTGTGGAGATGTCAAAAAAGTTGGTTTTTTTGCATGGGACCAAGTGTTGTCCACGCGCCACACCATTTTCTTGTTGTCAAGCACGCTCATGCATTGAATGCTCACCCACCAGCCGTTAATGTTTTCATTATAAATTTTCCCTTCCATATTTCTAACGAACAATATAGTGAATTCTGAAATGCAATATACAACATTGTTGAACTATACAACATTGTGCTCATTTAGTCAAATATACATTGTCTATCCAAGCACTTTCTGTATTCAACATATTCCATACAAGTTTCATTGTCATAATGAAAACTACAAGTCAATTAATTCCTAAAAATGAAACAAAATCATTCATATTCTAGCATATTCCAGCATTCATTTTTGGTATATTTATAGTTTCTTTTCCAACAATCATCTTTCATGTTGTGAATCAGGTATTTCATTTACACCATGAGAAAAGGTGCTATTGCTAGAAGATCAAGGAGGCCAAAAGTGAGAGGTGTACAATTATCACATAATTTAAGTGATGAAGAGGATAATTCAGCACCAACTGGTAATGAACCAGAATGTAGAAACCCACCCACTGTCTCAGTTCAAAGAACATCTGCAACAAAGAAGCTTAGTGTCATCCGAGGTTGGACAAAAGAAGATATGGAAAAGGTGATAGATGATGTTGAGTTTAATGGGTTCTCAGTTAGAGCAGCAGCAAAGAAGTATTCCATTCCACCCACATCATTACACTATTGGCTAAATGGTCTCACCCACACAAAGAGGAGGGGTCCTCCAACAGTTCTAACTGAAGAAGAAGAAGAGGAAATTGTTGAATGGTGCAAAGAAATGGCTGATATGGGTCATGGCTTGGAGTTAATGCAGCTAAAGGAAAATGTTGCTCAAATTTGTGAAACAAGACAAAACCCCTTCAGAGATGAGTTTCCTGGTAAATCATGGTGGGCCGGATTCGAAAACGTCATCCGACCTTGCAATCCGAACCGTTGAGGGACTTGATAGGGATAGAGCTTTAAACTTGCGCCCTGCAATAGTAACCAAATTTTATGATAATTTGGCCAAATGCTATGGAACCTATTCATACGGCGCTCATAAAATCTAGAATTGTGATGAGACTGGTTTGCAGGCTGGAAGAAATTGTGGAGTTCGTGTAATTGCAAAGAGGGGCAGTCGTAATGTCCCAAAGGTAATACCAAAGAGCAGGGAGTGGATCACTATATTGTGTTGTGTCAATGCAGCAGGTTTGTCAATCCCAGGATTTTATTTGTTCAAGGGAAAGAGAATGATAAAGAATTACATTAAAAATTGTGAACCTAGAGCATGTATGGCTACACATCCAAATGCATGGATGACAAAGGAATTGTTTTTAAATTGGCTATCATTTTGCACGTTCAGCATGCAGGAGGTGTTTCTCCAAATAATAGACACCTATTGATATTTGATGGCCATGGCAGCCATGTAGCATTACAAACTGTGGAGGAGGCAAACAAATTGGGCATTGATTTGATAACACTACCAACACATACTAGTCATAAGTTGCAACCTCTTGACGTGAGTGTGTTTAGCCCTTTCAAGACATATTTTAGAGCTGAGAGGTCCAAATGGATGGCAGAGAACAAATGTGCAGATGTGAAAAGGAGTGACATTGTTGAGCTTGCAAGTAGAGCCTTAAAAAAGGCACAAACACCATCTAACATAATTGCAGGTTTCAAAAGAACTGGTATTTGGCCATTGAATTATGATGCTCTCCTAAATGACATGGCATGCAACCAGGCATTTGACATGCAAGGTGAGGAAGATGTTGATGCTATCACAAACATTTTGAGCCTATCTCAACGAATAAATCCTGAATTAAATGACAGTGAAGAGGTGGTACCTGAAACTCAATTCATGCAAAATGTTGACTCTAGAGATGATATGGAAGCAGCTGCAACACATGGAGTGGAGCTAAATGGTGCTCTTGGAAACCCAAGTAACATCATCAACAATAAGGAGGGGTCTTCGATTTTGTAAGTAACAATGATTTGTCCTTGACAAGTCAATTTAACTCCGCCACAATGGTTAGAGGATGCCATGAAAAACTTGGGTTACAAGCTACCATCCAACACAGAAGATCAAAGCTTAAATCTGCCTTCCTTTCCTGAAGGACTAGAACAAGAAGCAATAATTCATTACTATGCAGATGTTGGAGATGAGGATGAACAAGACGAAGTCGAATTTCAAGAGGATGCTCAAGAAAATGAAATTAACTTAGAAGTTATGCAACATGAACCTCAACACCCTGAAGAGACTGAAAACCAAGATGGACGCGGTACGTTACTTTCCCATTTTCTACGACTTCCAAGGGAGATCATAAACAAATCAGATGGTTCTATTAGACTGAGTAGGCATTCACAGATTTTGACTGTACCTGAGTACATGGAGCTATTGGTTGATGCGGAAAGAAAAAAGGAGGAACAAGCAAAACTAAAGTTACGGAAAAAAGAAGTGGCACAAGAAAAAAAGGTTGCTAGACTTGCAGCAAAAGAAAAAAGATTGCAGGAGAAGCTTGAAAGAGAAAGGGAGAAGCAGGCTAAGGAGCAACAGAAAGAGATTGAGAAGGCACACAAGCAACAAAGGAAAGAGCAAGAGAAGAGGGAGAGGGAACTTGCAAATCAATTAAGGGAATACGAAAAGAGGATGCGTGTAAGTTCTGCAACTGATCATGAAAATCGAAGGATTTTTCAAGATATGTTAAATATTCAAATTCCAGGTTATGCTCAAATTGGAACACCTCCATCACTTATGAATAACTCTTGTACAGTTCCATCTTGGTATGTATCACCTCATTTACTTTGTACAAGTTCAAGCAGTCCTAGTAGTTCATTTGCAATGCCACCATGGATGCAAGCTTCAGCAGGGCAACCAACTCCTCTGTCAACAACAGGTGCAAATCCCTTTTCAAGCGGACAACCAAATCCTTTTTCAGCAGGGGGACCAGATCCTTTATCAATTGGGCAACCAAATGCTCTGTCAAAAGGGATTCTAAATCCCTTTTCAGTTGGCCAATCGAACACTGTATCGGCAGGAAAAGAAAATCCAAAAGCAGTATAGAAAGAGGGCAATATTACTTATACTAAGATATTGAACATGTGCCCGTAAACAATGTTAATTACCCCATATGATGATGGTAGTAATTTTGTCGGTGATACAATTTTGCTAGATGTATTCACCGAATTCTTCCTATGTAGTCTCTAAAGTTATATAGTGCAATATAAATTTTGCGTATGTAATCGAATACTTTCCAAATATTCCATGTATACAATTAAACTTATGTTAATATATCAGTATGATGATGCTCTATATTTTACACCCTATTTGGCGGTGTAATCAGAATACTCATATTAATTTTGCGTATGTAATCAGAATACTTTCCAGGCGTCCATGTATACAATTGAACTTATGTTAATATATCAATATGATGATGCTCTATATTTTACACCCTATTTGGCGGTGTAATCAGAATACTCATATTAATTTTGCGTATGTAATCAAAATACTTTCCATCGTTCTATGTATACAATTAAACTTATGTTAATATATCAGTATGATTATGCTCACTATTTTAATAGTGCAGTGTTTAAAAACATTAAGGATCATTGCCTGAGTGAGAACCCTCTCATCTCTGCCTTTTCTTCTCATCTTCGTAGCAGGCCGAGCCAATGCCGAGGACGAAGTTGGTCAAGAGTGGAGAAAACGCATGCACCCACCGGTCTGCAAGATCCCACGAAATGGTCGCTCGAGCTCTGCAACCAAACACGCCAAAAACCAGACTGAATGAGCTCCGTCTCCATTTCCCATGAAATCCCATGGCGCGATTTGGCTATGGCAGGTCCATAAACCAAACCGCGTGCATTAACAGCTGGTGGGTGAGCATTCAATGCATGGCGTGTAGCAGACAACAACCGCACAAATAATGGCGTGGTGTTTTTACTCGACCAGGTGGTAGTGACGTGGTGCAGTGATTGTGCAAAGATAGGGTGCACCACAACCGGTGCAATGCGTTACAGCAATGCAACGCGTGGGAGCAACATGTATATATGAACCATGGAAGACACTTCAAACATTTAGACTCAAGATCGAGAGAATGCTAATATAGAAGCGAGCAATTACAACAGAAAACAATGTAAATGGCAGTAACAGAGAGTGGTAATGCCAAAAATGATGAAAGTTATCTTCAAACTTTGAAAGCCAAAAAAGGCATTTGGCCCATGATGGAACCAAGAAGACACTTTAAGCTAGAATATAATTTTGGGCAATAAAATTCCATAGAAAGAAAGACATTTGTATACAGCACAAAGAACCGAGATATTATCTCTGGTGGTGAGCTTTTATGCCAACCCTCAACAACTTGCAATATTTATTCCTATTATCTAAATCGGTTCTGTCCACAAAAATCTGTCTATAATTAGTTAGTATAAAGGACTACAACAAATGGAAGACCAAACTTTTCCAATCTGAACGCCTAAGGGGCTACAACAACTCTTAATTCTGATCCTATAAACACCAACAAAAATCCATAACAGGACTCGTATAACACTGAAACCTATAGTTAAGAAACCAACCCTCACAGACCTCAAGACTATACCTTTTTACAAGCTTTCTGAAGAAATCAGGCACCCTGGACATCCATACCATGCCCAACACTATCCATTCACAACCCACAAAAGAAAAACCAGAGAGAATTGGTTATTTCACTTCAATCAGCCTAATTGACCCCTCCAAATACTTCATCAACCACAATTCGATAACAAAACACTGTAGCAAGATCAAAACATGAAAAATTCGCCACCCAAATTCCTTTCCCCACTTAAGCATGCAAATCACGTAGCCTTTGAATCTCCCCCATGCATTCAGATCCCAAAACATATAATTTTTGCCACCTAAAACATATAATTTTTGCTACCCAAAACAGAAAACAAATTACATTTGTTGCTGCAAACACTGAAAATTGTCACTTTACTGTCCAGATATCACAACACACAGTACCAGAACTAGTATTGTATCTTTTTCGCTGTCCCCCAACACCACCACACTCCTGGACTTTTTAAAACAAAAATCTGGCAAATTAAGAATCCTACCACAGCCTATAAAAAGGCTACACTTGTACCTCATCTGACTATCTGGGAACCCATCAAACTCAAAACAACAGAAGAAGAATAATTGAGATAGAAGAAGATATTACTTGAATCTATTGTATAAAGGGAGTGTCAACTGCACCTCCAAAAATATAAGGAGATATAAAATGAAAAATAACAATTCTAAAAGGAAAATCGCTCTCTAATTAGCAACTGAACATGAGCTTGCATAAACGCATTAAAAGTTACAGTAATCCCATTAACAGTAATAAGCAACTGAACATGAGCTCGCATGGCACCCATAAACCCGAGACTGGCGCTCATAAACAAGACAAATACACCAACGATTTTAAGCTTGGATTTGTAAAATAAGACGGTGAGCATTCAATGCATGGCGGTAGCCTAGGCAACAATCGGCGCGCGAGTGGACAACACTTGGTCCCATGCAAAAACCAACTTTTTTGACATCTCCACAAACGCGGATCGTCCACGTGGTGCTGAGGTGGAAGTGAGGTGGCGGTGCAATGCTGGAGGTCAAGAATTTGGTCCTGCATCCATTGGTGGTGTTTTTACTCGCCTAGGTGGCAGTGACGTGGCGCGGTGACTGTGCAAAGATAGGGTGCACCACAACCGGGTCCTCTCCCTATTCCAATACACGAAATCTTCCCCGTAAAAGTATGTTAAAAAAGCACTACAGATTTATAAGCCTTTTCGATGATTCCGAAGCAACGTGCATACTCAAGTATCCTTAAAATATACCCGTGTCGATTCTTGCTCATAAATCGAGGTAAGTAAATACGTGTAAATCACCTGAAACCACTGTTGTTTTCCGATTCAATTTATGTCTTGTCATTTTGATCATGTCAATGAATCGTGACGGAATTGGCTCAGTATACTTTTTCATAATTGGATTTAGGTGTTCCTTTGGGATTCAATTCGTGTCTTGTCATTTTGATGGTCGTGATGGATTTGGGTGTACTTTCTCATATTTCATCTCCTTTATTGCGAACTATTTTTGTGATGACAGTGCAATTGTCTATTAGGTTACGTTCCCACAGACCTAGAGAACAAAATTCTTATACATTTGAGTAGTCATTGCACTCGTTTGTTGATAAGAAAGATCTTAGGAGCTACTTTAAGTACATGGAATTTGAACATTATGATAACATTTTAGTACTTGCATCACAAAAAATATGATATTCTACACGAAATGATATTGAGTTGTTATGCATGAGTCATTAATGATAAATTTATTCTTAAAAATGGATTAGGTGAGATCAAATATTTCTTAACTATCCATTATCAACACTAAAGTGCCCTAGTTGATAATGGAACACTAGTGCTAAATGAAGTTTTTACCCAAATTCAGTTGGACCCTTAAGCCTCCTTAAAAGACCAGTTAATAACTACAAAGATCACCATAATGAAATAAATTGACCTCCTCTCTCTAATCATTTCCATAGTACTTTGTAATCCCTTTCTTAAGTTATGATAAAATGTTAATCCTTGAACAAAGAAGATTATGGTTCTGAACCTAAACAATACTCCACTTCTTTTGAATTTATGCTTGCTTCCTTTGCAAAGGAAGTATGAAACAAGTCTCAGTAGTGTGGGTTGGATAAATAGCCTTGTGGATTTGATTAATTCCTTGTTTTGTAACGAATTAAATGAGTAAATGTCATACTAGAGATGACCTTAAGCTATTTATGCAATAGTATAAAAGAAAAGAAATCTAGCCCTATAAGAAGTATTGTATGAATCATAACATGAATCATCTAGGACCGCATAGTCAGGCCTTGAAAGACTATTTTAGGGAATACATAACCGTAAAGGATTTTGTCGTGGAGTGTCTTGAACTGTAGCTAGATTTATGGGTTGGTCTTTTGTGTTGTCTTGTCAAAGAGAGAGGAAATTTTCCTTGATGAGTGTGATCGTTTTCGTGTTTGCCTTTGTGGTCATCCTTGTATCAAGTTATTCATAGAGTTAGTTGTAACCTTGGTGACAGCATGTTGTGTCATGTTATGTGTCAAACAAGTCAAAAAAAAAATATCCTATGTTGTTCTATGTAGTCTTGTGTGTTTTTATAAGTGGGCATCACATTTTGCTGCTTAGTAGGTTTTTGGGCCTACGGGAAACTTTGGCATTTTTAACTCTTCCGCTTTGGGCCTTAAAGGCAACATTTACTCCGATCTCCCGCTTAGGGGAATTGCGGGCACATGGGACAACTTGGAATTTTAACCACATTTGCAAAAGGTATAAAAGTTTTTTTAAGAAAGCCCGCTGTTCCGCCAATGTTCTATGGAATCGATATTTGACCTTTTCCCTAATTTGACTTTCTCCTCGTGTGCTCTAAGCTTGCGGGAAATTTTGGAACTTTTAAATTTTGCACTTTTAAAGTTTTAAAACTAAAAAGACTCTCACTCTCCATTGTTCCACCATTGCATTGTTATGCCATGTGTACTCTGCAGACTTTTGAGCCTGCGGAGGAAATTTTGACAATGTAGTGCCCACACTTTTATAGCTCAGTAGCTTGTTGTATATTTTCTCATAGACATGTTTGACAATGATTGGTGATATCTTGGACATTATATTTAGATATTTGATTATATTAAACATGTGTGACATTCAGGCGTATAGCGCCAACTTAGCCTAATTTCTTTATTGTCGCATTTTCTTGTTATGACATGGAAACTAATGAAATATGATGTGCTTGGAGCCTAATTATATCGATGGATAGTTGTTGCATGGTGGGATTATATGTCACTTTATCATCTTGTCTAACTTTTGGAATATGGAATATAATTGTGCACGTTGTTGCATCTTGATTTCAGTAGGATGTTAGGTTAATTTAGCATGCATTGATATCTTACTATGTCATTTAATTATATTGTATCGGACAGGTGCGGTTAATGTGTGCAGTGAGTGTGCAGGTGACAGGTTTACAGGAGAACGTGGGATTCAGGCCAGCTACTCAAAACTTGCACAAGCAGCCCACGGGCTGAGTCCTAGCCATGTTCACTGTGTGAAGCCTTATGATAGATGATTATTAATTTTGGGCACTATGAGTGACCCCAATGTATGTAAAATATTTTGCTTTGAATTATTAATTTTGTTTAGGGTTGATTAGTAAAGTTGTAAACTTGCTTTGGGAAGTTAATAATCCCACTTCCTTTTAAATTGTTGATTCTTGTTAATGTGTCTTTTAATCACAAGGGTTTAGGGTCACATGTGAGACCCTTGGGTGGTCCCCACACCCTCTACCCTTGTGCCAAAATGCAAAACCCGAAATTAGGGTATTTTGGGCATTTTTGGGGACCCCTTTGTAGCTTGGGAGTCCCCCTATCACTAAAATGAGCCCTTGGACCCTACCTAATGGGTAGGGGGGCTTGTTTTCAAGGCTAGAGGGAGTTTTCCCTCCCTTTCTACCCTTTTTTGGTCACATCCATGTAAGGGATGTGGATTTGTGTGTTTATCAAAAGTGCCACTAGTTTTGTCTTGCTAACATTTAAGGAAATTTGGGAGAAGAGGGAAAAAAGATAAGTTTACCCTTTCTCTCTTTTGTTTTGGCATCTTTGACCATGAGGAGGGAGAGGGGTGACACATGTCACCCCCTCATTTGTGAGGATGCTTGCTTGCTCCTCTTCAAATTCTCATTCATGGGAAATGAGAGGGACTTTTCTTTGGATTTCTTGCTTGGATGCTTGGGTGATTTGGAGCTTGGGATTTGCTTGGAGCTAAGAGTGGAAAACTTGAAGTTAGGAAGCTTTTTGGAGAGCTTTCCTTGAGGTAGGCTCCTAGATCTTATTGTTGTGTTACTTTATTTTAGTTGATAGATTGATTGCTTGAGAATGTTTTTGTGGAATGTAGCTAGTAGTGTTGTTTGTGTGTTTTTACTCCCTCCATCATATGGCATGATGGAATTTTGGAGTGTGGGGGAAGAGAGAGGGAATTTTCCCTCTCAACCCTCAAGGCTTGATGGCCAAGCCTTGTAGGGTCTTATTATTTTTCCCCTCAATGGTTGAGGTGGGGAAGTGGATTCATTTGGCTTGAATCTCCTTCCCCATCCTTGGTAAGGAAACCCCTTTTGGGGTTTGAAAATCCTTCCAAGGAGGACTTGGAGAAAGGGGGAGGAATAAGGAGGGTCTTGTTATTGAATAAGGAGAAATAAGGAGGTCAAGAAGATGTGTTCAAATGTGCAAATAATATTGATGCTTAATTTTAGGAGAACTTTCTCCTCTCTTCCCCATTTTTGGAGGATGAAAATGGGTTCTCCTCCTTGTATTTTGGAGTCTTGTGTTGTTGTGAACTTAATGTGTTGTGTGTTTGTTTCATTGTTGTTTTACCCTTCACCTTGTGCAAGTGTTGGTTAGCTATCCTCTTTCCCACGGGCTTGGAGGAGGCTAGCATGCATCCCAACCTTGGGATAGGCATGTGATGATTCCTAAAGGTTGGGTGGTTAAACAAGCCCCTTTCTCATTGTGTTGGCCTTGAAATATTTTGGAGTTGGAAAGTCATTGGAAGACACATGAAGACACTTGTCTACTTGGAATTTCTTCTTGTTACCTTCACCATTTGATGGATTTCTCTCAACCTTGGGAAGGAGACTTGTTATGTCACTCCTCTTATGTATTTTAGCATTTTGGCTATGATGTAACAATGAAATTGATATCCTTGTAAAATGAGTTTTGTGAAAAAAATAAAAATGGTTAGTCTTCCTTTAATGTGCATTATTTAAATGTCATTTTAACAAGGTAGATGGCTTGATGGAAGTAAGTTTTCCCCTAAGTAATGGTGTTATTAAAGTTGATATCTTACAAATATATATATATATATATATATATATATATATATATATATATATATATATATATATATATATATATATATATATATCTAAAATGCTTAGTTACTTTTGCATTTGGAAAACAATATCAATACCAGGTTGAAAGTCCCATTTGTATAAACAAAATTTGAATTAAAGTATGTAACACTACTTTGAAAAAGAAAGTATTTTCTTTTATTTTTATTGTTTTCTTTTTGTAACAATATCAAGGGAGAGTGAATGGTTGAAGTTACTAAGTTCCCTTTTTGCATTAAAATGGCGAAGTTAAAATCTATTTATTTTTACAAGTTGAAACCATTATTATTTGGTATTGTGTGTAAGATCATCTTATTCAGTTTTTTCTTAAAAAATAAAAATAAAAATAATAGTCCTAGTTAAACTGCTTTTTTATTGATTATAGTTTTTTTTATGATTACATTTATATATATATATATATATATATAATCGTATATATATTTTAATATATATATATATAATAAATGTTTATTGATAAATATGAATAAAAACAAACGTATTAAAAGTATTTTCTTTTGAAAAAAAAATAATAATAATAATAATAATATTTTTGGGGAGGGTCGGCCCTCCTCCCCGCCGACTGCTCCATTCAAAAAAAAAGATAGTAATAGGGGGCGAACCCCCACACCCCTAAGACAGCCATGGGGGCCGCCCCACGGACCCCCTCGCCCACTGCTGCGCAGCAGCAAAGCCGCCGCCCCCACCTACCCCATCCGCCGCGGCCGCGCCTTCCTCGCCACCAAACCTCGCCGCCCCCTCCGCGGGCTCCTGCCCGCGCCCCACCGACCTAGCCTCTTGCTGCCCCTTACGACCGCTGTCCCGCCTTCCTCGCCGCGCGCCTCTATACACCCGCCGCCCGACCCTCCTCCACCTGCGGCCCTCATACAACATACAATATACTATGAATAATAGTTATAAAGCTAACCTAATATATATATATATATATATATATATACTCTAAAACAAAGAAAAATACAAAGTGAGGGTATGCAAATTAAATAATAATAGTAATAATAATAACAAATAACCAAATAAACAAATGCATAAACATAAATATATGTGTAATAAAATGGAACAAAATAAATGAGTATAAATATATATGTATATCATATAAGGAAAAATAAACAAGAAGAATATGTATGGAAGAAAGTAAAATGAAGGAATGAGATTTTGAAAAAAAAGAGGTTTAGAATTATTCGTTTAGGACCTTAGTAAAATTTAAAATATAATTAAGTAAGTAATTTTCGAGTTAGGGTTAGTGAACATTTTAGATTGGAAAAATTAAATGATATATAATTAGTAGTTACCAGGAAAAGATACAAAAGATGTATTAGTATTTAACTAAACACTATTAAAAAAAAAAATTACCCCAAAAATTTTACCCTGTTTGGTGCATTATTCGGTGTCCCCGGATGGGGCATTACAGTTGGTATCAGAGCTTGGGGTTCGCACTCGCGGACCACTGGGTAACAAATTAAGATAATTAATGTCAATTTTAACAACACAAAATTTACTAAACAAATAAAAATAAACAGTTAAAATAAGTCACCCCTCTACCATTAAATTTTAAATTAATAAATTGCTCGCTCACCTCGTGCGCAGGATGGCGCCTAAGCGAGGACGATCAGCTAGAGGCATGGGGCGTAGTGCATCTACACAGGAGCCGTCGGCACCCGATTTTGGGCCTCGGATATTAGAGGCCTTGCGCCAGCTGATAGGTGTTGTGGAGCAGCGCCTACCCCAAATGCCACGGGAGACGAGAGTGGAGGCATCTTTGGGAGGCGAGGAGCCGATAGGTGAGGACGCACATTCGGAGCCACCGAGCACGACACACCGAGGAAGGAGAGGTCACGCAGCCCTTCTGTTCATCGGGAGAGGGAAGCTTCATTCCGTCGTAGCCGATCACACGCTGTCTTGAGGGACTGTCGAGGATAGGTGACTCCCTTCGCCCGTTGGACTACATCGCCGGATCGAGATACAGCAAAGCGGTGTGATCCGGGATCTTCTTCGCTTGCACGCCGCCCACTTACACCGGCTCTGCGATGGCTTTGGGGCTGAGTCATGGCTCCTTAGCTTGGATAGTTGCTTTGGCTTGCACTCTTACGAGAGCAACGTCAAGGAGAGGTTCGCCATACACCTCCGAGACGTAGCAGGTGTTTGGTGGAGGAATGAGGAGCGGAAGCTCCATCGACCCGAGAGACAAGTGACTTGGGAGTTGTTCGAGGAGCGTTTGAGGCACGTTATATGTCAGAGAATTTTGTTCAGAAGAGGATCGACGAGTTTCACGACTTACGACAGGGATCTGGCACAGTAGCGCAGTATGAGAGCAGGTTCCTGGATCTTCTACAGTATGTGGATTACCTGCAAGATGAGAAACTACAAGTTAACAGGTTCATTCGAGGGCTTAATGCAGATATAGCAGGGGCAGTTAGGATGCTATCTCCTCCCACACTTGAGAAGGCCGTTGAGAAGGCCTACTTAGCTGAGGAGAATAGGACCAAAGCACAGGAGCACCATGATAGGAACAAGAGCAAGTTTCAGGAGAGGATGCAGGCCTTTCAGAGTCAGAGGTCACGAGGTACTGCACCACCCCCTAGAGGAGGATTTTGGCCTCCGCCAGCAGCCACGAGGGCTCCACCGCACCCACAAAGAACAAACACAAAGCAGCAGAGCCACCACAGCAGGGGGACTAGGCAAACACAGGGCTTTCAAAGGGGTGTTTCTAGACGTGGTTTTAGTGGAGCCAGAGATAGGAGGCAGGGCACTCAGCAAGCATAGCCAGCTCACACGCAGCAGTCTGCTAGGGTTGGACCAGCAGGATCAGTACACCAGAGTACAGGAGGGACCCCATCTCAGAGGGGTACAGGAGGTTGTTTTATTTGTGGATCTCCAAATCACTATGTGCGCATGTGCCCGCACAAACCCAATACCATGGATGCACAGAGAGCTGCTAGATCCGAGCAGACGGTGGGTGATGTAGGACGCGCTCATCGTGTATATGCAGCGGTTGACAACCGCCAGGCCGAGCATCAGGCCACAGTCATTGAGACGACAGGTACTATCAAGGGTATTTCTGTCTCAGTACTTTTTGATTCAGGTGCTTCAGATTCCTTTATATCACCTTCTATAGTGGACTAGTGTGGGCTAGTGGTGGCTAGGCAACCAGATAGTTGGCAAGTTGAGTTGGCTTCTGGAGTCAAACTCGCCATGGACTCGTATGTGGAGAGTTGCGTACTTGATTTAGGAGCCTTCTCCACTACTCTTGACCTTCGAGTTATCCCTCTAGGTTCCTATCAGGTAGTTTTGGGTATGGATTGGCTCGAGTCTCATCGAGCTAAGGTGGATTGCAGAAATAAGATCATTGAGTGTCAGGATGATCTTGGGAGTGTAGTTATTATATCAGGGATGCAGAGACCTATCTCCTTGCGCATGATATCTTCTAAGAACCTCAAGCGGAGCATGCGTAAGGGTTGCTAGTTGTTTGCTATCACCATCAATGATCGATCTGAGAGCATTCCAAAGCATTCACCTTTAGATGATCATGCAGTTTTGAGGGAGTATGCAGATGTTTTCCCAGGTGAGCTTCCAGGGTTACCACCCCGCAGAGAGGTGGATTTCACCATTGATTTAGTACCTGGATCAGCACCAGTTTCTAGGGCACCCTATCGGATGACGACACCAGAGCTTCATGAGCTCAAGATTCAATTAGAGGAGTTGTTGGATAAGGGTCTCATTCGCCCTAGTGTATCTCCTTGGGGAGCGCCAGTCATATTTGTGAAGAAGAAGGATGGTTCTCTCAGGCTTTGTGTAGACTTCAGACAGCTCAACAAAGTCACAATAAAGAACTGTTATCCGCTCCCTAGGATTGATGACTTGTTTGATCAAATGCGGGGAGCGAGAGTGTTCTCCAAAATCGATCTCAAGTCAGGGTATCATCAGTTGTGCATTTTAGATGCAGACATCCATAAGACAACTTTTTGCACACGATATGGGCATTATGAGTTCACAGTGGTTCCATTTGGTTTGACCAATGCCCCAACTGTCTTCATGAGCCTCATGAATGGAGTATTCAGGACATTTATGGATCGCTTTGTCTTAGTGTTCCTTGATGACATATTGATTTATTCTCGTTCTGAGGAGGAACACGAGGAGCATTTGAGGCGGTACTTTAGGTTTTGAGAGACCAAAAGTTGTATGGGAACTTGGAAAATGCAGCTTTTCTTTCGAGACAGAGATTGAAGATTGGGTCATATCATTTCAAAGCGAGGGTATCTCTGTAGATCCCTCTAAGATACAGCTATCTTGGATCGCCAAAGCACCCACATCGATTCATCGAGGTGAGGAGTTTCATGGGTTTGGTAGGGTATTACCGCAGGTTTGTACAGGACTTTTCTAGGATTGCTCACCCTATCACTTCTCTTCAAAGGAAAGGAAAGAAGTTTGATTAGTCAGAGAAATGTGAGCAAGCCTTTCAGTTGCTCAAGGAAAGGTTAACCACGGCGCCCATCTTAGCAGTTCCAGACCCGACAGAGGATTTTGTTGTTTGTATTGATGCATCACTAGAGGGTTTGGGAAGGTTCTTATGCGGGAGCGTCGGGTTATTGCTTTTGAGTCCCGTAAGCTCAAGGACTATGAGCTTAATTACCCTACTCATGACTTGGAGCTTGCAGCAGTTGTACATGCTCTAGTGCGTTGGTGACATTTCCTTTTGGGTAGGCCTTTCATTTTGAGGACAGACCACTGGAGTTTGCAACATATCTTCTCACAGACAACCTCAACACTTGTCAATGGCGTTGGATAGAGTTCCTTTGTGAATATGACATGGAGGTTCAGTACATCAAAGGGAAGGAAAATGTGGTTGCAGATGCACTTAGTAGACGACGACATGTGCTTGCTTCTTTGACACTTTAGTCAGATTTGAGAGGTAGGATTCTTGAGCACCTTCCAGAGGACAAATTTTATGAGGGAGCTAGACAGATGTTAGAGTCTCAGGGTTCATTAGAGGGCAGATATTTTGGGTGTGTTTTAGAGACAGATGGTTTGCTTCGATTCCACAGGCGCATCTACGTGCCTAAGTCAGGTGATCTACGTAGCTTCATCCTCACAGAGGCTCATCGAGCCCCATATGCGGCACATCCAGGAGTGAAGAAAATGCATGCCGATTTGAGGGAGTTATATTATTGGCCAGGTCTTCGACGAGACATAGCAGATTTTGTTGCACGTTGCCTTGAGTGTCAGAGAGTCAAGGCAGAGCATTCTCATCCCGCAGGACTTTTACAGCCTCATGATATTCCCGAGTGGAAATGGGATGTGATTTCCATGGATTTCATAGTCGGACTTCCTATGTCTTCTTATCGTCATGACGCCATTATGGTCACCGTGGATAAGTTGACTAAGGTTGCGCATTTTTCACCAACCAAGGTCACCTATAATGCACAGGCCATTGCCAAAGTATTTATGGAGGACATTGTTAGGTTGCATGGGATTCCGAAGACCATCATCAATGACAGGGATACTATCTACACTTCAGTTTTCTGGACGTCTTTTCAGGCCGCTCTGGGTACTCAGATCAATTTCAGTTCAGCTTATCATCCAGAGACAGATGGACAGACAGAGAGGGTTAATCAGTGTTAGAGGACATGTTGAGGATGTATGTCATGGATCAGCAGAGGAAATGGGAAGATTATTTGCATCTAGTTGATTTTTCCTACAACAACAGCTATCATAGTTCCATTGGTATGGCTCCTTACTGGCTTTGTATGGACAACCTTGCGGACACCTTTGAGTGGGGATAGACTAGATGACAGGATCATTCTAGGACTAGCCTACCTTCATGATTTAGAACAGCAGGTTGTGTTGATTAGACAGCGTCTTGAGCAGCCGAGCACGCCAAAGGCGGATGCGGACACCAAGAGGACTGATCGTCACTTCTCAGTGGGTGACAAAGTCTTCTTGAGGGTTTGTCTCGCATAAGAGTCCTATCCGTTATGGAAAGGGTTCTAAGCTATCGCCTCGTTTTGTGGGGCCTTTTGATATTTTAGAGGTCATCGGTCCAGTTGCCTATCGCCTAGCCTTGCCACCATGCCTTGCACGGGCCCATGATGTTTTTCATGTTTCTGTACTACGTAGATATGTACCTGATGCTTCTCATGTCTTGGATTGGTCGGCATTACAGGTAGAGGACGGAGGACAATGGAGATTGGAGCCCGTACGCATACTGGAGCACCGGAGGTTGGCCCTTTGGGGTCGAGACTTGGACCAGGTTAGAGTACAGTGGGACCGGTACGACGAGACAAAGTAGCTACTTGGGAGGATGCGATTCCGTTGAGGGCTAGATATCCCTACCTCTTTCAGTGACTTCCAGGAGGAAGTCTAATTTTAGTAGAGGGGGATGTAGTGCCCACACTTTTTATAGCTCAATAGGTTGTTGTTTATTTGCTCATAGACATGTTTTGACAGTGATTGGTGATATCTTGGACATTATATTTAGATATTTGATTATATTAGACATGTGTGACATTCAGGCGTATAGCGCCAATTTAGCCTAATTTCTTTATTGTCGCATTTTCTTGTTATGACATGGAAACTAATGAAATATGATGTGCTTGGAGCCTAATTATATTGATGGATAGTTGTTGCATGGTGGGATTATATGTCACTTTATCATCTTGTCTAACTTTTGGAATATGGAATATAATTGTGCACGTTGTTGCATCTTGATTTCAGTAGGATGTTAGGTTAGTTTAGCATGCATTGATATCTTACTATGTCATTTAATTATATTGTATCGGACAGGTGCGGTTAATGTGTGCAGTGAGTGTGCAGTGACAAAGTTTACAGAGAACGTGGGATTCAGGCCAGCTACTCAAAACTTGCACAAGCAGCCCACGGGCTGAGTCCTAGCCATGTTCACTGTGTGAAGCCTTAGGATAGATGATTATTAATTTTGGGCACTATGAGTGACCCCAATGTATGTAAAGTATTTTGCTTTGAATTATTAATTTTGTTTAGGGTTGATTAGTAAAGTTGTAAAATTGCTTTGGGAAGTTAATAATCCCACTTCCTTTTAAATTGTTGATTCTTGTCAATGTGTCTTTTAATCACAAGGGTTTAGGGTCACATGTGAGACCCTTGGGTGGTCCCCACACCCTCTACCCTTGTGTCAAAATGCAAAACCCGAAATTAGGGTATTTTGGGCATTTTGGGGACCCTTTGTAGCTTGAGAGTCCCCTATCACTAAAATGAGCCCTTGGACCCTACCTAATGGGTAGGGGGCTTGTTTTCAAGGCTAGAGGGAGTTTTCCCTCCCTTTCTACTCCTTTTTGGTCACATCCATGTAAGGGATGTGGATTGTGTGTTTATCAAAAGTGCCACTAGTTTTGTCTTGCTAACATTTAAGGAAATTTGGGAGAAGAGGGCAAAAAGATAAGTTTACCCTTTCTCTCTTTTGTTTTGGCATCTTTGACCATGAGGAGGGAGAGGGGTGACACATGTCACCCCCTCATTTGTGAGGATGCTTGCTTGCTCCTCTTCAAATTCTCATTCATGGGAAATGAGAGGGACTTTTTCTTTGGATTTTCTTGCTTGGATGCTTGGGTGATTGGGAGCTTGGGATTTGCTTGGAGCTAAGAGTGGAAAACTTGAAGTTAGGAAGCTTTTTGGAGAGCTTTCCTTGAGGTAGGCTCCTAGATCTTATTGTTGTGTTGCTTTATTTTAGTTGATAGATTGATTGCTTGAGAATGTTTTTGTGGAATGTAGCTAATAGTGTTGTTTGTGTGTTTTTACTCCCTCCATCATATAGCATGATGGAATTTTGGAGTGTGGGGAAGAGAGGAAATTTTCCCTCTCAACCCTCAAGGCTTGATGGCCAAGCCTTGTAGGGTCTTATTATTTTTCCCCTCAATGGTTGAGGTGGGAAGTGGATTCATTTGGCTTGAATCTCCTTCCCCATCCTTGTAAGGAAACCCCTTTTGGAGTTTGAAAATCCTTCCAAGGAAGACTTGGAGAAAGGGGGAGGAATAAGGAGGGTCTTGTTATTGAATAAGGAGCAATAAGGAGGTCAAGAAGATGTGTTCAAATGTGCAAATAATATTGATGCTTAATTTTGGAAAACTTTCTCCTCTCTTCCCCATTTTTGGAGGATGAACATGGGTTCTCCTCCTTGTATTTTGGAATCTTGTGTTGTTGTGAACTTAATGTGTTGTGTGTTTGTTTCATTGTTGTTTTACCCTTCACCTTGTGCAAGTGTTGGTTAGCTATCCTCTTTCCCATGGGCTTGGAGGAGGCTAGCATGCATCCCAACCTTGGGATAGGAATGTGATGATGCCTAAAGGTTGGGTGGTTAAACAAGCCCCTTTCTCATTGTGTTGGCCTTTGAAAGATTTTGGAGTTGGAAAGTCATTGGAAGACACATGAAGACACTTGTCTACTTGGAATTTCTTCTTGTTACCTTCACCATTTGATGGATTTCTCTCAACCTTGGGAAGGAGACTTGTTATGTCACTCCTCTTATGTATTTTAGCATTTTGGCTATGATGTAACAATGAAATTGATATCCTTGTAAAATGAGTTTTGTGAAAAAAAAAAAAAAAATGGTTAGTCTTCCTTTAATGTGCATTATTTAAATGTCATTTTAACAAGGTAGATGGCTTGATGGAAGTAAGTTTTCCCTAAGTAATGGTGTTATTAAAGTTGATATCTTAAATATATATATATATATATATATATATATATATATATATATATATATATATATATATATATATATATCAAATGCTTAGTTACTTTTGCATTTGGAAAACAATATCAATACCTGGTTGAAAGTCCCATTTGTATAAACAAAATCTGAATTAAAGTATGTAACACTACTTTGAAAAAGAAAGTATTTTCTTTTATTTTTATTGTTTTCTTTTTGTAACAACATTGAAGGGAGAGTGAATGGTTGAAGTTACTAAGTTCCCCTTTTGCATTAAAATAGCGAAGTTAAAATCTATTTATTTTTACAAGTTGAAACCATTATTATTTGGTATTGTGTGTAAGATCATCTTATTCAGTTTTTCTTAAAAATAAAAAAATAAAATTAATAGTCCTAGTTAAACTGCTTTTATTGATTATAGTTTTTTTATGATTACGATTATATATATATATATATATATATATATATATATATATATATATATATATATATTGATAAATATGAATAAAAACAAACGTATCAAAAGTATTTTCTTTTGGAAACAAAAAAAAAAACAACAAAGAAAAATAATAATATTTTTGGGGAGGGTCACCCCCCCCTCCCCGCCGACTTCCATTCAAAAAAAAAAAATAGATAGTAACAGAGGGGCCGAACCCCCGCACCCTAAGACAGGTGTGGGGGCGTTGCCCCCACGGACCCCCTCGCCCCACTGCTGCAGCAGCCACCGCCCCACCTGCCCCGTCCGCAGCCGCCGCACCTTCCGCCGCACTGCACTGCGCCGCCCAACCCCTCCACGGGCTCCCGACACGCCCCACCGACCTAGCCCCGTGCTGTCCCCTTTGCGGCCGTTGTCCCGTCCTCCCCTCTCATGCGCGCTCCTCTGTACACCCGCCACCCGACCCTCCTCCACCTGCGGCCCTCATACAACATACAATATACTATGAATAATAGTTATAAAGCTAACCTAACCTAATATATATATATATATATATATATATATATATATATATATATATATATATATATATATATATATATATATATATATATATTCTAAAATAAAGAATAATGTAGTAAGGGTATGCAAATTAAATAATAATAATAATAATAATAATAAATAACCAAATAAACAAATGCATAAACATAAATATATGTGTAATAAAACGAAACAAAATAAATGAGTATAAATATATATGTATTTCATATAAGGAAAAATAAACAAGAAGAATATGTATGGAAGAAAGTAAAATGAAGGAATGAGTTTTTAAAAAAAAGAGGTTTAGAATTATTCGTTTAGGACCTTAGTAAAATTTAAAATATAATTAAGTAAATAATTTTCGAGTTAGGGTTAGTGAACCTTTTAGATTGGAAAAATTAAATGATATATAATTAGAGTTACCAGAAAATACAAAGGATGTATTAGTATTTAACTAAACACTATAAATAAATTAATTAATTAATTTTTTTTTAAAAATTACCCTAAAATTTTTACCTTGTTTGGTGCATTATTCGGTGTCCCAGATGGGGCATTACAGATAATTTGAAAATTTTGAACTTTTGACTAAGTTCGACCGCTACTCCAACTAGACGACTTTTGTCTCGATTTTGATGAACTGTTTGGGAACGTCGATCTCTGTACTTGTTAATTTTCTATCGTTGATCTATGAAGCATAATTTTAGGGTTTCTTCCATGGAATAAATGCGTTTTAATGGCTCAAACCATGGTTTGCTTTGAACTTGGAGATCGATTCTCGAGCGTTGATCTATGTCTTTGTTGATTTTCAATCGTTGATCCATTGACCAAAGTTGAGCTCTGTCCAGCCGCGGTTGAGGTAGGTGAGTTAAAACAACTCAAACATTATTCATTTTCTCCACTTTGCATCTGGTTTTATGGGAAAATCCCTAGAAAAAAATTTTGATGCTATTGTTCGATATTCAAACTCGATTTAAACCGTTTCAATGGCCCTTAAGCATCTGCATCTTCTCTTAGAGATTTCTGAGCAATATTTTGATAGGTTCTGCCATTGTTGGAGTTTTCGAGCTCTGTTAGCTCATCCTTCATGAGATCTAGTTGTTTTGGGCTTTGTGTGCAAACCATTTTTGGGATCTTTGTTAATATTTTTCCGCCATTGGTAATCTTATAGCTCAACTTTGTTCTGTTACTCTGATGGCTGCCATGGCTCGATTCATTGTTTTGAGAAAGATATTTCTCTGCTTCTTTCTAAGTAAATGAGCTCCTGGTTCTTAAGATCTTTACCTTTTCTCCTTGGCCACCATTGGAGTTTTTAGAGCTCGGCTCTATCTTCAAAATGGTCTCTGTGTGATGAGCATCACTGTGCTTCGCCATTGTGTTTACTTTTGAACCCGACCCCTTGCATAAATGATTCTCTGAGCTGGTTGGGTCTGCCATGGAAAGTGAATATGGAGCTCTTTGTATCTCTGATCCTTTGTTCATGCTTTGGACTTGGAGATCGATTTAACTGAATTTTATGACTGGTAAGTTCATTTCCCCTCATGGGTATTTGGTTTTCTTAAGAAATGGATCATTGTTCTTCTATACTGAAACCTTCGAGCTCATTTTGGGGCTTCAACCTACAGTCATGACTTGTAGATCTGTGTATCTCATGTTCTCGAGTATCATTTGCTTCTGTGATCTGTGCTATATAACTTTCCGAAACATTATTTTTAAAAGAGTTTGAACCTCAGATCCTTCTGGATAGGTATTGCTTCCATTTACACTTTCTTTCAAAACTGAGTTCTGATATATGTAAAATCCTTTGTATTTGACATTCCAGTATTGTTATTCTTCACCATAGAGTTCCCCTCTATCCACTTTTGATTTTTCTGACTGGAACTAGCCCATGGGAATAAGAAAAATACATGAATATCTCTTTTCTTCAATGATACTAAGTTATATGTCTCGTTCAATCACTTTTGAGGATTTCCACATTGCATTCTGATAATATTTGGTGAAGTTTTCAAATCAGGGTTGACATCTCAAGCTTGATTCATGACTAAATTCTCAATAATCTACTTTGTCCTACTCAGATCTACTTATTGACCTCATGTGAGTTTTCAAGGTTGAATGATGTTGATAAAATCTGTAAATGAAGTGGTTGCTTATACATCTCTTCCTTCAGCTTCACTTTTGAAATGCCTATTTGTAACCTGTAGTTGCACTTATACTCTTTGATACCTGTAGTAATTTTAAGCAATTCTTGATATGTTTTGATGTCATTATCAAGCATAAGCCTTGATTCAGATACTTTGTTCTATTACTTTTACTGCATTTCTTTGATTTCAGCTTGATATAGATATTGAAAAAGTTGTAAATATCCATTTACATGGTGAAGCCCTCTCAAAACTTTTCAAATTTCCTTTTGTTTGACTGAAATCTAGAAAATCTACCTTGTCTACAAGCATATTCTTTGTTCTCAGTAGATCTGTGATCCTCTTCCATTTGTAAGAAATATCTGAGTTTCAGTTACATTGGTCTTATTTTTCAGCATGTATATGCTTCTTTCTTCTTGGCTGCAACTTGTACCTGCACACTTAAGAAAATAGTTAGAAAATACTTAGGCTTTTTGGCCTCTCTTGTGTCCATGTTCCTTATTCTCTTTTCTATTTCTTCTTTCTCGAGTGAGCTATGTAGTTTAATCTTCAACTACTCTATATCTCCTATTGTTTAGAAATTCATATGCACGAATTAGAACAATGTAGAAATATGGATTAACCTTGGGCTCTTTATTGATGATTCCTTATCTTTACTTTTCGTGTACCATGCTTTTAGTTGTGTAGACAAAGATAAAACAAGCTAAAAAGAAGATGATCTCGCACAATGAAAAATATACAAAGGCAATGATGGGTTCACTCATACTCCTTTGTTTTCTATTTCATGCATGTGTGCCTCTTACTTTACTAGATGTACTTTACTTTTCACATCCCACACTTGTGTGGGAAACATTTGACCTTCCTTGTGAATAAAACATCGATTTCTGAAATTGAGTTGTGTATTTCCTTTTGCATTTCAAGCTTCTGAATAGAGTGTATGATGAACTAAACAACTCAATCATATAATTGAATGTCTTAAACATAAAGGAAAGAAAATTAATGAGACCTGTAACATTGGTAATGAACTCGATATCCATAATCTGCACTTGTGTTTGCTGTCCCAAAACTCAACACTTCACCTATTCTATAACTCGTTGTCTTCATCAAGACAACATAGCATCTTTTGGGGCCTTTGTGCTTTTTTGCTGAAGATATCATGAAATTGTAGACTATGTGATCTGATTACGTGATCTGCAGATTTCACTTAATCATTAATTAATTCAAAGAAGAATAACTAAGAACATCGAACTTCCTTAGCTTAGGTATACTTCACCCATGACTCCCATCGTAACTTGACGAAGTTTCAATTTTCCATTTTTGCACAAGTGCAAAAATTGTCAACAAACTTCAAGGAACATGTAGAGTTCATTTTACTCTAATATTGATAAAGTTATATTTAACTAACCCTGTTTCAAAAACAATGACTTGACACTAGTATATTAAGGTACTTGTTAAAATAGTAAATATATATTTTAAAGTGGATTATGGAATATATTTATATCATCTTTTACATATTCTCATTATGCATATGAGAATGATATAGTATAGAAATGCTTATTAGTTTACTTAGTTATTATTGTCTCACAATGTGAATAACATATAGTATAGAAATGGTTATTAGTTTATTTAGTTATTATTGTCTCATATTGTGAATAACAAATAATGAAGTCAATGGACTGAACAAAATATATCACTAATTTATGTTGTAAAAATTTTAAAAAAATACACAAACCTATTCAATTAAATTAATTAACAACTAATAAATACATAATAAAGATTTAAAAAATATCACAATAATATTAATAATTCAAATAAAATATATCAATAATAATTATAAATTTATATAACTCTAAACTCATTAAATCGTAGCTACTAAATACTCTACTCATTTTATTATATAAATTCATAAAATTTATAAATCACTAATGCACAAATATATTTTAATATTGTCAATGACTACTACTTTTATTTTACAAATTTGTCACCAAATCAACTATTTAAATGGAAAAAAATGCCATTAGCTATTTACCCCTAGTCATATGTAATTGTAATTATAAGCCATAGGTGTGATGTAAGCGATGAATATGGACTTTTGACACTTGGCACCTTTTGAGAAAAAGATGGGATATTGATGACCATGCATTGGTGCAATCTGTAGTTCACAGATCAAATTGAAATAAATCTTAGCCACTTATTAAAACTAAATCGAACGATGAGAAATTATAGATCCTTACACCATTAGCACATTTTCCTCCTTAGTTTTGTTATAATAACACAAACTTATCGAAACACATGCAGATTTGTTTTTGCAAGCAACAATAGTTTTTTACCAGATATCTGTCATCGCTGCAACTTTCTCACTTTCAGCATGGATTTCCACATAATCAACCATGCACATGATTTTTTCTAGATCAAGGCCATAGCCTAGGCTCTGCTGTTGAAGAACTATAACATATATCTTATGTGTGGTGTTGTTACATTTGGTGATGCAAAAGCAGTTACATCTCAATGAGATGGTATTAATGGCAATGCATGGCCCACCCATTTCACCCATTTGATCGAACTTCGGTGCATTTAGGATGATCGATCATTGAAAATATGCATGATAAATGTTGTAAAATATTTGAAGGAACTTTTAAAAATTGCATTACCACTTACAAGGGTGTGAGAAATATGAATAATCTGATCTATTTCTTTTCTCTATTCTTTCTTTACTTGTAACATTGGGCTCTAGTACGGATCTAATCAAAGAATTATTTTCATTCATACTTTAATTTTTAAATGATTTTAATTGATTTTATACAATTAAAATATTTTATTGGGGTGAAAAATAAAGTTCACAAATTTATCGTAGGTACGATAATACAATGGTGTTTTGCAAAAGATATAAGGAATTTACAGAAATTGAAGAATCTAAACCACTCATAATGATAATTAATCGAATTATAGATATTAAGAAACCAAAACTTAGAAAATGGTATAAAAATCTTACCAAATTATTTGGATTTAAACGTAGTATTTATAAGTTAAATGAAATTATTTTCATATCAATTTATGAAGTTAATGATGATTTTACTATGTGCATGCAAGCTTTAAGAAATTTATATTATATATAAATTATTATAATTGTATGAAATTTATTTCCTTAAAACTATTTTTTTATTTATAATAGTTTCTTCTCGTAAATTCCAAGTTTAGAATTTTTTAATTAAATTAAAAATATATTTTAATACACTAATTTTTATATGACAAATTTAATAATGATATTTTTAAATTCTCATTTGAAGTAATTTTTTTTTTTTAAATCTAATGTTTTTCTACTCATTTAAAATATTTACATTTAATAATAAAATTATATTTGTGTCCTCCAATATGATTTTACTATGTGCATGCAAGCTTTAAGAAATTTATATTATATATAAATTATTATAATTGTATGAAATTTATTTCCTTAAAAATAATTTTTTTATTTATAATAATTTCTTCTCGTAAATTCCGTTTAGAATTTTTTAATTAAATTAATTATATATTTTAATACACTAATTTTAATATCTTTGCATGACAAATTTAATAATGATATTTTTAAATTCTCATTTGAAGTAATATATTTTTTTGAAAATGTAATGTTTTTCTACTCATTTAAAATATTCCCATTTAATAATAAAATTATATTTGTGTCCTCCAAATGTTGACAATCCACATAAAAATTTATCTAAATGAATGTCAAATTGGCTATTAATAGTAATATTTCTACATTTAAAAAAAAGATAATTCCACAATTAATTATTGTGGAAATCAAATTGTAGCTTCCACCTACAATTTTTATGTGGTAACGAAAATTGTAGAAATAAATTGTGTAAATTGCCACAATATAGCATTGATGAGAGTTACAAAACTGTAAATTGTGAAATTTCTACAAAGATGGAATAAATAGGAAAACTACATTTTTGTGAAGATTGTGGAATACTAACAAATACAAGAATTGTAGAAATGTTACAAACATTAAGAAATGTAGACAATGTACAATTAAAAAAATGGAGATTAACTATAAATTTGATAAATTGTGGACTATCCATGGTATCATGAATTATGGAAAAACTACAATAATTTATCAAAATGTGGATTAACTATAATTCCAATTCCACAATTTTAATTTTTGAAATTCCATGTAACCACAAAAATATTGTTGAAAAATTGTAGCAAAAGCTTATCTCGGTACAAAGGTTTCCAAGGAAGGGAGGTGTTTGTGCCCTTGATATTGCATTTTCATTGTGATAGAGGTAGGAGGGAAAATATTTCAACGGAGTGAAAACACAGTCTCAAAATAATCCCTACAAGAGAAGATATGGAAGCACATACATGAGTGGGCAACAACTTAATTTTGCATAAATACAAGTGAGGAGAAATAAGTAGGCAAGGTGAAAAATGAATGAACAAGAATCCCCTTTAAATAGCCACAAGGAGAGAGAAAATCATAAAAGCACAATTAATAGTCCTTGCACCGACTCAAAAAAGGCAAAAGCAGAAAAACTTAGCCCAGACGGAATTTTAATTGAAAAAACATAGAGTAGAATTTTAATAGAATAAAACGCTTCAGATTCAATTTTAAACTATCATTTTACTTGATAGCACATATAAATCCAAACAAAATAAACAAAATTCCATATCAAATACCCATAAACCAAACAAATAAATTAAGTATTGAAACATATCTATATATGAATAGTGATAATAATTAAATATATATATACACACAAATTGTTGACACATTCAAATAAATATAAATATAAATGAACAAAATACATCTAATTAATACTTATGAATATATAATGCCTCTTCAATTTATACATAAATATTTATAATTATTGATATAATTTATAAAATTATTTCAAAATTTGTTTAAATTAATTAAATATAATAAACAATTAATTAATAGAATTAAATACTCTTTTACCTTTTATTATAAATTCAATTCTATATGTTCACCGAATTGTTCTCTTTTATTATATATACTCGGTAATTCTATATACTCACTAAAACTCATGTCTCTGTTTCACTAATTCTATATATTTAATTTGACAGAAGATTATCTTTTGAATGAGGCCGAAGAAGCTGCGGTACCCCGTGTACCAAAACGGTCACTTTTTTGAATTCGTGTTCCTCCAATCGGTCTCTAGCTACATCCCCTCGTGATGCGGCAATGGCGCCCTGGCCGGGGCTGTCGAAGCTCTGCAAAAGAGGCTGGGTCCCCGTGGTTCAATGACGGATTCTGTACAGGCGGACAAAGACAAACTCGTCTTTCAAGACGGTATTCCCACCGTGTCCCTGGTGGAAGACGTCGCTTTTGCTGCCCAAATTAAGTGTTTTTATTCGAGAGCTATTTTTGCTAAATTTATTGGTAGAAGGTTATCGATTTCAGGCATTCAAAACTGGTGCGAAACACAGTGGGGTAGCGGCCTGAGTATTCGATTCCTTGAAAAGGGTTTTTTCTTTGTGTTATTTCAGAGCGCAGCCCAGAAGGACGACACTATGGATAGGAAATATTTTCTCCTTTCCGACTCTGGTTTAGCGATCCGCGAGTGGGAGCCTCATTTTGACTGCAACAGAGCAGATACTGAAGGGCTACAAGTTTGGGTAAGACTCTACTCCCTGCCTAGTGAGTTTTGGTCTGCTCCAATCCTTACTAAAATCTGCTCAAGTCTGGGTCGCGTCATTCGCATTGACCCTGTCTCTCTGAATGGTACTCTCTCCTCTTTTGCTAGAATCTACATTTCTATTGATCCTTCTCAAAAGCTTCAAGAAGTTATTCATATCTCCTCTCCCTCTGGACTTTGGAAGCAAAAAGTGGAGTACGAAGGCGTGTCCAACATTTGCTTTAAGTGTAAAAAGCCAGGACACATTCGCAAATTCTGTAAAAATCCCCTTTACAATAGCGTCTCCGTAGTGGAGAAAACTATCCCATCCCCCTCCGCCCCCTGTCTACTTTCCCCCTCATCCTTCCCCCTCGCACTCCCCGCCCTTGGTTTCCCATTCCCCAATCATTCATGAACCCTTGCCCTGACCCTGATACTTTCTCTCTTGTTAAAGAAACGGTTGCCGTTGTAAAGGACTCCACCAGGATTCTGTCCCTTTTCCACGAAGGCATATGGGAGGTAATTCCTCCTCTTTAGAAAAATGGATTATTGATAAAGATGATCTTCTTCAGTCTAAGGATGGCGATCATACGGATCCTCCAGAGGATATTATCGAGAATCACTCTTCCAATAATCTGTCGCTTGGTCCACTTCTCCCAACTCCACCCTTACTCAATATGGATTTAGGTCCAAAAAGCATTCTAGGTCGTCCCAACAAAAGTAAACTCTCTCTTAACGAGGTTGCGGAAGCAAGCAACTTCAACTGCGTTCCTTCTTCCCATCTACAAGTAGGAGAGGCGAGTCCTCTCTGAAACACAAATGATCCTTTTTTCATGGAATGTTAGGGGCCTCAACGCCCCTAACAAGCAGCGTCTGTTAAGACGCTATGCCACGATGCAATGCTTGTTGATATTTGTCTGATTCAGGAAACCAAAATGTCAGAAGATGGATGCTTAAATGGATGGTTCCAAAATGGAAAGGATGGGATGGTTGTTTCTCTAACTCTCTTGGTGCCTCGGGTGGTCTTGGTATTTTGTGGAAAACTTCATTGTTGTGCTATTGAGCCCCTTCTTGTGGATTCAAATTTTATTTGGTGCAAAGTTCAGATTAAACATTCTGATGATTTCTTCTACATCTGCAATGTTTATGGTCCTCCTACTCCGCTTAGAAAAAGAGCTCTCTGGAATAATCTCCATCTGCTCCTTGATACCGCTGCAACCTCCAAAACAATCGTTGCCGGTGACTTTAATGCCACCCTCTCTGACCGTGATAAGCGTGGAGGTATCCAATGGCAGCCATGCTCATAGGTTGATTTCACCTCCTTCGTCTCTTCCTCGCATTTAGTTGATGTGGAGCCCTGTAAGGGATGGTTCACGTGGAATAACAGGAGGTCTGGGTTCAGTTCCTTGGCTGTGCGTCTTGATAGATTCCTGGTTTCTGAACTCTGGCTGCAAAATAACTTCCTCATAAAAAGCTCTTGTTCTTCCTTTCTCCGGTTCAGATCACTTTCCAATCTCTCTAGATTTAAATTTGGATCTTCCTCCGCACCGCTCCCCATTCAAATTTGAGAACATGTGGCTTCATGATTCCTCTCTTAAGCCTTTGGTCAATGCTTGGTGGGCCTCCTTTACTGTCAAAGGGACTTGGATGTTCCAACTCTCCAAAAAGCTTTTTCTCGTTGAAAGACAAATTACAATGCTGGAATTATTCAAATTTTAAAAACATCTTCCAAGAAAAACTTAGAGTCGAGAAGGATCTTTGTATTCTTAATGAGTCCATTCTGGCCCATGGGATGTTTCAGGATGATTTCCATAAAGAAAAATCTCTCCTAAAGGATTTGGGCGCTCTCCTTCTGAAAGAGGAAACCTTTTGGCGTCAAAAATCCAGAGAAACTTGGCTGTCTGATGGAGACAAGAATACCAAGTTCTTTTTTGCCTCCGTCAAAGCTAGAAGAAATTTCAACTACATTTCCTCTCTTAAGCTTGAAGATTCAACCCTTGCATCTTCCCAAGTTTAGATCAAATCAGAAGCGGTGGATTTTTTTCGGAAGCTCTTGAATGATTCAGCCTCTACCTTTGGAGCACAGTCCCATCTCCTTCTTCAGATCCCAATTGTCATTGCAGATCTGCGACAACGACATGTTTCTTTCTCCCTTCTCCTTAGAGGAGGTTCGAAAAATTGTTTTCTCGATGAAGCGGGATAAAGCACTTGGTCCTGATGGCTTCCCAGCATCCTTCTTTCAGGATTTTTGGGATGTTGTCGGTCTTTCTGTCTGGAAAGCTGTCGAGGAATCCAGGATTTCGGGGAAGATTTTAGGTACTCTCAATCATACATTCATCTGTATGTTTCCCAAAAATTCCCCGGCTGAGACTATGGATGATTTCAGACCCATCTCTCTTTGTAACACTACTTACAAAATCATTTCCAAAGCTATCGCTAATAGATTAAGCCCTCTGCTGTCCAAATTGGTTGCCCATGAACAAAGTGGTTTCATTCCTGGCAGGTCTATCACAGATGGAATCATTATCTCACATGAATTGATCCACTCTCTTCATAACTCCTCTAGAGCGGGTATGATGTTGAAACTTGACTTCAGTAAGGCTTATGATCGTGTCAATTGGAGATTCCTCCTCAAATCTTTGCAAGCCATGGGTTTTTGTGATCATTTCTGCAAATGGATCTTCAACTGCATAGCTTCCCCTCATTTTTCTGTTTTAGTAAATGGTTCCATGAAGGCTTCTTTCAAAGTAGCAGAGGTATAAGGCAGGGAGACCCTCTCTCCTCTTTCCTTTTCACTTTGGTTGCGGAAGCTCTTAGTCGCAGCATTAAGTCCACTATTCAGGATGGTTCTCTTAAAGGTCTTCATATCACATCCAACCTTCCACCACTCTCTCATCAACAATTCGTGGATGACACCTTTCTATTTGGTCAAGGGACCATTCCAGAAGCCAAATGCATTTCTTCCATTCTGGACTCTTACTCTCTTGCTGCAGGTCAGGTTTTAAACTTTCATAAATCAGTTATTTTCTTCTTCAACGTGGCTCCTAGACTTCAGTGCAGGATTAAAGCAATTCTCGGCTTCTCTTTGGGTAACCTTCCACATAATTATTTGGGCATTCCACTCTTCCATGGCAATGGTAGGGCGCATCTTTGAACGGGCTCATGAATTCTCTTTCCACCAAACTCCTTTCTTGGAAAGGTAAATGGCTCTCTCTGGCCGGCCACGCTCTTCTAATCAACTCGGTGCTTCTGTCAATTCCAATATACATGTTATCAATTTTACAGATCCCAAAATCTGTTCTGCTCAAAATTGAAAAAGTGGTGCGCACCTTTTTATGGCAAGGTCACAGTATCGAGCGCAAATTTCATCTTGCTAATTGGGATTTGGTCAAGCTTCCAAAGCGATTGGGCGGCATGGGTATTCTGGATCTCACTCTTCAAAACACTGCCCTTGGGGCTAAACTGGTGTGGAACTTCATTTCTAATGCTGATAGACTCACCTTTCAAATTCTCTCTCACAAGTATCTTGGTGGACAACGCCATGATCTTTTCTTATCCAGTTCCGAGTTACCGAGAGGTTCACATATCTGGAATTTTCTATGTAACTCCAAATCTCTAATTGCAGATATGGTCTCCTGGAACATAAACAATGGTCTGCTCGCTTCTTTCTGGGATGAAAGCTGGAATGGATTTCCTCCCCTAAATCTTTCCACCGCCCTCAATGGTGTTATGAATTCTTCCAAACAGACCTGGGGTACTTTGGTCTCCAATTATGGCAGTCAACACCCTGACGGCTCGCCCTCTTGGCTCTGGAAATATTTCTCTTCTATAGGAGCCTCCGTTCAAGAATCCACCCTCCTTATGGACTCAATTCGGGTCAGAAATGCCATGTATCTCAATAAAGATGACAGTTTACTTTGGCTTGGGGATTCCACTGGTTCCTATTCGGTAAAAGCTGGCTATAATACTCTTGTTTCACATTCTGGAAAAGGGACACCTTGCTCCTTTGGTTGTTGGCATCCTAGCATCACTCCGAAAGTTGCTTACTTCGGCTAGTTAGTTTTGAACAAGAAGGTTCTTACTCAAGCCAAGAGGTGCTCTTGGGGCTTTTCTGGTCCCTCCAAGTGTCTTCTGTGTGGCGCTGCAGAGGAAGACTTGGATCACCTCTTTTTGTTTTGCCCATTTGTTTCTCACTTTGTTGGGACTGGCTTTTCAATAAATTAAGTCTTTCCTGGGTCCCTTGCAAAAGCATTGTAGCGAATCTTTCCTCTTGGCCGTCCTTTAATGCCAAAAGCTTGTTCAACTCTATTTGGCACGTCAGCCCATACTTTTTGCTCTGGCATATCTGGTGGGAACGTAATCTCCGTCTCTTTAGGGAGCAAGCTGCTGATCTTCCCACCTTTCTCAACAAGCTCGAAGTGGCCATCTCGGAGCGTGTTAGTGCTAATTATCTCTCCTTTTCCACCTTCTCTTCCAAGGATTTCTCTATTTTACATTTCTGGCCCCTCATCAAGCTCCCCAGACCAGGATCAATTGTTAAAAAAGGGCTCACACAACTCAAAAAATTGATTCAAAGGAAAAAAACCAGATGGCGTCCTCCTACACAGGGTCAATGGAAACTAAATTTCGATGGGGCTTCTAGAGGTAACCCAGGTAAATCAGGAGCTGGCTGCATTCTCAGAGATGATCGCGGTTGTCTCATTAGAGCAGGCTCCTTCCCCCTCAAAGAGGGCACTTGTAACTCTGCGGAAGCCCATGCTTTACTAGAAGGGGTCAAGATGGCCGCTATTCTTGGTTGTTCAAATCTCTTGATTGAAGGGGACTCCCAAATTATAATTTTCGCGGTCTCCAGAGGTGTCTCCCCTTCGTGGAAACTTAATCTTTTCATTCCTCAAATCCTTTATTGGCTGGGCAAATTTCATTCTTGGAGCATCTCTCACAACTTTCGAGAAGCTAATCGTGCGGCGGACTTCCTAGCTAACTTCGCCATTGATAATCCTTCGCCAGCATTTCTTCCCGCTCGGCTCATGATTGGCATAGATTTCCGATCCTTCTTTCCCACGATCGAGCTGGCTCATCCGAGTAGCCTGGCGGGGTCTCTCTAGCGTGTGGCTGTCCTCTTTGTGCGAACTGTCCATTCCTCGCCTTCTCGGCGGCGAATCTCTGTTACATTCCCGCAAGCGATCCTTCTCACGAGGCCCATGTCTTCTCAGACTCGTTCGCCGGCTCCTTGCCACCTCCATTTCTTTTGGGGTTAGTTCCCCTTTTTTCGCACGACTTTTGTTCTATTTATGTCGTTTCCTCCATTTTGGCATTATCTTCTAAACGGTTCCTGATCAGTGTTTTCTTCTTTGCCATAATGTCGTTCGTCGGCTTCCCTTTCGTGGTGCTTCGAGGTCAATTTCGTGAATTGGCCGATGTCTCTGCCATTGATAGGCGTCGGCTTGCTGTGGTTTTCAAATTCTCCTCGTCGGAAGAAGCCAAAGCTATTGAAGCGATTCTAGGAGACTCTTTTCGTTTTCATGCCCGCCGTCCTCGCACTGATTCAGACATAGCCTCTGCGTTTGTTTCCTTTTGCCTTCTGCTTCATTCGGATACAACGGATGTTGAGCGGGTTGCCATCGACCAAATTTATGTTGTTCACCGTGTCGGCTTACATGACCAACTAGTCGACTTCTCTCCTCCGGATCCTCTCCTGTGGGTGGAGGAAGTCGACGAACTTGCTCTCGGCTCTAGACGCGACATTCGGTGGCTCTGCGGTCAATACAGAGATTTAGTGACATTCGCCCAAAACTTCCACCCCACTCTGGATCAACGTTTCCTCCCGGTGGTTGACGTCGATGCAGCTCTATTTTCATTACACTCAGCGGTTGATCACTTGAATGCACTTAAAGACCGAGCCAGCTCTGCCTTCCATTTTCTGCTTCAAGCGGCTATCTCGCGGGATGGATCCTCATTGGGTTAATTGGTTAGTGCTTCTGTTGTCCTCCGGGTTCGACTGCAATCCTATTCTGGTTCAGAGTTCAATCCTCCTCTCAGCCAAGAGATTTTTAACTTGATGACCGAATCCTTATTGCTTTTGCTACTATTAACAGGTACACCAGCTCCAACTTTTCCCGTACCAGCTTCAAAGCTCAAGGGCCTTTCATAGTATTCATTATAAGCTTGGGTTTGGTGGTAAAGGTAGATAGGACCCCAAAAGGAGCTCAGATGATTTAAAAATGCTATATAATAATAACAATGACTCACAACAGAATTATTACTCTAACCGTAGTTTGAATCACATTCTTAATATTCTTCATGAATCCTAAGGCGCAGCGAAATTCATCCATGAGATGTAATGCGTAAAATGAAAAAAAAACTCCAGAATCATAAATACAACAATAAACCCTTATAGGATTTAATACGTTGCAAATGCTAAAATGCAATATTAAACTCTGTATCAGCAAAATACTAGATCAGGGAGAATATATGCGGACATTAACTAAAATTAAGAACTAGATCGGCTCTGGTTGCTCTTACAGACTTCAGATTACTTTTTCTCTCGTTAATGACAACTTCTAAAGATAAACACATATATTGGCTTTCACCATTACAAGGTTTGCACCTATCTAAAATACTATCAAACCATCGAGATCTGAGCCCTCTTAGACACTAAGTTTCGTTAGTCTTTACAAAAAAATCAGATATGATCCTTGTGCAATAATATATAAGAGAGCTTTGGCTAGAAAAATACTAGATACTAACTTAAGTTTTCAGCATCAGAAGTTATCTTTAATAATTAACTGTAATCCCTACACTAGAATGGAAATCAAAAGAGATACGAGGACCACTGACAACGGAAAAATAGATCTAAACCCTCTGCAGTGAAAGGTTAAAAAATTAGTATACTAACCAGATCTGAAGCCTCTGCATTATACAATATACATTCAAACCAACGAGATTTGACCCTGGTTAGGGTTTTACTGAAATTTGTCTTTAAACTAACGAACCAACCATTTAATACCTGTACATTGTAGTAAATGAAATTAAACCTAAAATGCATGGAAGCAGTAATCTACACCACAAAACGCACAGACAACTTCACTAATGTAGGATGCTTTGAAATTTGTAATCCTAATATGCAAAATGAAAATCTATACTAGAAGTTTGAAGGAACTTACCAAACAGAACACCCCTTTTTGTCTGAAACCTTCGCTGTTCTTCCCTTGCCATGTTCTAACCACAGAACACACATACAGACCAAAAAAAACAAAGAGCGGACTCTAACCACAAAAACAGAGAGAAAAACCAAAAAAATCAAATACAAAATACGAAAGACACAAATAAAATGTCTCAAAACATATATTATCAGAGACAAAAGCAGCTACTCAAAAACACAGACAGCAAGGCCCTGCAGACCTCCAAACCTCAAACACAGAAAGCAGAAAAATCCAAACGAAAATGAGAATAAGGAATGTACCTATCGGACTAAGTTATATAGAACTTTTTGCAACGGCTAAGCTTTATTTCTCAACGGTTATCTATGTACCTTTACAGCTGTCTTCCGGCTAATTCTAACACTTGGATCTTTAACTCGTGCAAATAATACGGAAGGAACAAAAATATATCTTATTTATCAAACAAAAGATTACAAAAGAGACATATGAACTGAACTCAAGAACTTGATCTTTTAGAAAAACTTACAGACTCTTAATAGCTCCAGACTAATCTCGGACTCAATATGAAATCCCGATTCCTCGATGTAGTGAATGAAACCAAAATCCCTTATTTATAGGAATTCAGGTAGCTTTTCACCGAGAAGACCGGCAACCTAGAAACCTACAACCGGGAACCCCGGTGACCAAAAAGATTCTTACTTTTGGAAAAGTAAGAACGGACAAAACACATGGGTACATGCCACCCACGATAGCACCTTTAAATAAGTGGGGAGGTCCACCATGCTTCGGATAAGATCAAAAGAGAATCTTATCTTACTTTATTTAAAGTCGATAACATGCCTACCGACATAGCACTAAGGACTATACTGTACAATGGGTCCAGTGTCATCATCTGATGAGGATGAAGTCTCATCAGTCCTTTCTGGTAGTGGCTCAAGATTCCTCGTGTTTCTTTCAAACCATTGCCGTGAAGTAGATGATGTTCCGTCTTCATTCCGGATGAGGTGGCGTCTAGTTGGAAACATGTATTGTTCAGGAATCCGTAAGAAATATCCAGGAGCTGGAGGATGTATATTCATCGTATGATGAAGTATTATCCTTCTCCATAGTTGTCCGTTTGGATTGGCATGATGTCCCCTAAAAACATTAGTCTTCAAATAATAGTGAATCTTTACATACCAATGTATTTTACAATTTATGAGGATATTTCTTGCAACATCAGGAGAAACATTTAAAAGAGGACTATCAAAAATTTATAGGCGAGATATTTTACAAGAAAATATTTGAAATAGTCGAAATATATTGCATGTCACCAGAGTCTTGGGCTTGTTCCAGATATCAAATTCTAGAGGATGTCCTTCGGGCCAAAGGCGAGAGAATTTAAACCTCCATAAAGTATTCGATCTTGGAACCAACTATGCCGAGACGCAAGCCTTCTACCGGTAAATGATCATTGGGTCTGGTTCGAGTGTATCTCGGAATGCCTCCATTACCATTGTAAAAGTACTGAGAATACCATTGGATCTTGAAGAGAATGAAATTCTGAGTTTGGAATTTCAGGATCCACAAATCTACATGCCACTTCTGACATATTATATTCTGAAACTGAAATGATTCCTCTGGACAGAAGCAATTGTTGTGCTTCTCTTGACATTGTGTCATCACATCTTTTTCTGGAATCTATATAATTCTGGCATGTCTCAGTATTCCATATTGTACCATCATATTCATGAAAAATTTGAGTGACATTCACTCTCTGGTTAAATTCAATTCTCTGCTTGCAAAATCTGCCAGAGAATTATCTTTTCCTTTGATATGTTCGACATCAAATGAGAAATTGTCGAACCAGAGTCCCCATCTCTGCATTCTGTTGAATGCAGTCTTGTTTGTTGGATCTCCACTGTTGAGCCTTGCTTTAAAATCTTTAAGATCAGATCGTAAAACGAAATGATCATTCTGGATGAAGAACAAAAAGGCTTTGATTGCCTTTTTGGCTGCTAATATCTCTTTATGTGTAGAATGGTATTTTAGTTCAGATCCTTGGAAGGATCCTGAAGCATATCTGCAAACTTTTTCTTTACCATTCTCTGTCTTTTCTTTTAAAACTGCTCCCCAGAATAGTTCACTAGCATCACATTCAATAATTTTTGTCCTTGTCCAGGCAGGGACATAGGTGGAAGATCAAGAACTTGTTTCTTGATTCTTCTGACTGCTAGTGTCATTTCTTCATTCCAAGCGGAGCATTTTCTTTAACCTCTTATTTAAGAGGATTCTATCTGCAGCAATGTTTTTATAAAATCCTGCTACATAATTTACACAACCCAAGAATCTCTGTAATTGTTCCTTTTCTTTTAATTCATCAGGAAATTCTTGGATTTTAGACACAACATGTTTTGAGTCAAATCTTCTAGATGTTAAGAGCATCTTTAGCATTATGAATACCACGGTGGGATAAACCTTATAGATTTAATAAAACTAAATCCTCGGCATTATGAATACGATAATGGGATAATCATGAGGTATTTTCCCCCTTCATACAAAGTATTTTGAATACTTTATCCATGTGGATTAATCATTGACTCATGTTTCCTAAGGAATGTTTATTATTTTTATTTTTTTAGAATAAAGAAGAGGTATACACAAGCATGTGTACTTGGTTGAACTAATACAAAGAAATTAATTTGTAAATGTGATGAAAATAGAAAAAATATTGTGGTCGAAGCACAATTTCACCGGGGTTTTTTCTATGTAAGAGGGGTAGATTACACTATTGGATTTGGGACAAATTCAAAAAAACAAAGAAATTAGAGTTTGAAACATTTTCTATACGAAGATTACATTGTGTGGCTCAAAGCTTCAAACTCCCTCCTTGTATATATAGTATATCCACATAAATATATGTATTGTGTATCCATTAAACCCGATAAGAATTTTGTATGGGATGTGCGTAGAAGACATAATACAAAACATTCCTCGTGCAAGTGTACGTAACAAACAAATTGGATGCATTAGGGATTTTTAGACACATATAGTATGGGTAGAAACAAACTTCAACATGTCCATGGTGCCCATTAGAATAAAAAATATTCCATCTATCATGTATGGGTCCAAGGTAGAGAGGATGACCTTGATAGGAGGGGCCAATGTGGATTCATTTGAAGAGTCCCATTTGTAGATAGTTGTAGAGATAATTTTTGTCGTTATGAATGTGCTACTCATTAAGAATATTGAAGCACTCATTTTTATCTCTCATAAAGCCCACACATATAAACAAATCCCTAGCTCTAGTATCGTGTTAGAGGGTGATGTCGGGATGCTCATTACTCAATCTTTGCACATGCACAACAAGAGGATGGATATGCTAACCTTTTTTAAAACAATAATACAAAATATTTTTTCATTGTACTTCCATATAGAGATAGATTTGAAAAACAATATTATATTGCCTTCGCCAAAGAACCCCAAAGTATCGATTAGTGATGAAGTGCTTGAAGATGAGTCATACTACCAACACCACACCCGATTTTCTGATTCAATGGTTTTTGGCCCACCTTCCATTCCTTCACAAATTGATCACAAAACATTGAACCCCCTTTTGGATGTTAGGCTTGATCTTTATCCTTGTGCGAAAGGGATCTTTTATTATAGTTTTTACTTGATAGTTGATAAGGAAATCATAGCTGGAAATCTTTGGGCATGTCAATCTCATTACCTTGTCATGGAAACCCGGCTCCCTTCTTTTAATCCAACCACCGAAACTTTTTCTTACAAATCGGTTTGGATTGGAATCTCAATTACCTCCACAATTTTGGGACCCTTCACGTCTTATTTTTATCATAAATGTTCTAGGAAACATGTTAAACATTGACTCACAAACCACTAATTTACACACACAACCTATGCCCAAATCCTGGTTGAGATTGTCAAAGTCGAACATATGATTCTGTTGGAGTATGGAGAACATTTGTAGAATGCAACATTTTTTTCTAACAACACTTTTAATGAAACCTTCAATAGCGAGGGATCAAAGAAGAGATTTTTCTCCTTGTAAAAATGAAGGGAACATCAAAGTGTATATCGCAAGCCGATGATTATCATGAAGGCAATGTGATAGTGTTGTGTAATTGCCATATGTCAATGCTTTTCCATGACTTTGTAAACTAAATCTACATAAAAGCACCCAATAAATCATAAACAATCTACACCTACAAACTAACAAAAATCTACTACAACCCCTTTATCTTGAAACCTATTAGAATATTTTAGCCCCAAATCTTTCAAAAAATAGAAAAACAAAAGAATCAGAAAACCCAAAAGTGGAAAATTGTATTTTACTTGACAAATCGCACAAAAGTACTTTGTTCCCAACACCTGCGTCTGCAAGCACCCACAACAATAAATTATTCCAGGGTCCAAGGCTGCAATGAAAGACATCGAAAAGATTAGGCCCTATGATATACAATATTAATAGCAATTTCGTAAAACCCTCAAAATTTCTTTCTTGTCGGACCTCTAAAGTGACATCTCCTCTTCCTCCACCGTAACATCGACCAACACCTGCAAGAAACAATGAAAATATGTCACATCAAGGGTTTATGATTTCACCGTGTCTTTGTGTATGAAATTGGAAAAATCGATACACACATTTTTCCCTTGCCTTGCAAAAATCCATAATTCTCAATCATCTATAGCGCAGCAAACCGGACATCGGAGGGTATTCCTTGCCATGCAAGTTTCATTCTCCTCTCGCTACTATGTCCATTTCGGACATATAAATGGCCCCGATTTATTTGATCAATGTCTTTTGTACATAAGCAAACAACAACCATTCAAATTGTATGTGCATGTCACAACTCGATGGGTTCATCTCACTTAAGGAACACCTTTCCACGCAACAAGATTTGATATTGATTAACCCATGCAACTCCCTCCATTAAGGACATAATTCTTCCCTTTTTGGGGGCCCTAAGAGAATTCATGTCCTCGATCAATCCTCGATATTTTCTTATTTGTTATTTTGGTCAAGGTAGAGAATTTTTTTATATATCTTGATTAACACATATTTTTTATCTAGTGACCGACACTTCTTATTCGCAAAAAACTGAATGGTGAGAAATAATAGATTTTTCTGGTCCATCTTTGTTGCCATTTTGATGTAGTGCCCACTTCCCTTTGACACCTTTTTATACTGATCATGACACTTTGTTGACTATACCATGGACATTGTTAAAGTTTTGATTTAGTATGATGTTTAGATGTTAGAGCATGGATTATTGCGACTCTTAGTCATTTATGATGCATGATGATTATTAGAGATATTTTATATATTGATGTTGATACACCTGTCATCGACATGGTTACATTATAGATGTTGTTCGGACATGTGATATTTAGATATTTTGAGTAGACCTAGAAAAAGAAAATTGAATTTAAAATTGATGATTATATAGTTCTTTGATGAAATTGTAAGTGATACTTGTTGATTGTCTGGATGTTGTTGTGATTCATATATATATATATATATATATATATATATATATATATATATATATATATATATATATTGATGATTTTGAAATTATATTATATTCATTTGGATGTTCCGATAAGACCACGAAGCTGAAGGAGGTATTTGTGCTTTGTTGGTTAAACTATCACAACAAACATCGGGGGATTGGAGACTAACCACATTGGAATTCTAGATGAATTCAACAAGGTCACCATGACAACTGTATTTGTTGTGTGTGTTGTATTTTGTTAGGGATTCCCATGGGGGGATTACCTTTGAATGTGACCAAGGGGTTATGTGTATTTTATTAATGTGGTTCCTTTTTATTATTGTTTGCATGTGTTTATTTTGTGATGCATTTACCCCTTTCATTATTCTTTTAATTGTGGAGAATTAATGTGAGTAATCATATTGTTAAAATAAATTAATTAATCAAATTTGGGATATAAGAAAGTAATTATAGAAGTTGTTGGCTCTTGTATTAAATGTGGTAAGTGATGTGTAAGTATGTGTAAGAGTTGTGTAAGTTAGATTTTGGAGTATGAAACACTCCACCTTCTTGGAAATTCGAATTTTTCCTTGGAGGCTGATTTTGGAGGCTTGTGGGACAAGTAAAACTTGTCCCATACCTCTTAATTTTATTTACCAACCATACCTATGGTTAGAGGGTTGAATTTAGACCTTCTTTATGCATTTTGATATGACTAATTGTAAGTTTTAATTGCACTCTTCTTACATTTTATTAAATTCAGTCCTTATGGGGTGTGAGCTTTTGGAGTGTGCAAGTAAATTGTCATATTATTCACCCACCTCTTTATTGTGCATTTGAGAATGAATTTGACTTTTGTGTTGGAGTTGAGGATGTGTGATGTGGCATCCTACATGGATCCACCTCATCCTCTTCTCTTCCCTCTTCTATAAAATTAGAACTCCTTGCTTTGTTTTGGGTTGTTGAACTTTTGGAATGCTTCCTTGGGGCGAATTTTCTTGTTGATTAGAGCTCTTGCCTTGGAGGAGCTTTTGGGAAGATTGTTACATGTTTGTGCTTGGCTATTTGGATTGATTGCATTGGGATAGAGCTTGTTGTTTTGGAACTTAGACAACTCCATCATGGAGAGGTAAGAGCTTGGCTCTTGAAATACTCCTTTTCTTTATGAATGTACATGTTATTGTGTGAATGTTTTAGCATGTTTGTGGGTTGTCTGGGTAGACTGCCTAGGAATGGTGTAGGAGAAGTCTATGGGGTACTCTTGAGGGAGGCATAATTGTTTTGGGGAGGTATAAGTGTGGAGGTATTTGGGATTGGGTTCCACCTTGTAAAAAGAAATAGCTTGCATTTCTCTACTCGTTATGGGGTGCCATCGGAGGTTGGGTGGGGGACATAAGGAAATGTGAGGAATAAGGGGTACTTGGGAGGCATAAGGAATGTCGGGTTTTGATATACTATATTTTGGTGGGCGTTACACCATAACTTTTGAAAAATATGAGGAGTTAGGAGGATTTCTTTATCACTTTGAAAGGTGATGAAATTTCTTATCTAATGGGAGTGATTTAGGGAAATTTTGGATGCATTAAGGGTGAGAAAAATCAAGTTAGAACCTTAAGCCCGTCGGAGGGTGGGTATGATGAAGAATTTCCCTCGAACCTAATTAAATCTTTAACCAAGTTCTGGGAGTGGGTAAGTAAGAATTTACTATGATGATTTTAAGTATGTATTCTTTTCCCCATTGTAATTAAACCTTACTCTTGTCTTAGATCTTGTGGAATTAAATACCTTGGGTATTTAATTGTTTTGGTCCCTTAACCCTAAAATTTTAATCAAGGAATATTTAGCTAAAATGTCAATGTAATCAGTGATTAAATTAATCCCTAAGGAGTTTTGAGCTAGGTGTAGACTTATTACACTTGTTGCTTTATAATGTGGAATTAGTAATTATTATAATGGGAAAAGTTATCAGTTGAATTTAATTGTCCGTGAGACTTTGGTCGTTAACACTTTTTAAAAAAGAAAATTATTCCATAATTTTCTATCTAAACTTAGGTTGTTCATGGGTCTCAAGTGGGTTGTTTTAGCGTGCGTTACATTTTTATCTCATTCTAATAAAACCCCACTCTATCAATGAGGGTTTCGATAATGGGAAATCCTCTAGGCATAGTAATGACATCTAAAATGCTAGTTCAACCCCTAGGGCTCTGCTAAGTGAACATTAAAAACCACAATTATGACGTATAAAAATTATAGCCTTTGTGGTTTGTAGGAAACAATTACTTCAATCCTTTGCATATAGAGAAACAGTTTAAAGCCAACAACCCCTCTACCACCAAAAGCTTTACACCTTCCATTGTAGGAATATGACCATCATAAGAGCATAATATAGTAAAGGAAATATGTTATTTTGTGATTCTTGAATCTTGTACGTATCTAAATGTTACATGTCACCTATAGATCTAGTTGATTAAAACCCTCTACAAAAATTTAGTCATCAAGACTTTGTGAATGAATTAAAGATATCGAGTTCCTCTTCACCGACATAAATTCATGGAATAGTGCAAAAGTATAACAAAAACAATTTCGATGGTTAGAAATGTGTGAAACATTGATGAAGAGCCTTAATTTTTGATACTATCGACATATGATACAAAAACTATGACCATTGATTTCATATTATACCTACCTTATGGGAAAAGGTGGACCATTTGATAATAGTTTAACAACTATAATGGTATATCACACACGGAAAATCCATTTTTTCATGTGTCAAATAATTTCTTTAGATTAACTGGAAGTCGCCAATTGCCTAACTCGCAAGTGGAAGGAACCCTTTATCCGGTAGAAGGGAATGCCTAGATCATCATAATTATGTTTTCAAACACTTAATTATAGTGAGGTATTTATTAGTTTAAATTTTTCATTATTTATTAGACACTAAAATTTTGCAAATTATCCTAAAATAATGACAAATTTGAGTATGCTCCTTGTTAAAACAAATGCTCACATTCTCATTCCAATGAGTACATCTATCTAGCTTTTACTTAACTTTCTCATCTCCACACTTTTCTCTCTCACTAACTCATGAATTATTATCTAATCAAATAAATAAATCATCTTTGAGCACCATTCCATAATATTGGGCTTTACATCAGAAGATCCCTATCCAAAACAATAGTGTCTAGTGAAGATACGTTTTATGTTGGTTCCCATTCTCATCTTTTGACTCTCATTTAAATTTGAATATATTTATTGCATTGTTTCATCTTCCTAGGGTCAACATTGTCGTAATATTTCACTTACAAAATCATATACAATCAAGTCAATGTAAATTAATAACTCACCTAACACATTCATAAGCTCATATTATAAATATCAATACAAAAGCACTTAAGGCTCTCCTAAATAATCCAAAAGATGTTGCACTTCATTTAGAACAATCATCATACTACAATTCTAAAGCACTCAACTAAGTTAAAGTGTTTAACTTCCTCTATTATCAAGCATGTAGAGGTCTTAAAGATATGTATTCACAATAGAAAAGTCACTCCAAGCATTGTCAAAGGAATTTAAGGGAAAAATGGTTTATCCTAATAGTTTAAGCATGCTACATCACACTACTAACATTGGGTACATTTTGTACTCGTAATTAACCTAGTATCTTTCTCACAAGAGACACAACACTTAAAGGGGGTTGGCTTAGACCACATTAACTCTTTCACATACACTGGATAACTACAATGCCAAACCTAATTGTAGCATGTAAGAACGTGTAAGAGATTTGTATTCACCTAAAAAGACAAAAGTGAACGTGCATGTGTATATGATATAGATAATTAAATATTGAATATCCGGCTAACATAGTAATAAAAGTGCAATGCGACAATTAATATAAGTAAGCAAGAGTAAATACAACCAAGATATGCAAATGTTGTATTCAAGTGTGATGGTATGATATGCAAGGTCTGAAAATGATAGTAGCGAGTGTGTCCCCGGTGGATGTGTATGAGATGAGGCTCATTTATAGGAACCCTCAATAGTCAAGAATGAACCATAGAACAAGAGTGTTTCATCGGGTGATGACTGTGTTTTCAAACCAAATGCTAGAGAAATTTATCATGAAGCATAAAGTGTGAAGTGTAGATGATGTGAGGTTCATTTCTGAATTACATCCTCAAAGCAGATTGAGTTTGAACCATAGAACTAGAGTGTGTCATAGGATATTGAAGGATTTTTATGTATAATAGTGTTTGAGATACATCACATTGAGTGGGTTCTTGAGTGGTTTACCAAAGAGAGTGGTAAGATGATAGACATCACCCCCAAGCTTTTCGATGATGACATAGGGATTGAGTTAATTATTTATGAACTTCCTTTTAGATGAGCCTCGATGTTAGTGTTCTTATAACTTTCTTTCAAAACAAGATCACAAATATTGACTTCATGCAGTGCATTTTGCTATTGCAAGCCTATGAAATGCATGCCTTATATATGTGGAGATGTTTTAGGGCTTGCACGAAAAGAATCAAGCATTTCAAGCTCGTGCAATCAATTTTCTTGATACACATTGTCTTTGAGAATTCCTTTAATTGATATACATAATGAGGGTATTTCCAGCTCTAAGGGAATGACTACCTTAATACCGTAAACAAGTGAAAAGGGTGTAGCATTGGTGGGGGTGCGTACACTCGTGTGGTAAGCCTAAAGAGCATGTAGAATTTTACTATGCCAATTGTTGTCACTAGTATCAAGAGATTGTTTTATAATTTTGACTATGGTTTTATTAGTGGCTTATGTTTGTTCATTTCCTATGGATAATAAGGAGTGGAGAATATTTGCTTGATCTTGAATTTTGCAAAAGCCTTTTAACGTCCTTCTTTTCTAAAGAGGAGACATTATCGGAATGTAGCGAGAGAGAATGCCAAGCATAATAATGTGAGTTATGATAAAATGAAATGAAAGATATCGTAACAAGTAGTCATTTATAAAATTTTGGCTTCAACCCATTTAATAAAATATTCGATGGCGGTAGTAATGAACTTATGGCCATCAACCGACTCGGGATTTATTTTGCCAACTAGATCAAAATACCATGAGGAAAAGGGCCATGATGTGGCGATGGGTTGAAGGTCATGGGTAGGTGTGTGATGATATTACTATGCTTTTGACATATTCTAAAGAATTTTGTTCCATGGTAGGCCAAAATTATCCTTGTTGTAGGACCTTGTGAGACATAGCTTTTTCGAGAGAATTGATCACCACATAGACTATCATGAACTTGAGATACAACCATGGGGAATCCATCGAGGCCTAAAGATCACAATAAAGGACCATCAAATGATCATTTAAATAGAAAAGCACCAAATGATTACATATCCTATGGCCTCTCATCATAAACGATGAGATTCTTGAGGCTATAAGTTGTTAGGAATGGTTTGTCGTGAGAGGAAATTATAGATTTTAGTGAACCATTCTCGATGATCATTGTTACATGTGATAGCACAAGAATTCAAATTCGGGCTGTCAAAATGGCTATCCTGTGTGACAAATGATAAAGTTGACCATTTCATCAATGATGGATAACGCCTACATGATGATTTTCTTTGGGAGGAATAACGGTGAGAGAGTGGGACTCGAATGTAGCCAACATGGCTTTGACAAGGTTTTAATATAAGATAAAACACTCCTCTTTGGTTTGGTATGTGTCATTAACCTAATTAATAATGAGTTGAAAGTCAACATGAATATGGATAATGTGAATAAAAATTTTAAGGGCAACTGTGAGGCCAAGAATGAGGGCTTCATATTCAATGATGTTGTCGCACATTAGAACCCTAAGTGATACGTAAGGGGAATATGTTCACCATGTGGGGTGATGAACATAATCCCAGCGTTGATGCTTTAGAGAGAGATAACATGACCGGTCAAAATACATAGTCCAAGTTTCATTATTGATGGTGTAAGACATAAAGTCATCTTGAAAATTATTACGAACGGTTGAACCATCAATAAGAGAGGTGTCGGCTAGATTATCGGTGATAACTTGGCATTTGATTTGTTTTTTTGGGATGAATTTGAAATCAAAATATGTGCACATAACGACCCATGATGTAAGGCATCCAAAGAGGTGTGTGTGAGATAAGAGGTATTGTAAAGGATCTACTTTACTAATGATGTGAACCTCATTATTTAGAAGGTAGTGTCGCAACTTATCCACAACAAAGACGAGGTAAAGGAATAGTTTTGCAATGTAGACATAATTACATTCATAGGAGAGTAAAGTGTGACTAATGTAATATACGATCCTTTCACATTGATAATCATCGGGTTGTGTATAATGGCCCCTAACACATGGAGTGTAGTTGAGATGTACAATAGGAAGCGTCGACTAACCTTGGGAGGCACGAAACATGAGGATTTAACAAATATGATTTGATATAATGAAAAGAACATTGGCATTGGTCGTCCCAAAGGAACTTAGTGTCCTTTCTCATTAAACATGTTAAATGGTTGAGTTTTGTCATTAGTTGTGAAATGAAGCAAAGAATGGCTTGGATCTTACCTTGTAAAGAGCGTAATTGATGGAAATTGCATGATGGAGGCATGTCAATAATGACACATATCTTTTTGGGATTAATTTCAATTCCATGTTGGGAAATGATATATCTAAGGAGATTTTCGCTTATGACACCAAAAACACACTTCTTTGGATTTATATGTACTTTATATTGTCTCGAGCATTCAAAAAGTGTTCGGAGATATTGAGCATGGGTGGAACGATGTCGTGATTTTAAAAGTATGTCATCAACATAATCTTCAATATTTTTATCAATATAGTCATGGAAGATATGCGTCATTGAACGTAGGTATGTGGCCCTTGCATGTTTAAGGCCAAAAGGCATAATAGTGTAACAAAATGTACCCCATGGAAAGGTGAATGAAGTATTTTCTTGATCAGCAAGGTTGATTTTGATTTGATTATAACCGAAATGGAAGGATTTTTCATATCTAGCAAGTGGAATTGGCGATGACATTGATATGCGATAATGGGAAACTGTCTTTAGTTCAAGCCTTATTTAAGTCACAAAAATTGGTGTAGTAATGGAATTTTCCATCCGGTTTCATAACTAGAATGATGTTAGACACCCATTCGGGGTAGTTAATAACATGGATCAAGCCAACATCCAAAATTCGTTGTATTTCTTCCTTAACTAGTAAATTGAATTTAGGATGCATTTTCTTATTTTTTTTATTGATTTAGCATCGGGATTGAGAATGATATTTTGCACGGTGAGAGAAGGATCTAGTACCAATCATATCATTATAATCCCAAGAAAGCATGTCTAAAAGTTTTAAAGCACATGTTTAATGTTAGCTAGTTCGAAAGGTGTAAGGAAGAAATCAATAAAACCGCACGAGGGTTGTCATGGTGTTGAGATTGTATTGAATCTTTTATTCATTTAAAAGAGTGGAATGGTCTTCGATGTACAAATCAAGTAGGAATGGTATCAGGAGTAGTTGTATTGAGATTAGGAGGATCATACTCACCAAAGTAAGCGGTAGTAGAAAGAAAAGATAGAAATATTTTTATGATGATAAGAGGGGAGGTGATCATAGGTCCCCATGTATTCAGAAAAGGAATCGTTAGTAGTGAAATTATCCATATCAAGCCAAGTAGTTGAAGTGTGATCGCTAATGAGCTATGGGTATAAGAGAGGAAGTGTAGAAGCATGTGCGATAGTGAAAACCTTAAGGGAGGATGTGGTAGGAATTAAAGGACTAGATAGGGGATGATATCAAAGGCAATACTTGGTAGATTGAGTGGGGATGGACAATGGTTCAGTGACTCCTTGACCATGTTCACCTAACTCGGCACCAGAAAAGTTGCAACAAAGTAGATATTGATATTCAAGACCATATTTGGAGAAGTGAGGTTGAGATGGAGAGGAAATGGGGTTATTTGGTGAATATTCAATTGTATTTAAAAAATAAAATGGGGAGGGGTCATCTAGGGAATCATAGACAACACCTTTATAGAGGAATTTAAGATGTGTATGAAGAGTGGAAGGGACCACATGCATTTCATGGATCTAAGGTCACCCAAGAAGGAGATTTTAATTGAGATTATTGGGCATCACATGACATGGGGTAGGAAAAGTACATGGTCCAACACTAATGGGAAGTTTGATAGTACCTAAGATATATTTAGGAATGTTATCAAATTCATGGATAGAGACAAAAGAAATTATCAATGAGACTTCGGAAAAGCTGATTTGGTGAAGGAAAGCTAGATTGCATATACTAAGCCCAAATCCATTATCAACTAAAGCTCTTTTAAACCCTAATTTATTGATACAAACTTGGATATCAAGGGGGATCATTATTTAAGATAGTCGGAAAAGGAATTTCATTAGATGTAAAAGCTATATGTTCTTCCTTTAAAGGTAAAGCAGTAAATTTATGATATATATATATTCGGGAGTAGTATTTGGATGAATGTAATTATTAGCCAAAAAAATAGTTGATTATATTCTTACATTCGGGATGGGTGTGCGAAAAGGCATGGACGGAGATACCAAGAAAAAAATTAACTTTGGATTGGCCAATGTAGACACCTATATTAGGTTTTTACAATCTTATTGCCAAAATGCACACAAATCACTCTTATTCTTGCCAAATCCATTATAATTAGTGGTTTTCACTAATTAACTAACGTTCCTTACCAAATTAGCCAATTAACACCATGTTGTTGATTGTGTAACCCCTTTTGCATTCAGGATGCCACTTTACAATGAATCATAAGCCAAAATCCTCTTCAAAACAAATAATTAGTGATTATAAGCTAATTAAGCCTATTTTTCCCTTGATTTGGTCAATATGCCCTAATATTGACTCAAACCCCTCTTCCAACAACTCAAAATCACCCCATTCACCTCGACAATGTTTGAGCAAGCTTCAAAAGCTTATCCTAGCCTCCTAGATAACCCTAAGTGGTCGATTGAGGCATCATACCTCTTAATCACTTAGTAATTCACTAATTGTGATTAGAAAGGCCTAATCATGATTAGTAATTATAATCTAATTTGGGGATTTTAGTCCCACATTCACCAAAATATAAGTTTCTCCCAAAAGGAAAACTATAAAAAGAGTGCACCTCATTCCTTTATATTTTACACACCATGTTTTGATTTGCATATCATATAATACATATGATTTCTAAGCCAACTCTAATCATTTCTTAAAACCTTCAACAAAGTTAGTAGATGAATATCTAAAGTGACTTAACAAATCACTTAGAGTTCATTTCACCATTGTTTGAGTAGAAACCATAACCATTTGATTGCCCTTAGGTTTACTTAGGCCCATGTTAGGTAATTGATCATAAGTAGCTATGTTAATTAGTTAGTTTTTGCATTTTTTTATACTAATTAGGAACTCTTTTAAGATTTTATCTTAATGTTACATTCCGAGACTTAGAACCCTATATAATTAGGTTGAAATGGTGTTAGCCTTCCTTGTTTAGCTTTTTATTTGCTTTGTAGAGTTTGGGGTGCGTTAATTTAGCACGCTTAGGTGGGACAAAACCCATTACATTCAATTTTCAAAAATCTTTTTATTTTAGTTTCAAAGTTTTTCTTTTCAAGTTTTAGATTAGTTTTAATTTTCTTAGATTAGTTTCAAGTTTCTTAGATTAATTTCAAGCTTTCTAGAGTACTTTAAAGCTTTTTAGATTAGTTTCTCAAGGCTATTTAGATTAATTTCAAAGTTTATATATCAATTTCCATTTGTTGAAAGTTGTTTCAACTATATTAGTGGTATAAGTTGTGTTTTCGTGATTTTTGCAGGATATAAGGAGGTGAGGCGCTATCAAAATTGACTCAAAATCCTAAAGATTGAACCTTTTTTCAAGAAATCTTCTCAAAAACTCATATTTTTGACCACCTACAAGAAAAAGGTGCATGTGCATGGTGTGAGTGTTGTGCATGAATATCAACACTAGTGCATCAAGAGGAGCATGTATATGTATGATTATGATCGCATGGGCATGACTAGGGGTGCTTATGCATGATTGTGAATGGCTGTGCAACAATTATTTTTTGTGTTATAAGTGAAAAACGTGTATGTGCATGAAGACAGGCGCATGTGCTTCACCTATACATTAATGGTTAACGAAAAAATGACACAAGGGCACCTGTGCATGATTGTGAGAGCCTATGCATGATTGTGAGCACTTGTGCATTAAGAGGAGCACCCATACATCAAGTTAAAATTTCCTTAAAATGTAAAATTTTAAATTCTATTTTTTTGAAGTAGATATTATTTCTAGGGGTTTTTAGTCGTTGTTTTAGTCCACTTATTGATTTTAGAGCAATGTTCCTACTAATATTCACTTAGGGTTTTGATAAGCAATTCTTATTAAAGTGGGCTTAGGGTTTTGTAAGTAATTTTTCATGCTTTATTTGAGTTTGGAATAGGGTGTGTATGCTCTTCCCTTGCACTTAGTGTGATCTTGGGAATCAAAATCACTTCTAAACCACTTTTTGCTATTTTAGAGTAAGTAAAGAAAATCATCATTTCATTTATATACTTGATCTTTTAGTTTAAGAGATTTTTCACTTATTAAATAATCAAGGCTAAAATTTGTGTATGCTCTTCCCTTGCACTAAGTGTGATCTTGGGAATCAAAGGCAATTTTATTCTTTTCATTAATAAGAACTTGGATTAATTGGGAATGAACCTGATTTTGCAAATTTTTGTTGTAGTTAGATGATTTACAAGCATTTTCATTATTATATTTATATGATATTGTAAATCTTGTTAAACTACTAACCATTTGTGTAAAGGACCTAAAATGCTAGTCTAAGAAAGGAGGACCTAAACCATTTTTCTAACATTCACGTGTGTTGTAGGTTGTCAAAGGTGGTATAAACAAAATTACTTAATCCAAAAGATAAAAAAATACACCAACACACCATTCAAAACACTATATTGTGGGATTCGAGTTAAGAGCTACGACTTGTCCGCTCAACTTGAACATAACCCCTTTGGCATAAGCCTTAATATATAAAAATGGGAGTGGTCCTAGGAACCCTAAAGTATTTCACCCAAAAAGGAAACCTTGTGAACGACATAGGAAAGTGCTCCACATTACATCGACTGATTAGTACGTCTTGGTGAGATTAGAGTCAAAGATATTTCTATTGTGACCCTAGAGAAACTATAATTGAACGCACTTCGATGCTCATTATACTGAAAAGGATAAAGTTAAAACAAAATAATCCTAAATTAGTTAGTGTGAATTCTTGGGTTAATTGAGCTCACCAGAGATATCTTGTGACACCTAGAGAGAGAACCACCTAGGAAGTTTGCCGGTTGGAGCCATTGTTTTTTCTTAGTTGTTATACTTGAGAGCTCTCACAAAGTGAAAAATTTGTTAGATTCAAACTCTTTTTTTTTTAAACAAGTGAAAGAATCTCTTGAATTTGAAACCATGTGAAATTTCATCACGAAATCTACTTATTTTTATTTTTCCTAGTTTTTCACTTGTCTAAGACAAGGCAAAACTCTGTCAAAATAACAATAAGTTTTTTTCAACACCATTTGGTCTACACCTTTTTTCTTATTGCCCATTTTTGGACAAAAGGAAAAAATATATACTAGATACCACCGGATATCACGTGTCCACCACTTTTTTATTCTACTTGCGTGACTAGGTTGCGAATGCCAGAGTGCAAGTGTTAAAATTTTGCATGGTATGTGCTCACGATCTAATAGGACCCCTTATCTCAAACACCCATATTTGAGACTTATTATTGTCATAGCTAGGTAATTCCATCCTTTTCTTATTTTGAGTTGTTATGCTGCCCACATTGTATCTCGTAGAATTGATATATTTACCTCTTGTTTCCATTGTAAAATTGGACCTAAATCTCTATATTGTATTGTTATGTTGTTATACGCATATCAATTTCTTGTTATACTTAGACGTAGTTTTCACATACAAATTTTTTCTTGAGTTTTGTGAGTGTTGAGGATACATTCCTAGCATTCTGATAACATCAATTTTGACACTAAAAATCTTGCTTTCTTGAAATCTTGGTTCACGTGTCCAAATAATATCATTATACTTTGCTCACATAGTAATCGTCCATTTTACAAGACTTAGACTTTGGTAGTGTTTTGGAACTTGTTTTTAGTATACCTTGTTAAAAGATCACATCAATTATCATTTAGGCCTTGTTTGTTACAAAATTAACCTAAATGGTGATATTGTGTTATCACTTATTTAGTTGCAAAAACCTATCTAGACAAATCTTAGGGAGTAAAATATTTAGTGTGACTAAATTCTCGAGCATTGTACATCATTGAAGTATTCAAGATAAGATTTTTTTGTATATTATCTTGCTAGGCTGAATTATTGTTTATTATTTGGTTCTTAGATCACATTGACCTAGTGGGTTTGTGGCTATTCTATAGTCACCATTCTTTGAGATAACATTAGTGTCATTACGCTGTCAAAATTTGACTAAGGTCCTTTTTAGTAAACCTTAGTGGAAGTCTGTCACATTGTACATCCTATCTCGAGTATGCCTACTACGAGAATGGGATCTCAAATATTAAAAGACAATATATTTGGAGGTGACAACCCTCTTTTAGAGGATAATCTCATGGTTGACCATAGTGGTGGAGAAGAGGACTCTCCTCATATGAATCTAGAACATTGTCCAACCAATTTTAACGATCTCATACGTGTATGGAACTAGGGGCTAAGTTACCTTCCACAAGTAGACCTTTCTCTTGTTGCCAAAATGATTTGTGGAGAAGAGGAAGTAGACCGACCTCATCATACCATTAATGAAATTTTAATTCTAGGTCATGCCTCTACTTCTACTGCATGACAAAATAATGAGGAGTTACCATTCAAAATTGATGAGATACTATCATTTACCTCCTCTTAAAATTCATTGGAAAGACCATGAAACACATGCTCATCACAAGTAACCTCTTCATGATGAGAATCATAAATAAATACTAACCCGATAGGTAACCTTAGAGGAACAAGTACAAGTCCTTACTTGCCATTAGCAAGTTTGGCTTCACATATAAAAAAGTAATAACCCAAAGTATTGAAAAAGATATACCGAAAGAAAAATCTAAAGATTTGTTTCACGAATTCCCAATAAACACTCCTCGAATGGAGGCACAAAGATCTTTATGAAGATATTCTCACAATAATAGGGGTGGAAATACACCTAGACTTAATCCTACATATAGATGTATGCCACCCGCACAAGATAAATGTTTCAACAAAGAGTTGTCAACTATGAAGAATGCCCTTTAAGCATTACAAGAGGGCAAAATCAGTAAATAATAACAAGAAATACCGGTTCGATCGCTTATTTCCCTACCCATTTGACAAATCCATGCTACAGTACCATTCGTAAGACAATTTGAGTTTCTAAAATTTGACAAGTATAAGGGAAAAGGTGACCCTTGTGACCATATTAAATATTTTTATATGGCATGTCAAGAGCGACATTCAACGAAAATTATCTTCGCACCTCTTTTCATTAATATTAGAGCAACAACGCTAGAATGGTTTGTACTCATCCCTAAGGGATCCATATCAACATAGCCAGAACTAGCATGAAGTTTTTTATGACACTTCTCTTTTAATATAGAGAATGATGTCACCATGTTGGATCTCTGCAATGCGAAACGACAAAAAATTCACTACATTTTTAAAATGATGGAGAGGATTAGCTAGTCGATTTCCTTGCTCCATACTTGAAAAGCAATTAATAAGTATATTTGTTCCCAAACTCCTTCCGATATTACGTTACACTTGCAAATGCATTGTGACAACACATTGAAAGAGGTAATCGAAAAGAGAGTCAAATTGAAAAGGTGAACTGCTAGTTAGGGGGACTCTAAAACCTTTCTCCGATGATCATAATGATTCCAAAACTAATAACAAATTTTTTTGTCCCTAATAAGACAAAAAATGTCATTCGTGATGGGATAGTAGACTCTAAATGAGTACAATCTATTGAGAACCATGCACCTTTAAAGTTTACAAAGGAAATCCACCTACGGGGTATAAGTGTCATACTTTCACTCTGTTGGTATCCAAATTCTTTCTCCTTTTCAATTTGAGCAGCAACACAGATTGGACATGGAGCTTAGAGATAGATAGATCATAGTGTGTGTCATTTTGTAGCTGGGGATGAGATCTAACTGGCCCTTTGTCACTCAAATTTGTGGAGAGATGGATAGCACCTTTAAGAGGATTTGACATGTCCTCACTACTTTAGGTTGTGCCTCTTCAACTAGGGTGAGAGGACCCTTAATGTAACCTCTGTTTGATGAAGGAGATGGAGATATCCTTCTTTTTCAGAAATTTTATGAAGGAAACCTTGCAAAAATATGTTCAATAATCCATAGTTTAACTCTTAAGAGTTGTCACTTTTAAAAGATGGAGATATTTTCAACACAAGGCTGAGGTTACTGAAGACATTAAGAAATCTTGATCGTTTTGCATATTTTAGTAAATAGATTTTGTTTCCTTTGTAGATATACAACACAAATAGGGGTAGTTTAGGATGGATTCATGGTTTTTGAATGATTTTGGTCGGAGATTAAGCGGATAAATTTGATTATACCAGGATCTTTGAGGAAGTTCACAACAATGAAAAACTCAACAACGAAAAGCTTGAGAATAGTTAAAACGTTCCTTCAACTAGAAGGTGTGCTTGATAATGAAGGCCCAAATCAACACGTTTCCACACAATGTTTGAGACTATAACATGAAGGCTCGAGATAAAAGACTAATTAAACATCAAAATTTCGATCAATCACACTTAACGTACACCCAAAGACTTACAAACAATATTTTTCAACAAATGATAATGAATTGATTTTGAATTTGTTTATCTCATCACAATATGAAGGCTCTTCTTGAAATGAAATTGAAAATACCACTAAACTGTCATAGAGATGAGATCCTGTGTGATTTCACAAATATTTCAAAGTAAGATTGCAATAGGAACAAGTAAAAATACTTGCAGACATTTCTCAAAACAAAGCAGACACTAATTGCTCCAAGATTGACACAAATTAATTTCAAAATTTCTTAGATTCATCAGCAGGGGAAAGCTTCCAGAGAAATCTCAGTGCTCGTCAATGGTTATACATCTGCAACTAACTTGACATGATAGAAAATCTAACAAGAAAATAATAGGTTATCTCGGATTGGTCTCTCAGGAAGATGAATTTCTCAAATTTTCTCTTAAGAATTCAACCCCCAACCATTTGCAAGAGTATTCTCATTGCATTTATACATTTTACTCACTCAATTTTCCCCCAAAAGAGAAGAATATTCGAGGGACCTTTGCTTGTTACCAATTTTCCTCAGAAAGTGACATTTAACAAATTCACATCCAAAAGATGCCAGTGGACCAATTGTGAACTGATCATGTTTCTTGGGCCCTCGACTAATGACTAGGATGCCATGCCACAACTTTTTGGCAATCCTTCTAATCATTTTGATTCTTGTCATGCAAGAAATCCCCTTTTTAATCATTTTTCGGAGGCTCTGCACAGCTGGATATGACAGGTAATCCTTTTCGCTCTCGAGGAAACACCTTTTTCATCTTTTATGCCTGCAACTTTCATCATTTCATCCTTTTCCCTTTCTTTCCTCTGCAATTCTGCCCCGCATCCATCTTCTCTGGTAATTCTCATTTTTGCAAGTGCCCGAGAAATTCTAACTTCAAAATATCGACCTTAACAATCCTTGGACTCACAAATTAAGTTTTGAATCCATTCAATGGCACTTTACAAATAGAGACGACAAGGAATTTCATCAAAAATGATGAAAAACAATGCATATTCACATCTCCAGGAGTCTTGGAGCAAAAATGGCAGAAAAACAGACGCAATGCACAACAACCGTTGATTATGCCCCTTCTCCACTTTATTTTATAACCGTCCACGTGTTTCCTTGGTGCAACTGCAAAGGATAAGTACGGGGCAAGTTTCCAAACAAGCGCGGGCCTTCCACATGCCCTAGGCCCAAGAAAATCACCTTTTGGCCTTTGAAAAAGTCTCAAGAAAAAGGAGCTAGTGGAAGCCTCCACATGTCTCAATGGCACATTTTGAGATGGTTCCCAAAAGCAGAGACCCCAAACAAGCGTGGGCTCACCACATGTCTCAGTCCGGCAGATTTGTTAAAAAATTTGAAGGATCAGCGGAAGGCATCATGTGTCTAGGGTCCGAGACAGTTTTCCTTGGTGTTGAAATGTCCAAGCAAGGGCAAAGTGAGCGGAAGCCTCCAAGTGTCCTCTTGGTGATTCTTCAAAATAAAACTTAGGGGTGGTCCCCAAATAGGTGTGGTCCCTCCACGTGTCCCAGGCCTTTCAAAATTTCTTTGGAAAGTTTAAGTATAGAGAAAAGCCGGTAGAAGAATCCACATGTCTCTCCCACAACTTCAAGGCCAAACCAAAAGCTGAATTTTCATATGAACGTCATCCCTCCACGTGGAAAAGTTTTGGGTTGAAGAGAGCCTTAGAGTTTTTAAATTTCCCCACCAAGCCACATCCAACCAGAAAGGGCCACATTCCCACTGATGTTGAGATATGAATTTGATCGAGAAAAATACACCCGTCAAACCGTAAAATGCAGGAAAATCACCATTTGTGCCCGAAAATGAATCCTTCTTCATGGATAGAGAGTTTGGAAATGATATAAGGCCCAAATATGATCCTCTAAGCCACATCCAATCATGTTTTCATATATACTTGGGACAAAAAGATAGGGACAACAAAACGTGACTATGGAAAATGGAAGGAAGGAAAAAACTCGAGTTTACACCCAAGTTCTGAGACACTTTCACACGACGAGAGAAACAAAAAAGCAAATTCTGGACTTTTAAGTCATCCTTGACCAAGGAAGGGACTGATCATGGTAACCAAATGGATGAAATATTTTTCATGCAACAATACGAGGAGATAGAAAAGATGATAGAGCCTGTAAATTGAAGAATTTCAAGGACAATCGGGCGAGATCAAATTGAGCACCAACACACTCCTATATCTGACTCAATGTCATCAATACTAAAACATATAGAGGCGATTAATATGGTTATGTATCTTGAAGCTACACCTTATGAGGATAACATGCCTAAACCATCATGGTTTAGAGATAATGAATATTGTTAATTCCACCATGTTAAAGGTCACAAAACAGATAAGTGTTTGAAGTTGTAGCACTACATCCAAGACTTAATCGAAAGTGGCGATGTGGAGATGGATTCATCCAATCCTAACAATTTCTCCAATACAAATACTTTTCCTTAACATAATGAGGAAAATAATGTTAATTATGTGTCTAATGAGGAGAATCATTTTGATGCTCTCATTGGTTGTGTAGATACACCCGTTGAACTTGTCAACACAATAACCCATGTGATATCCCTTGGACTATCTATGTCTAGACATGTGCCGATAAAGACTGATTATCATGTATTTCCACATACTTATGATAGTAAGGAACCTGGGTTTCAACATTCCCATCAAAGGATTCCTATTACAAGTAGACCTCATTTGATTCTTCGTGATCAATAACTCAGTCACTTACCTCTTCCCCCATCTTCAGCGCATGGTAAGTGGTGCGATTCTATTTATTTTGATTATTCTCAAGATTCCAATCCCAATGATTCTACGTCTTCTGATCCTTCTATAGATTCTAATCTTATTTATTCCTCTAATACGACCCCCAAGTCATGGTTCTCCTTATCTTCGCAAGACCCCATTTCTCGCCTTGCCTCAATGACCCTTCTTCCATCAAAGATCTGTCCGACTCAAATTCTTTCTAATCTATCATAAACATCAAATCCCATGTCACATTCATCGAATCAACCTCTTGTGGTAGAATAACTACCCACACCAATTGATTCATTTTAGAATGAAGAATCCGTTAGAGAATTTATTAGGGTATAGGAAGACATTCCTATATAAGTTTATGAGCAAGAAACCTCTTTAGACCTCGATACGTTCACATATTGGGAGGAATAGATTGGTGCCTTTTTCATAAAATAGAGGAAAACCCTAAGATCATTGAACATGATCCTCCTCTTATTCTTCCATCTTCACATTCTTCATTTAGTGATAAAATGCTTGGGTCTAACATTGATCCACGACCTATCTTCTCATTACCTAATCATTCTTTATCTATTAGGATTCCTCCATCACAATATTACCTTGGGTAACCACCCAGTATCCCATCATCTTCTTCTATATGTGGGACACCTCTAAGTAGCCCCACATCATCTATATGTGGCTCACCTCTTGGCTGCCCATCTTCGTCTATACTGTGGGCATGTCCTAAAAGTCCGTCATCTTAGATTCTTGGGACACATCCTAGTAAACCATCTTCTTTTATATATGGGACACCTTCAGGTAGTCCTTCATATTCTATATTAGGGCCACATCCTTATAGTCCTTTATCTTCATTCTATGGGACACCTCCTAGTAGCCCATCCTCTTCAATTCTTAGACCGTATCCTTTATGTCCATCATATTGTTCTTCAATCAATGATTGTGGAAAACCCACCATCATTTCTCACATCAATTCTATTCATCCACTTTCTTCTCCCACTTCTCAGGATCATACAAGTCATGTAGTAGCTTATAGGAAACCAAAACGGTTCCTTCATCAAGCTTAGATCAATAATTCCAAGAGCTCCAAAGCTCACAACAATTTAAACAATCTTAAAGTTCAAAATCAAATGTAATTAAAAATTCACACCAATGCACCCACCAAGTATGGCGTAAAGTGTAGAAACCTTGGATAGAGACCTCAATCTCTTGCACACAAAATCCACGTTTCATGATAAAACACAGTCATCTATTGAGTATGATCTCGCCACGATCATTGATATCGGGGATAATATGAATCTTGATAAGAAAACACTCCTAGTCTTCCTTATCAAGGAAATTACTAACATTGTTGTTAGATCTTATCATGCCAAGTGACCTTGTTAGTCCCACCTTAAAAAAAAAAAAAAAAAAAAAAAAAGAAAAACATTTCAAAAAAGTAAATCAAAGGTAAACAAACACACATTACAATCAGGTATTGTGTACACATGGATGTTCTTTCTTCCCTTCCTTGTTATTCTTCTGCAAGTCTTCCTACCATTTTCATCCCTTTGGTTATATTTTTGTTAGCCTATTCGCATGCATTTTAGGATAATTATCTCTATGGTATCCATTTGGCCTTGGTCTTTTATCACCTTGGTAAATTAAAGAATGACTGACCTCTTAGAGATCCTATCACAAAATAAATCTAAAAGACTTGTTGTGAAGAAATTTTGGACATTTTTGTTGATGTAGCCAAATTCATTGTCACAATCACTTATGCCTCCTTCTATCACGCTATCGGTGGTTCTTAACCCCTTGTAAAACAAGAGAGCTGAAATAATTTTTCGAGAAAGCAAAAGAATCAATCAAATTAAAATGCATAAAGCGAGAAAGAAAAATCTAAAAGCAAAACCAAATTGATATATAAATCTCTCTTGGGGTATTTATGATAATTTCTACCAGGGGCTATGGACCCCCATTGGAAGTAGAGCATTGCTATGATTAGAATCAAATAAATATCCATCGGGGCTATAGATGTCCTGGATGGCGGAGTAATGTACGGCTCACCTTTCACCTTCTATTCACAAATCAACCTTTGAAAGTAAATCATTCATACACATTGGCTAGGGTGTCTTCACTTGTTGTCTATCAAAACTTCCCTCTAAAAGGTAATGAATTTCCACGTGCACACACTAGATCTCTATGAGAAAAAGGATTAATATATTACCAAGTGTCGTTTTTTGGACCTTGTTCACACTCTTACTCTGTTCGTATCTTGTCTCATTATTTTTCCTTTGGCTAATCATGTTTTTTCATTGCGAGGCATCTAATATACATTACAACATTCACATTATTCTTCTCGCTTCGTTCAAAACAATCATGTGTATAATATTTCCTTTTTCCATGTTTGCGGACACGTTTCTCCCCTTCACAAAACCAATCTTCCACTTTTGTCTATCATGTGATTCTTAGCTATCTTACGCTAGGGGTATCCTTGCTCTTTCCTAACACATCATTGGGTTATGTTCATCATCATGTTTAACCTATCCATATTGGCCTTGATCTACCTTCTACGCATGAAGAGTTTTCCTTTTTATATTCCTAGCTAACGCAGGGCATTTTCACATCTTCACTTTCTTGCACATGCATGTGGCATTCTACCTTTGTAGATCCCTTCTATCACTGGGGCATCCATGTTTCTTTGTTTCTTATACATAGCTTTAGAAAAATTATCAAAAATAATAAACATTCAAATATGTTAGTCGAAAAAGTCAATACAAAAAATTAGTACAAAAAAATTAAAAACCCAAAAAAATTGGAAACAAAATTCAAAACCCCAAATTTATCTTACCATTGCGTAGTTCAATTTGATACCTCTCCAACGTGAAACAAATAGAGTAGTTTTGAGGTCGGGAGAAAAAGTTATGGCATCCAAAAGATAGGTATTGCACTCGGTATTGTGCACAGTGCCCTTGCGATTGCATACATGCACTCATGCTGCGATAAAAAAATTAAATAAAATGAAAAACACTACCAACACAGGTGCCCATGCTGCAGAGTTCAAAATCCAAATAATTCATAAAGTAAACCAACACAAGCGTCTAGGCGCCCATGTTGCCTCACAAAATGTAAAAAAATCAAAAGTAGGGCCACCATAGGAACCTAGGTGCCTATGTTGCCTCACAAAAATGTAATAAAATAAAAAGTAGGGCCCAAACATGTGCCCACGCTCCCATGCTTTGCCTCAAAAAATGTCAAAAAATCAAAATTAGGGCCAACACAAGCGCCAGGTACCCATGTCACCTCATAAAATGCAAAAAAATTAAAAATTGGGCCAGCACAGGCGCCTAGGTGCCTACGTTGCCTCACAAAATGCAAAAAACTACAAACAGGACCAGCAGAAGTGCCCATACACCCATATTGCCTCACAAAAGTCAAAAAATTCAAAAAATTGGCCAACACACGCACCTAGGCACCCATGTTGCCCAACACAGGCACTCCCCTAAGTGCATAGGCACACCTAGAATTACACAGGCCATAATGTTTACTTCTGACCTCGAAACAATTCTTTTTTTTTGTGTTGGGAAAGGTATCAAAGCAAGCTATAAAATGGCAACATTAATTTTTCCTTTAGATTTACCAAAAATTTATGGTTTTTCATTTTTTAAATGGTTTACATATAGTTGAAGCCTGTATCACCTGCATTATCCTCAACATCAAAATTTGTCCTACAAAACCATCTTTCCAACGTTCTTACTTGTTCTTGTCTCAAATGACATGCAGATCATCATGATCTACCTCCATTAACAAAATTTGGTCTACTTATTATGTTAGTACTCTGTCCAATAGTGAGTTGTCGGTATTGTGTTATAATTCAAGATTTTTTTCCATGGGACTACTTGTGTCCTCCATTTTCCCTCACATGTGTTATTTCTTGGGGCATCATTTTTAACCCTTGTCGTTACAACACAAACATTTGGAATTATAGCTTGATAACAAAAACATTAGTACAACTTTCTTGAACATTGTTTGTTTGAGTATATGTGATTGTTTGTTTGTATGTTTCATGGAGTTAAGTATCATGTTACTTTCTCATATTGCATTGCATTATGTATGTTGCATTGAGTTAGATAAAATTTTAATTTCTCGTATCGCATTGCATTATGTATGTTGCATAGAGTTACATAGCAATGAACAAATGTTCATAATTTAACTTTTCATGTTATCTTACATTTTTGTTCATTCCAATAAAGGTCGATGATGTAGACCTAGGGGAATGATATAAATAGGTTGCTTACGGAAAGGTTGGATGTAAAGATTGGGCTTGTCCTATATTTCTCCATTAATCATTTCGTCTCCATTATCATTTATTACCATTACTAATTTTTCTCCTAAAAACTCACAGGGCAATAAACAACCATGTTTATCCCTATCCTTATTCATTTTCAATACCTAAGGGTTTCGCACTTTTTAAACCCATTTTCTTCTATCCATTTCAAATCATATTTTCAATCATTGACTTAATTCTCCTATCAACCCATTGAAACTCGAGGGGGCATCCTTCATTCCACTGATGTTTCTTCAAAAAATTACTTTCTTATGCTTTTCTACTATATTTGAAGTGAAGTCGCTAACTTCACCTCAAACATGGGTAAATGTAAACACCTAAATTCAGATTTTGCAATATTATTACCAAAACACACATAAATCACTCTCATTCTTTCCAAATTCATTATAATTAGTGGTTTTCACTAATTAACTAACATTCCTTACCAAATTAGCCAATTAACACCACGTTGATGATTGTGTAACCCCTTTTGCATTATGGATACCACTTTATACGTATCATAAGACAAAATCCTCTTCAAAATAGATAATTAGCGATTATAAGATAATTAAGCCTATTTCACCCTTGATTTGGTCAATATGCCCTAATATTGACTCAAATCCCTCTTCCAGCCACTCAAAATCACCCCATTCACCTCCATAATGTCTCAAAAATCTTCAAAAACTTATTTTAGCCTCATAGTGGACCCTAAGCAATCGAGTAAGGCTTCCTACCTCTTAATCTCTTGGTAATTCACCAATTGTGATTAGTAATGACTAATCATGATTAGAAATTCTAATCTAATTTGGGGCTTTTAGTCCCACATGCACCAAAATACAAGTTTCTCCTAAAAGGAAAACTATAAAAAGAGTGCACCTCATTCCTTTATATTTTACACACCATGCTTTGATTTACATCTCATATAATACATATGATTTCTAAGCCAAGTCTAATCCTTTCTTAAAACCTTCAACAATGTTAGTAGATGAATATCTAAAGTGACTTAACAAGTCATTTGGAGAGGTCATTTCACCATTGTTTGAGTAACAACCATAACCATTTGATTGCCCCTTAGGTCTATTTAGGCCCATGTTAGGTAATTGATCATATTAGTAGGCATGTTTAGTTAGTTTTTGCATTGTTTTCATACTAATTAAGCATTATTTTAAGCTTCTATCTTAATGTTACATTCCTAGACTTAGATCCCTAGCTAATTAGGTGGCAATGGTGTTAGCCTTCCTTGTTTACCTTTTTTATTTTCTTTGTAGATTTTAGGGGACTTTCTGCCAAATATCTTTAGAATCATGATTATCCCAGTGTTGATTGAGTTTGGTAAAAGGTAGATAATTAAATTTGATGTATAGAGAGAGTAGCATAAGTCGAAAATGGGACTAAACCCACAAAGTTTCGTAATTGTTGGTGACAATACATAAAAACATGGTGAAATGGGTCGGTCACAACGTAATCTAGGAACTTAGGATCATCCGACCCCAAAAAATGTTACATTTTATGCCCAAAGTGGTAAAACCTTGATGTAAGAGAGAACAAGAAAACAATTGAAATTTGGGATGACCAAATATTTTTAAAATCACGAGTACTCGAGTGTTGATTGAGCTTGGTAAGAGGTAGAGAATTAAATCATATCTTGCGAAAGCTTGTTGACAATTTGTGCACCCGTGCAAAAATGGGCAACTTGAAACTTCGTTACAATGGATGAAATTGGTGAGATGAACCTAAGCTAGGGGAGATTCTTTTAGTTCAATGTTGTTTCTATTGAATTAATTAATGATTACATAAAATCTACACTATGTGTGCTTTACACAAAACGTAATAGATCACATAGTCTGCAATTTCATGACTATCTTCAGTAAAAGAACACAAAGCCCCGAAGGACATATGTGTTATCTTGATGAAGACATTGTAGTGCAAAATAGATGAATTGTTAAGTTTTGGAACAAAAATCATAATTGCAATTGCAATAAATGATCGAGTTCATTGCTAAAAGTTACGGTATTGTTTTAAGTTTCTTTCCTTCATGATTAAGACATTTAATTATATTATTGAGTTGTTTAGTTCATCATACAATCCATATAAAAGTTGAAATGTAGAAAGAAATACACAACTCAATTTCAGAATTCAATGTTTTATTCATAAGGAATTTTAAATGTTCCCACACAAGTCGTGGGATGTAACTCGAAATTAAATTACAACTTCAAGAGTAAATTACAACTACTAAAGTAAGAGGTACATATGCATGAAAAAGAAAATAGAGGAGTATGAAAGAACCCATCATTTCCTTGGGTTTCTTTAATTTCAGTTGATGTATCTCCAACTCTAGCTTTGCTCTATCTTCATCCTTGCTCCTTAGCAAAAGCACTTGCCTAAAAACGGGAAAGGAAAAAGCTGTTAGTTTTTTGAGGTTAGGGTTTATTCATATTCCTATACTATCCAAATTCGTGCAGGTGGATGTATTAACAACAAGAGGTATAAATTACATGAGGATCAAAGGCACAACTGATAAAAGTAATTTTTTGTAGCAGTATACATGATTTATTCAGTCAGATATAATGAGAGAGAAGCAAGAGGAAAGCTATGGAATAAAAGAGAAGCCAAAAAGACAAATGTTTTCGACTAGTTTATCTCGAATGTGTAGATACATGTAAAAAGAAAGAAGTGATACATTACGTAAGTTGAAATAGAAAATTACTTTCATTTCAGTTCAAACTAAAGGCTAAAGTTAACTAGAATGATATGATATTACAATTTAAAACAAAATGGAAAAGGAAATGTAGGAAAATTTTGTGAGGATTCACCATGTAAAATGGATATTTTACATCTTTCCATCATGCTATTTCAAACTAATACATGCTTTAAAAGTTGTATATAAATAAAATAGTAATACAAAAAGTAGATAATGCATGGCATGGTCAAAGATAATAGTTATCATATTTCAGCTCTCAACAACGAGCCATGAAACATCTAAATGAACGGTTACAGTGCTAGATCAAAATTCAAGTGCACACTTTTAGATTGCATCAGAACAAATACAGAAATGCTACAATACCAATGGAGTACAACTATGACAAGAAAAGTAGAGTCATTTTTCTGAATATAAAGTCATAACAACCATGCAATCAAAGGAAAATTCAAGATACAAGGTTGATACAAAGTCTACATGGTTGTAGAACAAGTAAAGCCCCAAGTCTTCATAAATTCAACTCAAGAAAGTGTTTCCAGTTTAACATATAAGTGAATGGAGTAAAGATAAAAAGAGTATTAGAGTCAAATAATAGAAATATGAGGCAAAGATTTTAAGCTCAAAGCATCATTCAGACACAACTCAATTGATAGGATATAGAACACAACAATGATAAGAGTGTATTTTAAGTTCTACTGAGGGTTATTTGTGAAAATAATCAGCTATAAATGAATCAAAAGAGGAAACCGTCACAGGTTCAAGAGATGATCAAATGACATAGTCTTTATTGAAGGAAGGTATATTTGAAAGTATTCAACAAGTGAAGGTTAAAGCAATAAATTTAAAGAACACTATTTCACATAGTCTACATGCTTCTAGGAGTTATTGTTATCACTATTTTTGCCCCCAAAAAAAATTGATCACCACGACCCGTGCGAAGAAATTCAAAAATGGCTCTGTCGAGTGAATCCATGCTTCAAATCTAGCAAATATATTACAGGTGGGATCTAAAATGGAATAACAGGGTTGGGGAAGGAGAAGACAGTGTCAAAGAAACTAGAGGCTCAAAGGAAAAGAAACGATGAAGGCTCGAAGTCGTCGGGCTCTGAAATGACTCAGAACAAGCCCCAAAAATGACTAAGTATGGAGGAGACAACGGATGTTGCCAAGTGTCCAAATGGCGCACCTCTAAAGATTGAATCCAAAAGGGTAGACTCAAACAAGTGCCAGACCCCCACGTGTCCCAGGCCCAAAGAGGGGCAGAGTCAACAACTAAAAGTCAAAAGGCGGACAAGGCGGGCCTAAAAAAACTAAGTATAAAGGTGCTAGTGGAAGCTACCATGCATCATCTCGGTGCATCTCCAAAGGTAGATCCAAAAGTGGAGACCCAAATGAGTGCGGGCTCACCACATAGTCTAAGTTAAAAGTGGGACAGTGAGCCCAAAATCGACTAAGTGCAGAGAGAGTGCAAAACGGCTCCACGTGTTGCATCAACGTAATTTCAAGGCGCAACCCAAAAGGTGATTCCCAAACAAGTGCCATCTTGCCATGTATTTAGGGCCCGAGGAAAGTAGGAATGGACGTTGAAAAGTCTAAGAGTTTGTAAAAGCTTTCATGTGTCGACCCGGAGCTCTTTCAAAGGCAAAATATTGAGTTGGTTTCTAAACGAGCACGGACCTTCCATGTGTCCCGAGTCCAAAGAAAGGGACGAGGGTCGAATTGAATAGTCAAAGAAGAGATAGGCCGAGAGAGGAGCCAAGTGTCAAAGCCAACGATAATTCAAGAGTAAAATTTGGGGAAGGTTTCCAAACAAGCGCCAGGCCTCTACGTGTCCCTGGTTGATACATGACCCCCGAGCAAAAGGACTTAACCAAAACATGAAGAAACTAAGCGAGCCACAGAAGATGCCACATGTCATCCCAGCGTAACTTTAAAAGAAAAATACAAAGGTAGCCCCCAAATATGCACCAGCCCTCCACATGTCTCTGGTTTAAAAAAGGGGCCCATTTTGATAGTTGGTTCGTGCCATTTTGTACGAACTGATTTAGATTTCAAATGGGCATATCTTTTGACTCAGTGCTTGAAATCTAACAAATCGCACTTTGTTGGAAAGATATCGGCCTCGTCTATGCCACGGAGATCTAAAAATTTAATTTTGGAGAGGTTAGGTGGGGGAAAATGAAGAAATGTATTTGAGCTATTAATACAAGATCTATTTGCCCCAACACCTAGATCAGATTTGATCCGACGATCGTCGTTCCTCCTCCTTGAGGCTTCGAACAAGTAATCGATGCAGACATGACAGATTTGGGGTGGATTTATAAGAAACATTAATGATGTTGGTTGAGCTTCGAACTATTTTTCTCACTTCTCTCTCCTTCTTCCCTTTGTGTTGAATCTATAAAAGAAGGGTCGGGACTCATTGCAAAAGGTTGGACGTTTATGTTTTGTTCCCTCCCTTCTTCTTTTGTTCACAGAAGGATTTGTGGAGCTTTTCTAACCTCTCCTTTAGGTTGTAATGCAAGTTTTGCTTCTTGGCCACTACAATATATTATATCGACTTTTGAGTAATAATATATATGTTTGTGGATGTTCTCGACCCTCTCATGTATTTGTTGTTATCTCTCCGATCTCTTATTGCATTTTGGTCATCTGTGCATAGTGTTTGTATTACATTTCGTGGTCTATGTTAAACTGCAAAATGAGTGTCTAACATTCCTTTGGTGCATCACCTCGTTAGCTTAGGTTTATTTCCTTGCATCTCTTTAACCCTATCTCCTTGGAAAGATAGAGTAGATTAAAAATAGATCCTCTGTAATATATTTGTATGCACTTGAATAGAGGAATAGGAACTGACCTCAATCTGGAGAGCTCTCTCAACTCGCAAGGTCCCACACCTCGAGAGATGCTCCATGTTGTGCAATCATACTGAGAGTCTCAACCCATCTGGTTGTAGGCATTCAGGGGTGTTGCGATTCTACACTAATAGTTTTGTAACGCCCGGTGGGACAAGAAGTCTCCATCTTTATTGTAGTAAGATTTATGTGCACTTGTTATGATTTTAGCTTTTAAGAAGCTCTGAAACTGCACATCTGGTGACTCCAAAAGAGATAAAATCCATTGGTTTCAATAGTCCAAGCTTGTCAATTTCATGAGAAGAATACAAACAAGGTCAAGAACTAGAGAAGAGGGACTATTTGTCCATCTGCACTTGTCTCTAGACAAAAGGAGAAGGGGGAGAAGAGCCCAAAGGTCTCCATCTCAACCAAATAGAACCTTGTCAACACCTCCTCCTAGTAGGTTATTCTTTCAACCAACAAGGGTCCTCAGGCCAATCATAATGGCACAACCACCAAATCCTTATGTTAATTTCACTGGTAGTAACCCACTTGCTCTTAATGCACAAAATCTAGTCCTAGTGGCAGCATTAAAGAGCATCCCATATTTCACTGGAGAGAACCAGACTTCTCCTAGTGACCACATTCAAGATATTGCAAATGTCTGTACAATCCATGAGATCACTGAGATGGACATTACAGTCAAGTTGCTAGCCTCTTCACTCAAGGGTAAAGCTTCACAATGGTTCAAGAGTCTAACAATAGGCTCTATTCAAACTTGGGACCATATGTGCAGAGCTCTTCATGACGATTTTGGAGAAAAAGGAGATAATTTGTCCTTGTTGGAGCAACTGACAACAATCAAGAGAGCTCCTAACGAGAATTCAACAGATTTCAATCTCAGGTTTCAAAGGACATGGGATAGGATTCCAGTGGTTATAAAGCCCACAGATGAATGTGCCTTCTTATACTTTCTTAGAGCTCTAAATTTTGATATTGATTTAATGATTCAATCAATGGGAGGTAAAACCTTACCTGTAGCCTATAACATCTCTGTAAGAGCTAAAAATTTCTTAATTCAGGCTGGAAAACTTGCTCCTAGGCCACCCATGCCTCTATACCCAGAGTTAGGAGAGCCAAACACTATCCAGACACCCACATTGGCTCCTATACCTACTCCTAGGAATTAGAGTTCAGATGAAGCCTCCACCTCATCCTCTAGTACCTCAAAAGAGCTTCTAGGGAATGAGTTAGTAACTATCAAGAGGCAACAAGCTCAGAGTTCTAGGCCATATCAGCCTCAAGCTCAATACCAAGCTAGACCCCCATATCAGCAAAATAGGCCACCAACTCAGGCTATAAATTAGAATCAAAACCAAGGAAAACCTCAAGCTACTAGACCTTTCAGTCATATGATCCAAACACAACTTCAACATCAAGGGCATTGGTTCTAGCACAAAACAACATGGCACAAGAATATGATTGGTGTTTCCCATGCAATTAGCCTCATAACCAATCAATGTGCTTTAATGGTGCACTAAATTAGGCCTTGATGGTGCAAACCATTGGTGTGTCATAAGAATCTAGCCAAGAAGAAAATCAGCAACAAGGAGCTTAGCAAGAGGCACCTCCAAGTGAAACTATGCTTGTCAATTGGCAAGTGAAGACTTCTGTGGAATGAATCAGGCCCCTTCTCAAAATGTAGCTACCAATACACGGTCGAAAAATAGAAATATTGGAGAAGGAAAATCACCAAACTCAGGTAATCCTCAGCCCTCCATTACTTCATAAGGTATTGGCACTCAAAATGTAACTCCCATATATGCAGAGTCAGTCCAAGCCAACTTCCAAATCCACTTAGGCACCGGTTGTAACAATCCATGTGCACGAGGAAAATGTGCCGGGGAAGGGGTAGCAAAAGGATAGCCCATTTAATATCATTGAACAAATGTGAATATTTCGATGTGGGAGTCACTAGCCATTCCAAGATAGAGAGATTTGTTGTAGACTGATATGGCCAATTGGTCAGGCTCAAATGGACCCCCTAGCTAGCAAGAGAAAGTGCTTACCAATGCAGCTCAACCTGAGGAAACCATGGAGAACAACAAGGTAAGAACTTGAGGCCTCCTCTATTCTATGTTTCATTGATCATTGGAGACAAATTGGTACATAATTGTATGATTGATTTGGGGGAAAGTAGTTCTGTAATGCCAAAACAAATAGTTGATTAGCTAGGTCTTCAATACAAATTCATCTCCAAAGGGGTAGTGCAATTGGATGGGACAACAGTGACAACTGTTGGAGTCATCAAAGATTTGAGCCTCACACTACATGCCTGCCCCAATGTGACTATATTGTAAAACATATCAGTCATAGACTTGCCACCACATTTTACATTGTGTTTGTCGAGAGACTTCACTACTAATATTGGAGGCTATTTGTCTATTGATTGGTCACACATGCTTTTTAGAACAAGGTATGGAGCTAAGGCCATAATCAGATCTGATCCCATTGCAGATTACCATATTGAGTCTTATGTACCTAACCCAATCAATGCAAATTGTTTAGCCTTTGATTTGGAGGACCTCCCAAGCACTTGTGAGATAGATACCAAGGTGGGGTGTATCCTAGACTTGACTCTCGACAAATGGGTGAACAAGAGACATGCTTTTGACCCCTATAAAGAGATGGAGGAGTCTGAGCTAGGAGTCTACTGTTTGCATGAGGAAAATCAGCCTCTTCCCAACATCATTAAGCTAGACCACAAAGATGATAATGAGGTATGACAATTATTCTTTGATGGCTCAAGAAGTAGGCAAGGAGCTAGAGGAGGAGCTATGCTTGTCTCGCCTAAAGGTATGAAATACTACTCAGCCTTTTGTTTCCAATTTTCTTGTTCAAATAACACAACAGAGTATGAGGCTTTGGTTCATGGACTACATTGGGAAAGGAAATGAGGAATCAAGAATTTATAGGTGTTTGGTGACAGTGAACTAGTTACTAATCAGGTCCAAGGACAAAATGTTGCCAAGAACAACTGTTAAGGAGTTACAAGAATTGGGTATGGGACCTCATTGAGGATTTTGAGGCATTCAACATCAACTCCATCCCAAGGAAGAAGAATGAAGCAGCAAACAAATTAGCAGCAATTGGGGAAACATTTGATGTTGTGGAGAGTATCAAGAGTGATAAGCATCAGCCCCATATCAAGTTGGTTGTAAGGCTAGCTATCCCAGATAACAACATAAGTTGGCAAGTCTTTGAAAGAGATTAACAAATTGTCAACTTTCTACAAGAGGAAGTTGCGTTTCTCTCTAGCTATCAAGACATATTGGAGCAGCATATGGAGATCAAGTGGTACGATTGAGGACCAAAAAACTACCAAATGGTCTTGTCACTTTGGAATAAATTTTCAACCCAAATGACTAATTATGAAAAGAGAAGGCAAATATTCAGGTAAAGGGTGAAGATTCATAACCTATTTTTATATAAGAAGGCAAAACATTTTAAATTAGCAGGGTAAGTACTCAACAAGAAAGATCTGAATTTGTTTAAATCTGTCAAGAATTCCCAGATGTCTTTTCTTGGACTTATAAATATTTAAGAGGTTTCAACCCAAAGCTGGCACATCACACCATCGAGTTGGATCTAGGAGCTAAGCCTTTTAGACAGAAGAAAAGGCCAATAAATCCTCACATTAAGCCTCTCATGAGAAAAGAATTGAACAAGCTAATTGAGGCCAACATCATTTTTTTCTATCAAGAATTTTTTTCTATCACTATTTTTGTCCCCTGACAAAATTGATCAGCCACGACCCCGTGTAAGAAGAAATTCAAAAAACGGCTCTGTCGAGCAAACTCGTGCTTCAAATCTAGCAAATAGATTTGGATCTAAAATGGAATAGCAGGGTCGGGAAGGAGAAGACATTGTCAAAGAAACCAGAGGCTCAAAGGAAAAGAAACGACGAAGGCTCGAAGTCGTCGGGATCTGAAATGACTCAAAACAAGCCACAAAAATGACTAAGTATGGAGGAGACAACGAAAGCTGCCAAGTTTCCAAATGGCACACCTCCAAAGATTGAATCCAAAAGGAAAACTCAAATAAGTGCCAGACCCCCACGTGTCCCAGGACCAAAGAGGAGCAGAGTCAACAGCTAAAAGTCAAAAGGTAGACAAGGCGGGCCGAAAAAAACTAAGTATAAAGGTGCTAGCGGAAGTTGCCATGCATCAGCTCGGTGCATCTCCAAAGGTAGATCCAAAAGTGGAGACCCAAATGAGTGTGGGCTCACCACGTAGTCCAAGTTAAAAGTGGGACAGAGTGAGCCCAAAATTGACTAAGTACGAGAGAGTTTGCAGAGACGGCTCCATGTGTTACATCAGCACAATTTCAAGGCGCGGCCAAAAGGTGATTCCCAAATGAGCACCATCTCACCATGTATTCAGGGCTTGAGGAAAGTAGGAACGACCGTTGAAAAATCCAAGAGTCTACGAAGCTTCGGCGTGTCGATCGGAGGCTCTTTGAAAGGTAAAATCTTGAGCGAGATTTCTAAATGAGCATGGACCTTCCACGTGTCCCAAGTCCAAAGAAAGGGACAGGGTTGGGATTGAATAGTCAAAGAAAAAAATTGGATAGCGGAGGGAGCCAAGTGTCAACACGGTGCTAATTCAAGAGTAAAATTAGGGAAGGTTTCCAAACAAGTGCCAAGCCTCCGCGTGTCCCCGGTCAGATACATGACCCCGCCGAGCAAAAGGACTTAGCCAAAACATGAAGAAATTGAGCAAGTCACGGAAGATGCCACGTGTCATCCCAGCGCAACTTCAAAAGAAAAATACAAAGGCAACCCCTAGACATGCACCAACCCTCCACGTGTTTGGTTTCAAAAAGGGGCCTGTTTTGATAGTTGGTTCTGCCATTTTGTACGGACTCGATTCAGATTTCAAATGGGCATATCTTTTGACTCAGTGCTCGAAATCGACAAATCTAGCACAATTGGAAAGATATCGGCCTCATATATGCCATGGATATCTAAAACTTTAATTTTGGAGAGGTTATGTGGGGAAAAAATGAAGAAACATATTCGAGCTATTAATACAAGATCTATTTGCCCCCAACAACAAGATCGGATTTGATTTGATCTATCGTTCCTCCTCCTTGAGGCACCGAACAAGGAATCAATTTAGACACTACATATTTGGGGTGGATTTGCAGGAAACATTGATGATGGTGGTTGAGCTTTGAACTAGTTTTCCCACTTCTCTCTCCTTCTTCCCTTTGTGTTGAATCTATAAAAGAAGGGTCGGGGCTCATTGTAAAAGGTTGGACATTTTTGTTTTTGCCCTTCTTCTTTTGTTCACAGAAGGATTTGTGGAGCTTTTCTAACCTCTCCTTTGGGTTGTAATGCAAGTTTTTCTTCTTGGCCACTGCAATATATTGTATCAACTCCTAAGCAATAATATATATGTCTATGGATGTTTCTCGACCCTCTCATGTATTTGTTATTGTCTCTCTGATCTCTTATTGCGATTTGGTCATATGTGCATAGCATTTGCATTACATTTTGTGGTCTATGTTAAATTACAAAACGAGCGTCTAACATTCCTTTGGTGTATCACCTCATTAGCTTAGGTTTATTTCCTTGCATCTCTTTAACCCTATCTCCTTGGAAAGATAGAGTAGATTAAAAATAGATCCTCTACAATATATTTATATGCACTCGAGCAGAGGGATAGGAACCATCCTCAATCTGGAGATATCTCTCAACTCGCAAGGTCCCACACCTTGAGAGATGCTCCATGTTGTGCAATCATACTAACAGTCTCAACCCATTTGGTTGTAGGCATCTAGGAATCTTGTGATTCTACATTAATAGTTACCACCATGAAGATATGAAAAGGACAAAGTTATGATTGCCATGAATATGCAAACTACATTTACTACAATTGATGACGAGAGAAAATATACAACCGTAACGCTATGAACTCAATGAGCGGGATTCACTTTTCAAATGATTAGTATTTGCATGGAACAAAAATCACTTGCGGTTTCTGACCCGAATTAAAGGAGAAAACACAAATACTCAAATGTTATAGCATCGGGGCGAGCTAGGTCAACCATCAAAAGGAGATCTACAAAGCTTTGCTAAAACAAATTTCCTTCATTAACAATGCCTCTGAGAGTTGTACAATTGAAGATGAGAAAAATTCCATTCGATACAAGCACAATACATTATGAAATGGGAAATTTAATACTCAGCTTTGGTGAACTTTGGTCATTCTCATATCATGCATATGAATTTGGATATCAAGACAGGGTAATTTTAGTTATTACTTCTGATTTAGAAGATTAAAGCACACAACCATATGAATGGAAAGATTCAGAAAGCTAATGTAGAGAACATATCTCTTCCAGAATGTTGAAATTAACAGAAAAATCGGGAAAGTATCTCAGGTTTGTTCAAATAGGGCATCCATAGCTTCCAGGCCAAGTTCCCAGAGCTCAAACAGAACAACAAGTGAAAGAAAAAACCCCATTAAAATACAGAGTGATATTGGGAAAAATAGTGGTATATAATCCAGACCTCATCTCGAGCTACAAACTCACGCAAATCCCAAATATTGAAAAATAGAGCCCACTTGGGAAATGGCTTAGTGAAAACAAATCTAGATGAGTTCCATAAATACAAGAGAAGTTCATGCAAAGCATAGCCATGAAGCTATGAAGTCACCCCAAGTGAGTAGATGCACACCATGCAAACCCTCTACAAGGGCGGCGAGGTGAATGACCCAGTACAAACTCACAAACCAACTCATGAGACAGACTAAGAAAGAAACTCAAATTGACACGAATGTAAAGAAATGGCATATTTTAGTTTTTCTAGCAAAAGAAATACGAAACCTCAATGAACATAAAATTATGGTGACCCTTCTCGCACAATACCCAAAAATAATGCGAACCCGGAGTTCGAGGAAGAATGGAAATGTAGCAGAGAATAATAATAACCATATTCGCAATCGAATAACAAATTTTTATAAAGAAATTAGGAAATAAATGAAAAGAAACTTACTAGTTGGAGTCGAGAGCAACAAACCCTCATTCTATATTACAGAGCTCTAAAAGCTTGAAAAAACCATTAACAACTTCAACATTGCTCACCAACATAGAAATTAGAGTTCAAAATGACCAAGTATCATCGGCCACCATTAAAATATCCTTGCGCATAATCCGAAAGGTCTTAGAAAGACCAAGCAGAGAGATTCAAAACTCATCAATGGTAGACACCTCAAATGAGAAAGACAGAGAGCTCAAGCATCTTTAAAACACGCTAGAGAGATCAAACACTTTCACTCACAAAGCTTCACAGATTCAAAGAAACCATTTTGAATAGTTTCCGAGCTCAAAGATCAAAACAATGACAACATGGAGAAAATTTTCTATGGCTTTGCCCAAAGGACAAGAAATCAAAATGAAATGATCATTAAGGTTCAAGTGACCTTTACCATGCGAGATCGAGAAGTGAGTTAGTGAAACACAACCACGGTGAAAGGATCGATGGAGGAGATTAATCAATACTCGGATCAACAATCAAAATATCAAACCAATACTAACTCTCTCTTGAACCATAGTTCAAATCACCTACCCCATTAAATGCCAAGCCAAAACCCTAACCGAGGGTCAGAATGCTTAATGGCTTCAAATTAGAAAGACGAAAATAAACAATGAAAAATTTAATCACCAACTCCTATGCAAACCACCATGGTTACTTGATGCCACCGAAAAGGAAGGGGTGAGTCATCATGGTGAAGGGGACCAACCCCATTGAATATAATTGCAAATTGACCTTATAAGGTCTATGTTCAAACAAATATTCTAATGTGCCGACCAAATCATTCCAACATGCCAATCAAAACCAATGAGGCTCGTGATATGGCGACAAGACTATAGTCTAAGCAAGAATAACCAAGGAGAACACCTTTTCAAATAATGATGGCACCAAAAGGTGAGTTAGTATATACACATATGCCATGGTCAAATGCCAAAGAATCATCAAAGGGGGTGAAAACTTATAATGCAATGTTTATTTCAGAAGACCCCAATAAACTATATGTGCAATGATGGGCCTAATGTGGGTCAAAATCCAATGAAGACCAAGTATGCACATCAAAGGTGGTCCCCACAGTGGGAGGATTTGAAAATGATACAGAGTGAAATTATTCATGTGCTCACAATGGTCCCCACACATTGGATGAATTTTGCAAGGTATTGTAAATAAATATTTATTTTCTTTCTCACACATGGATTTATTTTTGCATCCAAGGAGCAAGTATTAGAATGCTTTTTTTTTTAATTGCAAGAGGGTCAAGTTCTAGATGTCACATCAAGCACTAGAAGATAGAAATTGCATGCACATGGGAGAAGACTTGCTCATCAAGCAAGGTTTATTATCAACATAATTATTCACCTAGCTTTATTAAAAATAGAATAGTCAACTGTAGTTTGACTGAGTTGTATTTTGTAACCAAAGGCTATTAATGCCTCTTTGTATTAGCATGCTTATTTTTATTCCTTTATTTATTAATAAATAAAGGGTAAAAATAGGATGCATGGGCGAGTACAGATTTTAGTCTATTTTTAGGAAGGGTGGGATGAATAATTTTTTCTATATATTGTGTGTAATTGCAATCACAAAGGGAGGACTTTTAGATACAAGAGTGCTGAAGTAGATTTTGCCAGTTTTTCCCTCTAAATGAGAAGTATATTCTACCTTTCCAATTATTTGTAGTCTTGTGTATGTTTTATTAATCCTTGTGAATGTTGAATTCCCTGGTTAATCATCTTACCCTATTACAAATTCAGTAATTTCTGCATGATATTAATGTGCATGTGTAACTTAACAATATTGTTGTGATACTTTCCCTCAATACATCAAAGTGTTTGCCTTAATATTCTATAGAAAGCTATTGGCTTGTGCATCTAGAATTCATTCTCATATCAATTGTGCATGTGCTCAGTCAAAGACCTCACATAAATTTGGTGTATCACCCCAGTTTTGAATCCATTTACAATCATCTTTTACCCTCAAACCCCAAAAATTAGTTTAGGATACATTAAGAAGGAACCAACCTTGATACCGAGAGACTCACCTCAAAATAGGTATACCCACAAACTTGAGGTGTTTCCATTGTATCTACGAAAGAGAGAGATCAATTTTGCAAGCTTAGAACACTTGCAACCATCTCTCTATAGGGTGCAATTTTGAGAGATAAAAGTTTTTGGCACACCCGATGGGACAACGAATCAAATCTGTGAACAAATCACAACAATTTACAACAAATTTACAACAATCAAAAGTTACTTTTGGATTAACAAGATGCATAATTTATTCTAAAGTATTAAATATTTATTTGGTGACTTTGTAAAGCTGATTTCAGACCAGTTTTGTAGCTTGTTCCATGCCTAAAGTGACTACAAGATCATTGGTAAGAGAAATTCCTTCTGAGTTTATTTATTTACCTTTGAATTATGCAAGAAGAAGAAGATTTGGTAACACCCTACCTTATAGTAGGCCTGATTTTAACAACCCTCCTTCTAATCTTCCTTCACTTTGCATACCAATTTCTCTATTGATTCTAGTTTTCAAATGGCCATTCAACCACCTAGGAATTTTGTGACCTTTACTAATGACAACCCATTAGTAATTCTAGTTTATCATGATATCCCTAATGTTTCCATGAAAAGCTTTCCTTCATTCATGGGTGAAAATCAGGTTACACCTACAGAGCACATCAAAGATGTTGTAGCCATATGTGCAATCCATAATATTACTCATGAAGATGTGGCTTTGAGACTTTTAGTTGCATCCTTTAAAGGACAAGCCTTGCAATGGTATAGAAATCTAGAGATTGGAAGCATAAGAACTTGGGATGATTTAGGTGGTAAATTGCTGAAACAATTTCAAGATAATTCAGATCATTTATCCCTCATAGAACAGTTGTCTACCATTAGAAGAGCTCCTTATGAATTTATGGCTAGTTTCAACATTTGTTTTGTCAGATCTTGGGAAAGAATCCCAGCAAATGTTAAGCCTCAAGCCGACCATGCTTTCATTTATTATCTTATAGCATTTGACAATGATATTTAAACTATGATTCAGATCTATGAGAGGTGACACTTTATTTTGGATGCTTATCACATTGCTATAAAAGCTAAAAATAGTCTTATTCAAGCCAGAAAATTAGCACTAAGGCCTTTAATATCTTTTTAGTAGATTTGGCACCTATCCCATAGCCTATCACCATTATAGAACCTGCTATTGTAACCCCATCAGATGGCATGTTTGAATCTTTGCAAATTATGGGATAGTTCACTTCGATTGAAAATAGACTTGCATTACAGGAGGCCTTATCAGGGTCCTTATCAACAAAACTAGCAAAATAGGCAGCCTTACCAACACAATCAAAACTATATGCAACCTTATTAGTAAAGGCAGTTTGACCCAAAGGCTCCTAGTTCATCTAACACTTTAGTCCCAGTTAATATGGATATAAAAGAATGGTGTCAACCTTGTAATCAACCTCATTCAGCTGCAAGTTGTCCAAATGCTTTCCTGAACACAAGTCTTGTTGCACAACCTCAACTTGAGACATTTTTCATGCCTCAAATGGAGGGCGGGCAACAAGAAACTCATGTGCAAAAATCACCTGAATGAAACTTAGTCATTTTTAGTGAGGATGATTTCATTACAGTTACTACTAGGGCTCAAGAAAAGGCCCAGGAAAGTCAAAAACAACAAAATAGGCATGTTCTTCCCACAGTCACTGATAAAACAACAACTATAGGCCAAAAATCAGCTAACAGTTCTGTTGTTCCACATAAAATAGCAGGTTTTTTGGCTAGTAAAGAGCAGCAAAAATAGCTACAGCCTGATCCAAGAAGATTATCTATAACTCAAATATTAAAAGCAACTGAAGAAGAATTAGTTTTCGCTAAAGCCTATGCTAAAATAGTAGAGTCTGTTTCTTAAACTATTTCTTCTTTTAACATTGTTGATGTAATGAAAAACATAATTTTAATATCTCAATATGGGATGCTCTAAGTATTCCAGGACAACAAGAGTTGCTTTCTCATGAACTTGCTAAGCTTTGTAGATTTCTTCAAAAACAACAGAAAAGGAAGTTCAAAAATAGATATGGTCCTTGGAACAATGGAACATGACTGCATTAAAAAAGTTAAATGGATGGTTCAAAAGGTTTTAAATGCTCAAGACATCAAGAAACCACCACCATTTTATTTTCATTGATTATTGGAGAGCATCTTGTTCATAACTGTATGGTTGACAGTGGTGCAAGTAGCACAGTTATGCTAGAAAGTAATTGCAAAAAAATGGGTTTTCATTATGAACCTATAGATAAGAGTGTGCTACAACTTGATGGGATTATAATGAATACAATTGGTGTCATAAGAAATCTAGAGGTAACATTACATGCTTGTCCGAACGTTTCCATATTGCAAGATATTACTATTGTGGATTTACCTCCTTACTTTGCTATATGTTTATCTAGAGATTTCACAGAAAAAATAGGAGGTTATCTCTCTTTAGATTGGTCCTTTTTGTTCTTCACTACATGTTATGGAACCAAAGTTACTATTAATTCTAAACCATTGGCCAGATTTCACATTGAGCCTCACACTTCTAATGCATTAGCTAATTATGTAGCCTTAGACCAGTCTAATTTCGATAATACAACTCATGTTTCAACACTAGATGGTGTTTCTAATATGTTTATGGATGAAAAAACACATGAAGAACATGCTCATGATCCTTTTAAAGAAGTTGAGGAACATTTGTTTAGTGTGTATTTCCTGCATGAGGAAAACACACCAATTCCCTTGTTTTCCAAAATAGAAAATGCAGCAGAAGGGATTTGGAAGCTTCATTTTGATGGAGCTAAGAACAAGAAAGGACAAGGAGCAAGTTTGATGCTCACTTCCCCCACAAACGAAAGGTATTTCTCAGCTTTGAGTCTCCAATTTTCTTGCACTTGTAATGTAGCTGAATACGAAGCATTAATTCATGGCTTACTTTGGGCCAAAAAGAGAGGTATTAGTGTGTTACATATTTTTGGTGATTAAGTTGATTATCAATCAAGTAAGAAATTTCAATGTTTGTAAGAATCCATTAATGAATTCTTATAGACATAGAGTTTCAAACTTAATGGAAGATTTTGATGTTATTAATATCTAGTCCATTCCTAGAACAAAAAACAAGCATGTAGATAGACTTGCAGCAATTGGTGCCAGTTTTGAAGTGCTAGAACAGATTAAAAACATTGAGATTCAGTCTCACATAAAGCTGATTGTCAAGCCTTCTATACTTGGTAATGATTTGAATTGGCGAGTTTTGAAAATGATGAACAGATTTGTAGGTTTTTGCAGTAAGAAGCTAAATTTTCTATAGTAAATCAAGATAAATTGCGACACTTATATGGTGACCAAATTGTTCAATTAAAGACGAATAAATTACCTCGAGGTTTGGTCACATTAGAAGACATCTTCAACACTGATGATCAATTAAGGAAAGACAAAACAAATATGTCAACACATGCAGACAATTATGAAGAGATCTTAGTTGATGATGGTAAGAATTTATTTATTGGAAAGGTATGTTCTTTAGCTGAGAAAATTTTCTTTTATCAATCTTTGTAAGGAATTTAAGGATGTTTTCGCTTGGAAATACCAAGATCTGAAAGGTTTTGATCCCAGTTTAGCACAACATACTATTGAATTACAACCAAATTCCAAGCCAGTTAGGCAAAAATAGATCTTTAGTAAATCCCAAGATAGAGCCTCTAATGAGAAAAGAGTTATCTAAGTTGATCGAATTAGGTATTATCTTTCCAGTTAAGCATTCAAGTTGGGTAGCCAATCTTGTTGCTGTCCAGAAAAATAATGGAGAAATCAGATTATGTGTAGATTTCAGAGATCTTAATAAACCTTTACTAAAAGATCATTACGCACTTGCCCAATATGGATCATATTTTAAGAACAGTTTCTAGTCTGACAGGACTATCTCTTACGGACGGTTATAGTGGATACAATCATATTCTACTCGAGAAGAAGATAGGTACAAAACAACTTTAGCACCAAGTGGGGTACTTATGCTTACAAAAGAATACCTTTTGGCCTTTCAAATGCTTTGGTGCAATGATTCAACATGCAATCAACATGGATTTTCATAGTTTGTTAAATAAATGCATACTGGTTTATTTGAATGATGTTACTTGTATTTTCAAAAAAATCAGATGAACATCTAATACATCTAAGGCAAACTTTTCAGTTGTGCAGGCAGTTTGGAATATCTTTGAATCCCAAAAAGTCTATCTTTTCAGTACATCAAGGTAAATTACTTGGTCATATTGTTTCTAAACAAGGTTTAGCAATTGACCCTTTTAGAATTGAAGCCATATGACAACTATCATTGCCTCATCGAGAAGAAGGCATTACAGAGTGCACAGGAAAAATCAATTTTGTAAGAAGATTTGTTCCGATTTTGTAGCATTGGTTAAACCATTGACATCTATGTTAAAGAAAGAAGACTTTCTCTTGGACCAATGAAGGGATAGAAAGGTGTAAAGCAATTAAAATAACCATCTCTCAAGCTCCTACTCTTGAAAATCCAAATTTTGATAAAGACTTTAAAATGTATGCACTTGCAAGAGCTGAAACAATCTCAACCATATTAACTCAAGTTAATGATGAAAATATTGAGCAGCCAATTGCTTTCTTTGGACAAAGTTTGCATGATTACAAAACAAGGTACATATTTCTTGAAAAACAAGTACTTTCAGTAGTCAAAGGACTAAAGAATTTTAAGTACATGCTTTCAAACAACAAAATTCACGTTCTTGTTTCTCATCCAAGTGTAAAAGATTTCTTGTTAAATAAAGAATTGAATGAGAAGAGAGCAGGTTGGATAACGAAATTCATGGAATACTATGTTGATATCCATGTTGTGAAGATAGTTCGAGGTAAAGGTTTGTGTGAGCATCTAATTTTGATATGGAAAAATAATAGGCTGCAGAATCAGAAGATCCAAAACAACATGTTGAAGTTACGTATTAGCAATCAGATGTTATGATGCAACCAAGAAATTAGCAACCTAAGCTTGTTCAAGAAGTTCAAGAATCAAGATAGATGACTAATTTAGTTTACTATCTATAGCATGTCACTTATCCAAAAGGTATGGACAAGAACAAACAAAGATATTTCATGTCACAAGTTGTACCATATGTCTTCATTGATGGTGTGTTATTTAAAAGAGATATAAATGGAATATTGTTACGATGTGTTGATTATGATAGAATTCAACAATTATTATTTGAATTCCATGAAGGACCTGCAAGAGGTCATTTTTCAGCACATACCACAACCTTAAAAATTATGAAAGTTGGTTACTATTGACCCAACATATTCAAATATTGTTTCAAATGGATCAGAAAGTGTAAGAAATGTACTTTCTTTGTTGGAAAAGAATGTTTAGCTTCGCTTTGCCTTTACAACATATTTCAGTTGATCAACCTTTCATGTAGTGGGGTCTTGAATTTATTGGCATGATAAACCCACCCTCGTCACAAGGACACAAGTGGATTTTGACTACTACAGATTACTTTACACACTGGACTAAAGCAATAGCCTTAAAATATGCTAATGAAACTTCGATACTATCCTTTTATGAAGGTATAGTTTATAGATTTGGTGTTCTAGCAACTATCATTTCAAATAATGCTTTAGCATTTCTTGGTGCAAAGGTAAAAAATTGGCATCAACCATGGAATTTATTTAAGTTCTTCATCTAATTATCACCCACAAGGTAATGGGTTGGCTAAAAGTACTAACAAGAATATTTTAAGGATCATCAGAAGAACACTACAAGATAACTAGAGAGCTTGGCATTTAATGTTGAATTCAGCACTTTGGGCTGACAAAGTGACTCCTAAAAGATTAGTTGGCAATTCACCATACAAGCTTGTTTATGGAAGAGAAGCAAGAATGTCTATTTCAGTTGAGTTACCTACACTAGATTTTCTACATCAAATGGAGTTGCTTGATAACGAATCTACGAGAATTAATGGAATTAGAAGAGCTAAGAGATCAAACTCATGTGAACATGGAAAAGAATCGAAGCTAGATGAATAATACTTTTGATAAGAAGGCTAAGTTCATAATCTTCAATGAAGGAGACATTGTGTTGAAATGGGATGTTGATCGTGCAAAGCCAAGAAATCACACGAAGTTCGATACAATCTGGAGTGGTCCTTATATGATTTCAGCTTGCAAAGAACACAATGCTTTTCAACTCTCAAGGTTGAATGGAGAGGAACTTCCCATTCTGTTAATGGTATGTTTCTCAAACATTGTTATTAAAAATCCTACAGTGTTTATTTAGAGTAGGATTTCCCTTTTAATAAGTGTAGTTCATGCACATTGTAATGTTTTTCAATTCAATAAGTGCATTCATGCACGTTATCTGGTTTACCAGATCCTTTCCATTTTAGTTCATTTTGGAAGGGTTGGACATTTAGAAAGGTAGAATTTTACTACATGCTTTGGACTCCATGCCCAATGGACAAGAGCAAGGCACATGTTTACAAGCTAGAAGGCAGTTTTTCTCGTAGGATCGCCATAAATGTTGACAATTTTTGCACCGTACAAAAATGGGAAACTCGAAACTTCGTTACGATGGATGGCATTGGTGAAATGAACCTAAGCTAGGGGAGATTCTTTTAGTTCAATGTTGTTTCTATTGAATTAATTAATGATTACATGAAATCTACAGCTATGTGTGTTGTTACAAAATGTAACAGATCACATAGTCTGTAATTTCATGACTATCTTCAGTAAAAGAACACAAATCCCTGAAGGACAGATGTGTTATCTTGATGAAGACATTGAAGTGCAGAATAGATGAAGTGTTAAGTTTTGGAAAAAAAATCATAATTGTAGATTGCAGCAGTCAGAGTTCATTGCTAAACGTTACAGGTATTCTTTTAAGTTTTTTCCTTCATGATTAAAACATTCAATTATATTATTGAGTTGTTTAATTCATCATACAATCCATATAAAGTTTAAATGCAAAAAGAAATGCGCAACTCAGTTTTAGAATTCAATGTTTTATTCATAAGGAATTTCAAATGTTCCCACACAAGCCGTGGGATGTAACTCAAAAGTAAATTACAACTACTCAAGTAAGAGGTGTTATCTATCAAAATTGCACCTGTAGAGATGGGCTGCAGATGTTTTAAGCATACAAATTTTATCTCTCTTTCGTAGATATAATGAAAACACCTCAGTTCTGTGGTTATACCTATTTTGAGGTGAGTCTTACGTATCAAGGCGGTTCCTTATTGATGTATCCCAAACTGATTTTTTGGGGTTTAAGGGTAAAAGATGAGTATAAAAATGGAATTAAAACCGAGGTGATACACCAAAATTGTATGAGGTCTTTGATTGAGTACATGCACAACTGATATGGAATGAATTTCGATGCACGATGCTGTGATTTTCTAAATATAGTTAAGGGTAAACACTTTGATGTATTAAGGGATAAAATCACAACAATACTGCTAAGTTACACATACACATTAATATCATGCAGAAATTACTAAATTTGTAACAGGGTAAGATGATTAATTAGGGAATTCAACATTCACAAGATTAATGGAAACATACACAAGACTGCAAATAATTGGAAAGGCAGAAAATACTTCACATTAAAAGGGCAAAACTGGCAGAAAATTGCTTCAGCACTCCTGTATCTAAAAATTCCTCTCTTTGTGCTTTGCCAAAGCACACAATATATAGCAAAATTAATTTACCCACCCTTCTTAAAAATAGACTAAGGTTGTACTTGCCCATGCATTCTATTTTTATCCTTTATTTAATAATAAATAAGGAATAAAATAAATCAAACTAATATAAGAGGCATTAATAGCCTTTGATTACATCATAATCAAACTGTAGTTGATTGTTCTATTTTTAAGAAAAGCATGGGTGAATAATTTTCTAATAATAAATCTTGCTTGATGAGCAAGTCTCCTCCTAGTGCATGCAGATTCTGTCCTCTTGCTGATCTGTCCTCTTGTGAAGGCATGCAAAAATACTCCCTGTGAGTGAGAAAAATTAATTACATTAATTGCAATACTTTACAAAATAATTCATCCAAATATCCACTTGATGGGGACCACCTCTAAGCTCAGGTCCTGATGTTGACATCTGCATTGCATGATCCTTTGATGCATATGATGTTGACACATTTAACCTTTGTGACCATAGGAAATATTATCTCTGTAAGAAAAATAATGTTTACCTCTTGTGGGGACCACCTCATTCACATGCTCATGCTCCAATTTGTCTTCTGTCTTATCATGATAGGCATGTTATTGATTGGGTCTCCCTTAACATGGTATATACTAATCATGGTTTGAATCCATTTGAACATGGCATTATTGGCATCTTTGGTTTGATACATGGGTCTCTTAGACCATGGTTTGGATAATAATCATTGTTTGATTATTCGGCCCCCTTTTGGATTGATCATTGCATATGATATACTTGTCGGCTTTTACATGGTTGATAGTGATGATTATTGTTTTTGATTTTATATGGGGCAACTATAGTCAATAGGAATAATGTTTTTAATGAAGCTCAGTCCCCTCTGCCATGATGACTCACCCCTTTGAAAAAAATTTCGGTGGTATTTAACTCGGGTTGGGTTAATTGCAACCCTGGGTCTATATTGATAAGCTAAATCCAACGACGAATGTTGATCCTTTGACTTGCTTCATTTCTAATCATCGATCTTCTGATCCTTGATTAGGGTTTTGATTTGGAATTTAATATGGTCGGTGGCATTGAACATGGTTGGCACTTACTTTGAATTTAGTGAATGAATGGTAGTCATTGATTCAATGTACTGTGGTCTTCTCCACCGTGGATCTTTAACTCAAAAGAGTTAGGTTTGTTTAAAACACTATCAAGCTTCTCCTTTCTTCATTCTTACTTTCTTATTCTCGAGTGGTGAAGCCCTCGAAATATTTCTCCGGGAATCCATTTTTGATCTTCTTAAGCTCGGTTCCTTTGAGAATCGGAGTCTTAGAGCTCCCGTGCATCTGTAACCACCAATAATGATTAGTCAAGCTCGAAATTTGTCATTTTGAGGCACTGCAAGGTTATGAGGCTCAAATACTTGCACTTCCTTGTCGTTATGAGTCTGTTATTGGCCTCTATGGAGGAGTTCTATGTTCGAATTCTTTTTTTTATAAACTCTCTGTTAGAGCTTTTATTGGAAGTTCTTTGAGATACTTATTTGATTTCTTTGAGGTGATCACCTTTTCTATGGGTTCGAGCTTAGATAATCATCTTTGCGAAGCCCTTATGCATATATCTTTTGTCTTTCACTCTGTTTGAGCTTTTAAGCAAGGTGGTTGTGGGTGCTCGCCACCATTGTCATGATCTTCGAACTTGATACCGTGTTATGTGCATTATTGTTTGATGAGGGAATGGTAAGTCTTTGACCCCCTAAGTATTGTTGTTGCTTTTTTGTTGCCATTTCAAATTTGAGATTTTGATATTTAGCTCCTTCTTTGCATATTTTGTGATCTCCTGGAATGACCTTGGTCTCTGAGCTAAAACCCGTTATGGGTCCTTAGTTTTGGTCTTGATCTTATCACCATTTGAGGTTTTGCTCAACTTCGATTTAATCAGTAAGTCCTTATTTCTTACTCTGATTTTGCTATCCATTAATGGGTTTTGCGATTAAAACCAGAAACTGTAATTTTCTCTCTTAGATCTGCAACTTGAAATTGATTTTCAATGGGAATGTTGACTTCTGAAAGAAAAATTTGAAACTCTCTTTAGCTTGGATGTGCATGTAATTTTGATTCAAGGTTTTCTGTCTGAGTTTGTAATCTGAATGCTAGAGGGTATTCCTTTTTCTCTTTTTCTTGAAACGATGATAGATCTGAGTCCTTATGATTTCCATCTGGGTTACTCTGCAAATATCTGTTAATACTTTGAATCTTCTTGTATTATACATGGTATTCATGATTCAGTTTTGTCTTGCTAGATTTGGTCTCATAAGGTGAGCTATGATTTGATTTCTTGTGACCCATATTTGGGTATTCATATTTTCCTCGATGTAGAATGGATATTACTTTCTAGTCATTATTTGAATCAAAGTTCTGGTTTTGTCTATAATTGCCAAAAATAAATGAGTTCTAGCTCACTTTTATCATCCTGGGTACCCTCTAACTATGCTAGGAAAAGCATCTGTGTACTATCCTCTGATTCATTGAGACTGGTATAAGTCTTCTCATTGCTACTTTAAGTTGGGTCGACTCCCATTTCGTTTGAAACAATGACTCGAATGCTTTACAAAAATGGTATGGTTTTGATATTAGGATAACACCGTTCTTGTGCATCTCACCATTTCTTGAGCTCAAAGTTACTAGTCGTATGAATCTCCATCTAGGTGCAACATGGAACCATTCAGAAGGTTACCAAACTCTGATTTTCATGTTTTGAGCATATTCATGTTCTGAAGTTCTGTATTTGTTTGTTGTTGATAAGGGTCTCTGATGCTACTTGATTCGCTACTGATGTAGTGGTGTTTGATGCTCTGAGCCTGTGTTTTATTTTATGTTGAAACTCCTTGAAAATCTCTGAATCTAGATTTTATCATTTAGCTTGCAACTTCCTGTTTTGTTCATTCATGTAATGCTTATCTCCTTTCAATGGTTGTCCTAGCTCTCCCTAACTGCTATAGCATTTGAGAATTTGTGTTTTCTCCTTTAGTTGGCTATAATAAGCTCGGTCCTTATCATTTTGTTGGCACTGTTTGTGACCCTAGTGAGTTGGACTTGTACTTCAACTGTATTTACATCGTGCTTTTGGAAATGATACTCTACATTCTCCCATGAGAGGAGTTAATTTTGATGCATAACTCAGATTTTACTTCTGTACTTTCTTAAATGAGCTCATCATTTACACGAGAGATATTTATTTTGATTTTTGGTGACTCAAGTCTAGGTATTTTATTATTTTTCTCTAAAAATACACCTTGATAAGATACACCTAGTTATATATCTATGGACCTGTGCTTCTCATTGACTACTTTATTTGGTATCAATTCCTAGTATCCTGCTTCTGAAACTTGGGCTTTCACTTGATGATGCCTCGGTACTCGGTAGTTTTTTTAAATACTATCATGATCTACATGAATCCTCTGGATGATCCATTATATCATTTTGATGGTTTGTAATCCTTCAAAAGTGGGTATTGAGTTGATTTTCTTGGCATGAGGCTGAAAAATTGGCCTCTGTTTGATGGGTTACAAATCACCATGGTCCAATACAAGGTCTTTTTGATCTTGAGAGTGCATTCCTCTTTTACTTTTCTATAAAATTTGCTTCACACATTATGGCCTTAAATATGTCCTCAATTGGAGCTACACTTTGACTGTGAACCTTTTGATGTGAACCAACTATATTTATTTTCATATGTTTCCTGAATGATGATATTATGGCACTTGAGTTGTAACTTACTTGCAAGTCTATGAAACTTTAAAACTGGAAAGTGCTTCCATCTTAGCTTGTAAAAAGCTTCAAGTTTGGCTTGAACACTCTACTTTGTGAATTTTATAGCTATGAGAGGACTTTGTCATTTGTTTGATTTTGAATTGCTTTGGCCTGTAATGATGCAATTATTCTATTGTATGCAAATCTAATCTGTTGTAATTGATTGTACCTTTTATACTTCAATCTTTTAAATTTTCTTTTCATCGGCATAATTGTGTCTTTACTTACTTGGAAAGAGAAATGAAGATGAATAATTTTGTTAGGTCCTTCTTTATCACTTGGTCCCCAAATTGTATATTGTGTAAATGCTTCTTTATTCATTCTGTATTGATTTCAAGTTCATTATTTGAAAGCACATCTGCTCAAAGATGTGAATACAACAAGCATGAAATCTAGAGCCTTGACAATCCTTTATTTCCCTTCTCAGGTACAATGTAGCAAATTTGGTGAAGATGGTGGAGAGGAGTAGCAGGAAAACTCAATCCAAAACGATGAAAATCTAGGCAATGATGGATTTCATCCTTTCTTTGTTCACAACTTTACATATATGTCCTTTCATTGCATGCACTTGATTTCAGAGTTATTTCCACGGCTTGTGTGGGTTCACTGTACTTTTATTCCATATGAATAGATGAACTATTTTCATGTAATGAGATGTATATCTTTCCTTTCTATACTTTCTTTCATTTGAATGGATAATAATGAACTTGTACAACTCAACACACTTAAATAATTCACTTATGTATGGAAATAAATAAAAATCAAATGTACCTTTTGATGTTCATGGATGATTGAAATTTATTCTGCACCATGTTTGCAACTTCAGAACTTCATGTCTAATACATGTTGCCCTTCTTACCTTCCTTAGGGCCTTACAATGGTCGTTTACAGTTGTTGCATAGTTTTGACGAGGGTTTCAAATGGAATGGTTGCATCTATGAGACATGGTGTTCTATAACTATAACCTATTTGGAGTTTGATCCAAACGTGACTTCCAAGACTGTCCAAAACCAAACAATTAAAATCTGTATGTTTTCCTAGATGGTTGTCCCAAACACAGCCAAACTCGTAACTCAACCAATCTGAGAAACTTAAAAGTTTCGAGTAGACCTTTTTCGCATAAGGTGTGAAAAATGTCAACAAGAATACATATGCATGAAAAATAAAATAGAAGAGTATGAAATAACCTATCATTGCCTTGGGTTTCTTTCATTTAGGTTGATGTATCTTCACTCCAGGCTTTGCTCCATCTTCATCCTCGCTCCTTAGCAAAAGCACTTTGTACTGAAACTAGGAAAGGAAAAATGTCATTTTTTTGAGCTCATGGTTGATTCATATTCCTATACTATCCAGATTTATGTAGGTGGATCTCTTAATAAAAGGAGGTATAAATTACATGAGGATCAAAGGCACAACTGATAAAAGTACTTTTTTGTAGCAACATACATGATTTATTCACTCGAAATAATGAGAGAGAAGAAAGAGGAAAACTATGGAATAAAAGAGAGGCCAAAAAGCCTAATGTTTTCTAACCAGTTTATCTAAATGTGCAGATACATGTAAGAAGAAAGAAGTGATACATTCTGTAACTTGAAATAGAAAAGTACATTCATTTCAAGTTCAAACTAAAGGCTGAAGTTAACTGAATGATACAAGATTACAACTGAAACAAAATGGAAAAGGAAATCTAGGAAAATTTTGACAGGGCTTCGCCATGTAAAATGGATATTTTACATCTTTCCATCATGCTATTTCAAACTAATACATGATTTAAAAGTTGTATATAAATCAAATAGTAATACGAAAGTAGATAATGCATGGCATGGTCAAAGATAATAGTTATCATATTTCAACTCTCAACAACGAGCCATGAAACATCTAAATGAACTATTACAGTGCCAGATCAAAATTCAAGTGCACACTTTTAGATTGCATCAGAGCAGATACATAAATGCTACAATACTAATGGAGTACAACTATGACAAGCAAAGTAGAGTCAATTTTATGAATATAAAGTCATAACAGCCATGCAATCAAAGGAAAATTTAAGATACAAGGTTGATACAAATTCCACATCGTTGCAGAACAAGTAAAGCCCCCAGTCTTCATAAATTCAACTCAAGCAAGTGTTTCTAGTTTTAACATACAAGTGAATGGAGTAAAGAGCAAAAGAGTATCGAGTCACATAATAGAAATCGAGTCAAGATTTTAAGCTCAAAGCATCATTCAGATACAACTCAATGGACAAAATACAGAATGTAGCAATGATAAGAGTGCATTTTCAGTCTACAAGGTTTCTGTGTGAAAACAATCAGGTATAAATGAATCAAAAGAGGACATAGTCACAAGTTCAAGAGATGATCAAATGACATAGTCTTTATTGAAGGAAGGTATATTTGCAAGTGTTCAACAAGTGAAGGTTAAAGTAGTAAATTTAAAGAACATTATTTCACATAGTCTACATGCTTCTAAGAGTTACCACCATGAAGATATGAAAAGGATAGAGTTATGATTGCCATGAATATGCAAACTATAGTTACTACAATTGATGACTGAGAAAGCATACAACTATAACACCATGAACTCAATGAGCAGGATTCACTTTTCAAATGATTAGTCTTTGTATGGAACTAAGACCACTTGCGATTCTGACCAACTAAAGGAGAAAACACAAATTCTCAAATGTTATAGCAATCAGGAAGAGCTAGGTCAACCATCAAAAGGAGATCTGTAAATCTTTGCTAAAACAAATTTCCTTCATTAACAATGCCTCCGAGAGTTGTACAACTGAAGATGAGAAAAATTCCATTCGATACAAGCATAATACATTATGAAATGGGAAATTTAATACTCAACTGGTGAGCTTTGGTCATTCTCATATCATGCATATGAATTTGGATATCAAGAGAGGGTAATCTTACTTATTACTTCTGATTTAGAAGATTAAAGCACACAACCATATGAATGGAAAGATTCGAAACCTAATACAAAGAACATATCTCTTCCGAACGTTGAAATTAATAGAAAAATTAGGAAAAGTATCTTAGGTTTGTTCAGATAGGGCATCCATAACTTTCAGGTCAAGTTCCCAGAGCTCAAATAGAACAACAAGTGAAAGCAAAAACCCCATTAAAATACAAAGTGATATTGGGAAAAATAGTGGTAGATAATCCATACTTCATCTCGAGCTACAAACTCACGCAAATCCCAAATATTGAAAAATAGAGCCCACTTGGGAAATGGCTTAGTGAAAACAAATCTAGACGAGTTCCATAAATACAAGAGAAGTTCGTTCAAAGCATAGCCATGAACTATGAGCAGTCACCTAGGTGAGCAGATGCACACCATGCAAACCCTCCATAATGGCGGCAAGGTGAATGACCCAGGTACAAACTCAAAAACCAACTCATGAGACAGACTAAGAAAGAAACTCGACAACACAGAATGCAAAGAAATGGCATATTTTAGTTTTCCTAGCAAAAGAAATACGAAACCTCGATGAACATAAAATCATGGTGACCCTTCTCAGGCACAATACCCACAAAATAATGTAGAACCTAGGTTCGAGGAAGAATGGAAAAGTAGCGAAAAGAACAATAACCATATTCACAATCAAATGGAATTTTTATAAAGAAATTAGGAAATAAATGCAAAGAAACTTACCAGTTGGAGTCGAGCAACAAACCCTCATTCCAGATTGTAGAGCTCTAAAAGCTCAAAAAACCCATTTACAACTTCAACATTTCTCGGCCAACACAGAAATTAGAGTTCGAAATGACTAGTATCGTCGGCCACCATTAAAATATCCTTGTGCACAACCCAGAAAGGTCTCCAAGAAGTCATAGGTCGTTCTCAGAAAGACCAAGCAAAGAGATTCAAAACTCATCAATGGCATCCACCTCAAATGAAAATGACAGAGAGCCCAAGTGTCTTTAAAAAATGTTAGAGAGATCAAACACTTTCACTCACAGAGCTTCATAGACTCAAAGAAACCATTTTGCAGAGTTTCAGAGCTCAAAGATCAAAACAATGGCAACAAGGAGAAAATTTTCTAAGGCTTCGCCCAGAGCACAAGAAATCAAAATGAAATGATCATTAGGGTTTGAGTGACCTTTACCACACAAGCTCGAGAAGTGAGTTAGTGAAACTCAACCACAGTCAAAGGATCGATGGAGGGAGATTAATCAATACTCAGATCAATGATAAAAATCTCAAACCACTTTGCCAAATCTCTCACCAACCACGGTTCAAATCACCTACCACATTAAATGCCAAGCCAATACCCCAACCTAGGGTCATAATGATCAACGGATACAGATCATAAAGATGAAAATCAATGATGAAAAATTTAATCACCAACTCCTATGCAAACCACCAGGGTTACTCGATGCCATCGACAAAGGAAGGGGTGAGTCATCATGGCGAAGGGGACCAACCCCATTGAATATAATTACAAATTGACCTTATAAGGTCTATGTTCAATCAAATATTCTAATGTGTAGAACAGATCATTCCAACATGTCAATAAAAACCAATGAGGCTCGTGATATGGCGATAAGACTATAGTCTAAGCAAGAATAACCAAGGAGAACACCTTTTCAAACAATGATGGCAACAAAATTTGAGTTAGTATATACACATATGCCATGGTCAAATGCCAAAGAATCATCAAAGGGGGTGAAAAATTATAATGCAATGTTTATTTCAGAAGACCCCAATAAACTATATGTGGAATGATGGGCCTAATGTGGGTCAAAATCCAATGAAGACCAAGTATGCACGTCAAAGGTGGTCCCCATAATGGGAGGATTTTAAAATTTTATAGAGTGAAATTACGCATGTGCTTACAATGTTCCCCACACATTAGATGAATTTTGTAAGCTATTGTAAATAAAATATTTATTTTCTTACTCACACAAGGATTTATTTTTTCATCCAAGGAGCAAGTATTAGAATGATTTTTTTAATTGCAAGAGGGTCAAGTTGCAGATGTCACATAAGGAACTAGAACACAAAAATTACATGCACATGGGAGAAGAATTTCTCATCAAGCAAGGTTTATTATCAGCAGAATTATTCACCCAACTTTATTAAAAATAGAACAGTCAATTGCAGTTTGACTGAGTTGTATTTTTGTAGCCAAAGGCTATTAATCCTCTTTGTATTAGCATGCTTATTTTTATTCCTTTATTTATTAATAAATAAAGGGTAAAAATAGGATGCATGGGCGAGTACAGTTTTAGTCTATTTTTAGGAAGGGTGGGATGAATAATTTTTGCTATATATTGTGTGCAATTGCAAGCACAAAGGGAGGACTTTTAGACACAGGAGTGTTGAAGCAAATTTTCCAGTTTACCCTCTGAATGAGAAGTATATTTTACCTTTCCAATTATTTACAGACTTTGTGAATGTTTAATTTCATGGTTAATCATCTTACCCTATTGCAAATTCATGTAATTTCTCCATTATATTAATGTGTATGTGTAACTTAACAATATTGTTATGATACTTTCCTCAATACATCAAAGTGTTTGCCTTAATGTTCTATAGAAAGCTATTGGCTTGTGCATCTAAAATTCATTCTCATATCAATTGTGCACGTGCTCACCAAAAACATCACATAAATTCAGTGTACCACCCTAGTTTTGAATTTGTTTTCAGTCATCTTTTACCCTCAAACCCCGAAAATTAGTGTAGGATACATCAAGAAGAAACCGGCCTTAATACCAAATACTCACCTCAAAATAGGTATACCCACAGACCTGAGGAGTTTCCATTGTATCTATGAAAGAGAGAGAGATCAATTTTATAGGCTTAGAACACTGCAGACATCTCTCGACAAGGTGCACTTTTGAGAGATAACAAAGCCTACTTAAGGGAAAACTTGGATAGATTGTCCTGATTAAGCTAGCACCAAATATCCCACCATTGTTGATTACAATGAAAAATAACATTGGAAAATACACAGTCTCATCTTTTTCATTAATAAAATCATAAGTAGTTTTGTCTTTAGAAGGAAAAATTGAATTTTACATCAAATGATGGTCCATCAAGGCGAGTTCTATTGTCATAATTACAGAAATATTCGACATGTAAGATACATTTGTGAAGAAATTGAATGTTCGACAATGTTTATTCCACACAAGATTCTCTTTAAGATTAGAGAGAAGTGGGGACCACCAAATAGATTGGAGACAATTTTTAAGATCACACTTTGACATATCCCATGTGAGGAAAGAATTAACCCAACATTTCCAAATTTGTTTCAACATGACAGAGGTTCTAATTTTGACAATGGTAGGGGTAAACTACCGATTCATCCAGATTAATATGATCCTATATTTTTCTCCCAATAGGGTGTTCATTAGCAATTAAGTAGTGAAAGATAATCTTCTAAGCCGCATCCCCTTTAATTGAGTGAACAATCCACTTTGTAGCTAAAAGAATTCCTTACAGACTAGGAATTAGGAAACTAAGAATTCCAACTTCACAATTCATCATTCAAGTATGTTAGGATACTCTAGAAATAAATATTTAATTACGTTTATTTCCCCATAAGAAATTTTTTATAACTATATCGAGGTTCATATAGGCGCACTAAGAGGGAGATATAAAATAGGAATAATAAATATGCACAATGTAAAATCTTAGTGCATGCAATGATTTTTTCAGCTAACGATTACTTTCTTGTTGACCTTGTCAAGAACATGATGCCAAGACTTTGTTGGTTTAGTATGAAAGGGAATATGTATGCCAAGAAGAGTAAAAAAGTATCATTAACAAGTTTATAGTGAAATATAATCTTGAAGCCTCATCCCCTTCAAGCGAGTGAATAATCCACTTGGTATCTAAAAGAACACCGTGTAGTTAGGAATTACAAAAACCAAGACCTCCAACCTCATGATTCGTCATACAAGTTTAATAGGCAACTCTCAAAAAAATATCGACTATGACCATTTCCCCAAAATAAAGTTTTAATAACTCTATCAAGGTTCTTATAGATCTTTGTAGGATGGAGATATAAAAGAGGAATAATAAATATGCACTCTGTAAAGTCTTAGTGTAGATAATGATTTTCCCACCTAACAATTACACTAATTGTTGACTTTGTGAAGAACATGATGCTAAGTCTATGATGGTGTAGTATAAAAGGAAAAATGTATGCAAAGAAGAGTAAAAAAGTACCAGGTTTCATCCACTTCCATTGATACTTAAGATCCCAAAGTGGGGGATCAACATAAGACATTTGAATACCTCGAGTTTTTTTAATCTAACAAATAACCTGAGGCCTTGCAAAAGATGTCTAAACAATTAAGGAATTATCAATGCACCTTTTACATTCCTCCAAAATAAGGAAGATATCGTCAACAAACTGATTAAATATCAACTAAATAGGATGATGGTGAAGGGAAATTCCTTAAACTAAATCTGCAATAACATAACTTCTCAAAAGATGACTAGGGGATTATGTTATTAGAATAAATAAGTATCCATCAAAGAGACAACTCTGTCTCACTAAACATTGCAGATCAATTCCTTGAGATAACCTACCTAATATGAAAATTCTAGCATTAGCATCTGAAAAAGCATCTGCACATGTTGAACAATTATTTTTCCAAGGCCTAATTTAACCATCATAGCAAGAATAAAGGGCCACTCAATTCTATCATAAGCCTTGGCAAATCCAACTTGAGAAACACATTTTTTTGATTAGAGTCTTCAACCCAAGCTATACCTTCAACAACAATAACAACATTATCCAAGATGTATCTTCCTAGCATAAAACTAATTTGATTAACATAAATAATTTTATGGAGATGAGTTTTCAGTTTTCCAAAGCCTTAGCTATGATAATATAAGGAACATTAAGTAAAGTAATCAGTCTCTAGTTATTAATCAAAGATGGATCCCCAACTTTGGGAAGAAGTGTAATATAAATTTGATTAATGATTGAGGCTAGAGAACCGGAGGTAAGAGCTTCCTGAGAAACCTTTTGGAGATCACGACTTAGGATAGACCACATCCTTTTGTAGAACTCACATGATAGACTATCTCGACCCAAAAGCTTTATGGTCAGCCATAACAATCAAAGCGTTGTTTAATTCTTCAACATTCAGTTGTTTTATATCGGACATAATCGATTCATTCCTGAAATTATGAGTAGTCTCAAGGAAGGAATGAAGAGCAACTTAATCCAAATTCATAGACTTAAACACCTATGTATAGTTGTACAAGAAGGTACCAAAAATGCTATCGGGATTGTTGATACTAGTCCCATCAATGTTGAGATGACTAATAACATGCTTCTTATTGGAGCTGTAATAATTTTTAAAAATCAACGAGGATTGGTCTGCATATTTTAACCAAGAGAGATATGCTTTCAAAATGGCTCACTTAGCTTTATGGACTTCCAAAATTATCATCTGTTGTCGCAAATAGGCAACATGATCATGTGTGTCTGTAGATACTAAATCACAAACTTTGGTACATTTCTAGGTCATAATCACATACTATTATTCATATGATTCCTAAGCGAGAAAACTAGTAATTGAAATCTATCTTTGGCCTCTTTTATGTCTTTCTAGTTTCCTCTTTGGTATAGTTGAAATTTTTTTCACTTGTGTAAAATGGGCAACTCAAAACTTTATCGTTACGATGAAAGTCATGGGTGAAGTATACCTAAGCTAAGGAAGTTATGATGTTATTAGTTACTGCTGAATTAATTAATGATTAAGTGAAATTTGTAGCTATGTGTGCTGTTACAAAATGTAACAGATCACATAGTCTGCAATTTCATGATACCTTTAGCAAAAGAACACAAAGGCCCCGAAGGACAGTTGTGTTGTCTTGATGAAGACACCGAATTACAGAGTAGGTGAAGTGTTGAGTTTTGGGACAGCAAACATAAGTGCATATTACATAAATCAGAGTTCATTACTGAATGTTACAACTTCTCATTAATGTTGTCAATTATATGACTGAGTTGTTTAGTTCATCATACACTCCATTTAGAAGCTTGAAATGCAAAAGGAAATACACAACTCATTTTCAGAATTCAATGTTTTATTCACAAGGAAGGTCAAATTTTTCCCACACAAGCCGTGGGATGTGACTGAAAAGGAAAGTACATCTACTGAAGTAAGAGGTAAACATGCATGAAATAGAAATCAAAGGAATATGAGTGAACCCATCATTGCCTTTGTATATTCTTCGTTGTGTAGATTGTCCCCCTTCCAGCTTGTTCCATCTTTGTCTTCACAATTCAAAGCATGGTACCTGAAAAGTAAAAGAAAGGAATCATCAATAAAGAGCTCAGGGTTAATCCATATTCCTACACTATCCTAATTCGTGCATATGAATCTCTAAACAATAGGAGATATAGAGTACTTGAAGATCAAACTGCATAGCTCACTCGGAAGTAGAAATAGAAAAGAGAATAAGAAACATGGACACAAGAGAAGCCAAAAATCCTAATTATTTCTAACTATTTTCTTAAAGTGTGCAAATACAAGTTACAACCAAGAAGAAAGAAGCATATACATGCTGAAAAGGAAGACCAATGTAATTGAAACTCAGATATTTTCTACAAATGGAAGAGGATTACAGTACTACAAAACAAAGAATATGCTTGCAGACAAGGTACATTTTCCATATTTCAGTCAAAGGAAAGGAATTCTGGGAAAATTTTGACAGGGCTTCGCCATGAAAAATGGACATTTACGAATTTTCCAGCATGCATGTAAAGTTGTAATGAAGCTTAAATACAATATTCAATCAGAAAAGGAAGTGAAATTACAACATCTCAAAGAAACGAGTCTTGCAGAGAGGAATTCAATACAACTTTCAGAAAGGATTTTCTGATTATCTCAGCAAGAATGTATTATACAAACTGCTACAGTGAAATACCCCATTCACAATAAAGCAAACAAGTTGTGTAATCAGGAAATGATCTAGGGTAGAGTATATTTTCAAATTTTGGGTTATCGGAAAGTATGATATAGAATGAAGGAAATTAGACCAGTCAAAATTATAATTCATTAAGCTAAATATCAAAATTTGAAATTAATTTAACTCTATAGGCATGAGTTACAAACTTACTACTCAGAGGTCAATGACAAACTCACCAACATGAAAAGATAAGTATCAAGCTCGAGTATAGATACTCATAAAAACAATGGCCATATTTGCAATCAAATGGCAATTTTGATGCAAAAGAATATCAAACAAGAGAATAGAGGTGAGAAAGGTTAATACTTTCATGTTTCTGGTTTATCACCATTTAACAAAGCAAACAATACAGAGGTTCAAACTGTGAATCGAAGACAAACACATGCCCAAGTAAAAATGACAAGTCCATTAATGGGTATTAGTACATCTAGGTATTCCGATCACTTATCCAAAATCAAAAGGAAAATGACTCCATAGACATGAGCCAAGATCACAGAACCAGTCGAGAATGTATGGCCACCTTCCAATAGGTGTTGAAGGTTTTTCCTCTCGAAGGAATGAACTCTCCGTGAGTTTCTCAAGCAAATCACAGACCAAGTAAAATGATCAAATTTCATTGATACAAAGTACATGAAGTTTCCAGATTTAGAAAATAACATGAAATACCAATTCACGGTCATAAAACCAACAAAAGATTTTGAACAAAAGAAAAGAATCAAGAATGTTCAAGTATTTTGAACAAAAAGAAGCCCTAGGGCAGCGATGAGATCCTCAATGGAAAATCAGCTATATGGATAAACATGGAAGGCAATTAGCACTATGAGACCGACTTTAAAGAACACGAAGGCAATGGAATTTCTAAGTGAGGACCAAAGAATCAAGAAGCTCACATGGACTCACTCCTACAAAGTAAAAGGACAATCATGGAAGCACCTGGCTTCCATAAACAATTAAGGAAAGGAGGCTACTTTTTGGAGCCCATCAATGGCTTCGCAGAACATCATCATTAGGTGTTGCCTCTTCATGGGTAACTGTTGAGAAATGAAAAGTACTTCAAAAAGCAAAGTTGTCCCCGCCTTGTACCATAGGTGATTGATAGGTTTTTTTCCCTTTCTGTTGTGTGTGTTTCCCTTCCTGTTGTGTTTTGTGTGTTTCCTTTCCTTCGTTTTGTGTGTGTGTGTAATCTTCCTTTCTAGAAGTTATACATGACTCCGTAGGGCCCAATGGATAAGGCATTGGTTAATGAACTATATGGTCTAATATTGAGATTCTGGATTCCCATGTCATGTCTTCACTACGCTCAATCAATTTCATGTCCCCAAGCTAGAACCAGCTGTTGTCGTGAAAATGTGCAACAAGGAAATTGGAAGTTTCCAAGCAAGACAACTATACCCCTATGGCAATTTTTTCATTCCTCAAAGACCCCCAAGTCAAATCACAGTCCGATCACACCCTATTTTATGTCAATTTAGTCCCCTAGGTGATTTAGGAAAGTCTATTCATTCCACCTAGGTGATTTTAGGGAGTTCTAAAAAGATGCTATCTTCTAGCAGTATTGGGAAGGGCTATTGCTGGCCTTCCCAGGACTAGATTCAACCCCTTGGAGCGGAACAAAAGGGCCAAATTCAACATGGAGATGAATGGAAGACCTTATAACATCATGGAAATGATCTTGGAAGGTTTGGGAAGTTTTGCAAGACTTGGAGCAGTCTGAGTAAAAAACAAGGTTCACAAGCCTAGGCGGTACATAGGCCTAAAATAGCTGCTGAGCTTCAGAAGAAGATTTTGGGAGCTCTAGATGGATTTAGAAGTAAAAAAACATCATCGAAATAGGATTCTAATACCTACATGATGGTAAAATAATATTTTTCACAACACCTTGGCGCATATGATTGATGAGCGTTTTCTCGTGCATAAGTGGAGTACCGATCAAAATTAGATTTTTCAGGGGATCATATGGCCGAATCAAGATTTCCAGATTAGGATCATATAAAATTTCACCAAGAAATTCCACCGAGAGCTCAAGTTATATTCGTTCAAAGTTACCCTCTCAAACACAGTTAAGGACTTAGTCATTTTTTTGAGAGGACACGTGTCAGCACGAGGAGCCTAGTAGGATTTCATGTCCCCGATGTCCCTAAGGTCAGGTACATCAGCCCTTAGAAAATGTTCCCAGTCCCCATGTGACCTCTGGGGACCCTCATATGACCTCTAGACTTGACAGATCAGCCCTCAGGTGCTTATTTGGAGTATGCCTTCCTTGCCGTCGGATCATGTGCCACGTGTCAGCTCCAGGACCACCGTGGAATTTGATGTCCCTTATGCACCTGAGGTGGGGGACATCAGACCTTGAAAAATGTGCCCATCCCCTATGGGAGTCATTTGGACACCCACGTGACCGAGTTTCAGCCCTAGGTGCATTTTTGGAGCATCCATTCCCTGTCGTTGGATCGGGCGCCACATGTCACCTCCAGGACCACCGTGGAAACTGATGTCCCTTATTTACCTAAGGTGGGGGACATCAGACATGGAAAAATGTGCCCAGCCCCCATAGGGAGTCATTTGGACACCCATGTGACCAATTTCCAGCCCCAAGTGCTTTAAAGCAACTTTTTCCACCTTCATTCCCTGTCGTCGGATCGCCGCCACATGTCGTCCTCTTGACCACTGTGGAATTTGATGTCCCTCACATCCTTAAGGTCAGCGAAATCAAGTCATGAAAAATGCACCCAAGCTTCTCCTTCCATGATTTCAAAAAATTCAAAAAATCTAACTACCGCTCAGTGCTTCCAACCGTTTCTTCCTCCCATGCACAGACAATCTTCATTCTTCCTCTGCAACATTCTACCATAACCCCGCCATTGAACATTTTTAGACCAGCTAGATCCAAACATTGAAACAAGATCCCTAAAGTGATTTTCAGGTCTTAGAAGGATCTTTCATCAAAACAAGAAGGAGAAACGAAGAGCAAGAAGAAGAAAACAGTGAAAATCTCGATAGCCTAAAAATGAAGATCTGAAGAAATATTGTAAGCCGGTGCATGAAACAAAAACCATTTGCTTTTGTTCATTCATCTATCCAAGACCATCAGAAAGAAACCTTAAAACTCCCCCCTCGTGTGATAGAGCAACCACAATGAAGAAATCTCATTTCGCTCAACGAAGAAAGAAGTGGGATTTACCGTCAAACCAGTTGTCGAATGAAGTAAGATCGCACATGAAGCATCGAAGAAAAAAACCCACATCAAAAATATAAATTTCTTTGCAAATGGAGGATAAAACCAGACCTGTAATTTCAAGGTCCATTAATGGTTGCCGTACCCAAAAGCACTGGGCCTGAAAATTAAAACTTTAAAATCTCTTGGACTATTAAGCGGGCGGGTCCGAAATTTCAGAGGGAGGATATTGGGAAAAAACCCATATCAAAAAAATTTGTTCCATGTCAATCCAACTCCCAAAGGCTAACTTTATAAAAATACCAAACCTACTACATAGGACTATTTTTTGGGAAAGTCGGAATAGAAGAACCTACGAAGGAGACGAAGACATTGGAGGTGCACTATAGCTGAGAATTCACTAGAACAGAAATTTTGGCACTTACTAAAAATAGTAAGTGGGCCCTCAAGCACCTACTAAAAATAGAAATTTGATCCAAAGAAGTGAGGAATGCAGGGAGAAAGGGGAATCAAGGTCACAACACTCAGCTAAGGATCGAGGGAGTTACTTTTTTCACACTTACTAAAAATAGTAAGTTACACTCAAAGAGAAGTTTTGGCACAATGGGATGTACAAGGCTAATCATTCAGGGGGACATCATTGTTCGGAACATCCTAGCCATTTTTCACAGGGAATTCGAGATCCACCTTAGTTCATTCAACTGGGTGAGCATTCGGGAGCTAATTTGGAGGAGTTTCACAATGTGCAAGGAGTTTGAAGATTCAGAGTTTCACTGCATTTGGAGCTTTCCATCAACGAGGATCAACGGACTTCATCGGGCAACATCTACTCTTCTTCTTCTCTCTCTCTCTCTTTCTCTCTCCTCTTCCCCCAACTTTCTCTCACTTTCAAATGTTCTAATTCTTCGTTGGGGTTTGCACTTTTTGATATGCCTTTAAGTCACTTAAAAGTGACTTTAGAAACATAATGTAAATTAAGTCACCTTGCTATTATAAAAGGGAATTAAATATTTAAAGTGGAATATGAACAGTCTTAAGTCATATTAAGACATATGGAGGGTCATGTGGAAGACAATAAGTCACCTCTCATTCTATAAATTATAATGACATTCCCATTGCAAAGGGTTGGTGCTTGATCTTGTAAACTCAAGAGTATATTGTAGCTTGAGAGAACAAAGGATATAGCCAAATTATTCCATTCCCCTCATTCTCAAATTTCCTCTATTTCTCCATTATGTACAACTTTGGTTTGAGCAATCAATACGAGGAGTTTCTAGCTTTCTTTGACTAAGGGGTTTCTTTATGCTTTATGATCGATAAGTTATATTTGGTCTTGTTGTTATTTAAAGAGTTGTTTCTTCTCATGAATGCACGTGTTGAAGTTTCTAACTAATGTGTGCAAGAATCGATTATCTCGCCTGCAGCATTAGCTCCCCTACCTCTTTTCTCACTCCCTTTCCCACTTTCATACAAAATCCTCTCTTGCAGGTATTTGTAAGATTTGTTGCAAGTTCGAGTGGAGTGTCCCTGTTGGATCCCCAATCGAAAGGCCACCACAATAATCCACCTTTTCACAAGCATATATATACAACAACTACACCGATTAAGTAGAGGGACTTAGATTCCTAGAGCATTGGTAATAAATCCATAAGTTTGTCCACCCAACAAATTTTCTTGCCAACATAATGCGTATTTGTAATTGCATGCTCTATTTTTCCCTTTGTCTATTATTAAATAAAGGATTAAAAATAAGAGGCATGGGTGAGTACAAACCTTAGGATATTTTTAGAGAGAGGGTGAAGCAATTTTTCCAGTTTTCCTTCGAGTGTGAAGTAATCTCTTGCCTTACCAATTATTTATAGCTTGTGTATGTTTTTGTTAGTCTTGTGAATGCAAATTCCCGACCAATCATCTTACCCTCGCTGCAATATTAGCAAATTCTCGCTTAATTTTAATGTGCATGTTAACTTATTAATGCTGTTGTGATATTTTCCTCAGTACCACCAAGTTTTTCCCTGAAATAATCTGCAGAAAATTGTTGGCTTGTGCATCAAGAAATCCTTCCTATATCAATCATGCATATACTCAATCAAAGCCCTCATATAAGTTTGGTGTATCACCTCAATTTATTTATTTTACAGCTATTTCTTACCCTTACCCCAGAGAATCAATTTAGGATACATCAAAAAGGAATCGGCCTTGATATCGAGACTCACCTCAAAATAGGTATACCCACAGACCTGAGGTGTTTCCATTGCATCTACAAAAGAGAGAGATCAATATTGCAAGCTTAGAGAACCTATGACCATCTCTCTACAGGGTGAACTTTCGAGAGATAATAGTTTTTGGCATGCCCAATGGGACAATGAATCAGATCTGCATGCAAATAACAGATTTACAACAGATTAAAGTTTACTTTCAGGAGCAAGCTACAACAATTTATTCTAAATATGTTATAATATTTTGGCGACTCCACAGAGCTGATTTCAGACTAGTATTGTAGCATGTTCCATGCCTAAAGTGACTACAAGATCATCGATAAGAGGAATTCCTTCTGAGTTTGTTTCTTTACCTTTGAATTCTTTTAGAAGGAGAAGAGTTGGTAATACATTACCATATAATAGACCTGGTTTTGATAACCCTCCTCCTGATATTCCTTCACCATGTATCAATTTCTCAATTAATATTCTAGTTTTTCAAATGGCTATCCAACCACCAAGGAATTTTGTGACCTTTACTAATGGCATTCCATTAGTAATCCCAGTTTACCATGACATTCCTAATGCTGCCATGAAAAGTTTTCCATCATTCACGAGTGAAAATCAGGTTACACCAGCTGAACATATCAAAGATGTTACAGCCCTATGTGTATTCCATAATATCACTCACGAAGATGTAGCTTTAAGACTTTTAGCTACATCTTTCAAAGGGTAGGCCTTACAATGGTATAGAAACCTAGAAATTGGAAGCATAATAACTTGGGATAACTTAGGTGAAAAATTGTTGAAACAATTCCAGGACAATTTAGATCATTTGTCTCTCATTGAACAATTGTCCACTATTAAAAGAGCTCCAAATGAGTTTATGTCTAGCTTCAATATCCACTTTTCCAGAACTTGGGAGAGGATTCCAACAAGTGTCAAGCCTCAAGCTGATCATGCTTTCCTTTATTATCTTAGAGCATTAAACAGTGATATCTCAACTATGATTCAGTCAATGGGTGGAGAGACACTTCGAATGCTTATGATATTGCTATCTGAGCTAAAAATAGTCTTATTCAAGCTGGAAAGTTAGCACCAAGGCCATCAATGCCATTTTTGGTAGATTTAGCACCTATTCCTCAACCTATTACAATCATAGAGCCTCTTTGTTGTAGCTCCATCAAATGATGTATTCAAAGATTTGCAGACTATGGGAAATAAATTGAATTCGATTGAAAACAAAATTACATTACCTAGCAGACCCTACCAGGCTCCTTATTAGTCCTACCAACAGAATCAACAAAACAAGCAGCCCTATCAACAGAATCAAAATTATAGGCAGCCTTACCGAAAAGGTAGTTTGACACAAAGGCTCCTAGTTCATCTAACGCTTTAGTCCCAGTTAATATGGCTATAAAAGAGTGGTGTCAACCTTGCAATCAACCTCATTCAGCTAAAACTTACCCAAATGCTTTTCTGAATCTGAATCTTGTTGCATAACCTCAATCAAAACATTGTTCATGCCTCAAATGGAGGGTGGGTAGCAAGAAACTCATGTTCAAAAAGCACCTGAACATAATTTAGTCATTTTTAATGAGGAGGATTTCATTGCAGTCACTACTAGGGCTCAAGGGAAGGTTGCTAAAAATCAAAAGCAGCAAAATAGGCCTATCCCGCTCATCACACCGACAAGACAACATCTACAGCTCTAAAGTCAACTAATAACCCTGTTGTTCCTCAAAAATCAGTAAGTGTCCTAGTTGATAAAGGTCATCAAAGACAACTACACTGATCCAAGAAGACTATTTATACCTCAGATATCCAAGGCAGCTGAAGCAGAATCAGTTTTTGCTAAAGCCTACTCTAAGACAGTTGCTTCTTTTAACATTTTTGATGTAATGAAAAATCATAATGTTAACATCTCAATGTGGGACACTCTAAGTATTCCTGGACAACAAGATTTACTTTCTCATGAACTAGCTAAGCTATAGATTTCTTCAAATACAACAGAAAAGGAAGTTCAGAAGACAGACATGGTCCTTGGAATGTTTGAGCAAGACCACATTAAAGAAGTTAAGTGGATGGTTCAGAAAGTTTTGAATGCTCATGACATCAAGAAACCACCACCATTTTATTTATCGCTGATTATTAGTGAAAATATAGTTCATAATTGCATGGTGGACAATGGTGCAAGTAGCATAGTTATGCCAAAAGTGATTACAGAAAAATTAGGGTTGCAGTATGAGCCTATAGAAAGGAGTGTCTTACAACTTGATGGAACTACAACTAATATGGTTGGTATAATAAAAAATTTAGAAGTGACATTACATGCTTGCCCAAATGTTTCTATTTTGCAAGATGTTACTGTTGTGGACCTACCTCCATATTTTGCCTTGTGCTTATCTAGAGATTTCACTGGCGAAAATAGGAGGTTATCTCTCTTCGGATTGGTCCTTATTTTTTACTACATGTTATGGAACTAAGGTTACTATCAATTCAAAACCATTGGCCAGATTCCATATTGAGCCTCATTCTCCAAATGCAGTAGCTAATTACTCAACTTTAGAGCAATCTGATTTTGATGATGTAGCTCAAGTTTCAACATTATATGGCGTTTCTAACATGTTTATGGATGAAAAGACAGGTTGAAGAACATGCCCATGATCCTTTTAAAGAAGGTGAAGAACATATTTTTGGTGTGTATTGTATGTATGAAGAAAATACATCACTTCCCTTGCTGTCCAAAATAGAAAATTCAGCAGGAGGGATTTGGAAGCTTCATTTTGATGGAGCTAAGAACAAAAAAGGACAAGGAACAGGTTTGATGCTCACTTCCCCAACAAGCGAAAGGTATTTCTCATCTTTGAGTCTCCAATTTTCATGTACCTGCAATGTAGTTGAATATGAAGCATTAATTCATGGCTTACTTTGGGCTAGAAAGAGAGGTATTAGCATGCTACAGATTTTTGGTGACTCTGAGTTGGTTATCAATCAAGTAAAAAACTTTAATGTCTATAAGAATCCATTAATGAAATCTTACAGACATAGAGTTTCGACTTAATGGAAGATTTTGATGCTATTAATATTCAATTTATCCCTAGAACTGAAAATAAGCATGCAGACATACTTGCAGCAGTTGGTGCTAATTTCGAAGTGCTGGAACAAATAGAAAACAACAAAATTCAGCCCCATATTAAGCTAATTGTCAGGCATTCTATACTTGATAACGAATCAAATTGGCAGGTTTTTGAAAGTGATGATCAAATCTGTAGGTTTTTGCAGCAAGAAGCTAAGTTTTTTGTAGTTAATCAGGATAAATTACAACATTTATATGGTGACCAGATCATCCAACTAAAGACAAATAAATTACCTCGAGGTCTTGTCACTTTGGAAGACATCTTCAAGTACTGATGATCAGTTAAGAAAAGACAAAACTAAGATGTCAACGCATGCTTTGATAACTATGAAGAGATTTCAATTGATGAAGGGAAAAATTTACTTCTCGGAAAGGTATGTTCCTCACTGAAAAAACAGTCTTTTATTGATCTTTGCAAAGAATTTAAAGATGTTTTCGCTTTGAGATATCAAGATCTGAAAGGGTTTGATCCCAATTTAGCTTAGCATACTATCGAATTATAGTCAAATTCTAAACCACTCAGGTAGAAACAGAGGCCTATAAATCCTAGAATAGAACCTCTTATGAGGAAAGAGTTATCAAAATTAATTAAATCGGGAATTATTTTTCCAGTTAAGCATTCAAGTTGGGTAGCAAACCTTGTTCATGTTAGGAAGAAGAATGGAGAAATCAGATTATGTGTGGATTTCAGAGATCTTAACAAGGCATCGTTAAAGGATCATTACCCACTACCGAATATGGATCAGATTTTGAGAACAGTCTCAGGCTCAGATAGACTATCTCTTCTAGATGGTTATAGCAGATACAATCAGATTTTAGTCCGAGAAGAAGATAGATATAAAATAACTTTTACCACCAAGTGGGGTACTTATGCTTACAAAAGAATGCCTTTTGGTCTTTCAAATGCCAGTGCAATGTTTTAACGTGCAATGGACATGGCTTTTCATACCTTATTAAATAAATGCATCCTTGTTTATTTAGATGATGTTACTATATTTTCAAAAGATTCTGAAGAACATCTAATTCATTTAAGGCATACTTTTTAGTTAAGCAGACAATTTGGAATATCCTTGAACCCTAAGAAGTCTATCTTTTCAGTACATCAAGGTAAACTACTTGGCCATATTGTTTATAAAAAGGTTTAGTAATTGATCCTTTCAGATTGAAGCTATATCACAACTATCTTTGCCTCGTCATAAGAAGGCATTACAAAGTTTCCTTGGCAAAATCAACTTTGTTAGAAGATTTGTCCCAGATTTTGCAGCATTGGTTAAACCATTGATGACTATGTTAAAGAAAGAAAAATGTTCTCTTAGACCAGCGAAGGGAGAGAAGGTTTTGAAGCAATCAAAACAACTATCTCTCAGGCTCCTACTCTTGCAAATCCAAATTTTGATAAATATTTTACGATGTATGCACTTGCAGGAGCTGAAACAATCTTAGCTATTTTAACTCAGGTTAATGATGAGAATATTGAGCAGCCAATTGCTTTCTTCGAGATAGAGTTTGCATGATTACGAAACAAGGTACACATTCCTCAAAAATAAAGTACTTTCAGTAGTTAGAGGACTAAAGAATTTCAAGTATATGCTTTCGAACAATAAAATCCATGTTCTTGTTTCTCATCCAAGTGTGAAAGCGTTCTTACTAAATAAGGAGTTAAATGAGAAAAGAGCAGGCTAGATAACAAAGGTTATGGAATATGATGTTGATATCTAGGTTGCTAAGACAGTTTGAGGTAAAGGTCTATGTGAGCATCTAATTGCTGATATGGAAAAACAACAAGTCATGGAACTGAAGATTCAAAATAGCACGCTAAACTTTGCGTATCAGCAATCAAATATCATGGTCCAACTAGAAAATCAGCAACCTAAACTTGCTCGAGAGATCCAAGAATCAAGGTGGATGACTGATTTGGTTAATTACTTACAGCATGACACCTATCCGGAAGGTATGGATAAGAATAAACGAATATATTTCAGATTACAAGCTATTCCTTATCTTTTCGTTGATGGTGTGTTGTTCAAAAGGGATATAAATGGAATCTTGTTGCGATGTGTTGACTATGATAAAATTCAGAAAATACTATCAGAATTCCATGAAGGACTGTAGGAGGTCACTTCTCAGCACGTACTACATCCTTAAAAATCATGAAAGCAAGTTACTATTGGCCTAGCATATTCAAATACCATTTTGAAAGGATTAGAAAGTGTAAGAAATGTGCTTTCTTTGTTGGAAAAGAACGTTTAGCTTCGCTGCCTTTATAGCCTATTTCAGCTGATCATCCTTTTATGCAGTGGGGTCTCAACTTTATTGGCATGATAAATTTGCCTTCTTCACAAGGACATAAGTGGATCTTAATTGCTACAAATTATTTTACATGATGGACTGAAGCAATAGCCTTGAAGGATGCTAACGAAACTAAATTACTATCCTTTTATGAAGGTATAGTTTACAGATTTGGTGGTCAGAAACTATCATATTAGATAATGCTCTAGCATTTTTTGGTGCTAAGATAACATATTGGGCTATCAACCATGGAATCTATTTAAGCTCTTCATCTAATTATTACCCACAAGGTAATGGTTTAGATGAGAGTACTAACAAAAATCTATTAAGGATCATCAAAAGAACACTCAAGGATAATCAAAGAGTTTGGCATCTGATGTTGAATTCAACACTTTGGGTTGACAGAGTGACTCCTAAAAGATTAGTTGGCAATTCACCATACAAACTTGTGTATGGAAAAGAAGCAAGGATGCCTATTTTAGTTGAGTTACCTACATTGGATTTGCTACACCAAATGGAGCTACTTGAGAATGAACCATTACAAGTTCGTTATGCAGAGTTAATGGAATTACAAGAGCTAAGAGATAAAGCCCATTTGAATATGGAGAAGAATCATAAACAAATAAAGAAGACTTTTGACAAGAAATCCAAATTTAGAGTCTTCAATGAAGGAAATATTGTGTTAAAATGGGATGCTGATCATGCAAAGCCAGGAAGACACTCAAAGTTTGATACACTCTGGAGTGGTCCTTACATGATTTCAACTAGCAAGGAGCACAATGATTTTTAGCTTTCAAAGTTGAATGGAGAGGAAATTCCCATTCATGTGAATGGTATGTTTCTCAAATACTGTAATTGAATATCTTATAGTGATCGTTAGAGTTGGATTTCCATTCAATAAGTGTAGTCTCTGCACATTGCATTGTTCTTTATTTCAATAAGTGCATTCGTGCACGTGATCTGGTTTACTAGATCCTTTCCCAGTTTTAGTTTCATTTTGGAAAGGTTGGACCTTTCAGAAAAGATAAATTTTTGTTACATGTTTGGACTCCATGCCCAATGGACAAGAGCAAGGCACTGGTATATAAGCTAGCAAGCAGCTTTCCCCACAGGATTGCTAGAAATGTTGACAATTTTTACACTTGTGTAAAAATTGGTAGCTCGAAACTTTGTTACGATTGATAACATTGGTGAAGTATACCTAAGCTAGGGGAGATTTTTTCAGATTATGTCATTACTACTGATTTATTTAAAAGATTACATGAAATCTATAGCTATGTGTGCTATTACAAAATGTGACAGATCACATAGTTTGTGATTTCATGACTATCCTCAGCAAAAGAACACAAGCCCCAAAGGACAGTTGTGTTGTCTTGATGAGGACATCTAATTGCAGAATAGGTGAAGTATAAAGTTTTGGAACAATAAACATAAGTACAGATTGCAGAAATCAGAGTTCACTACTGGATGTTACAGGTTCTCTAAATTCTTTCCTTCATGATTAAGACATGAAATTATACTACTGAGTTGTTTAGTTCATCATGCAATCCATACAGAAAGAAGAAATGCAGAAAGAAATATACAACTCATTTATAGAATTCAATGTTTTATTCATAAGGAGTTTTCAATCATTTCCCACACAAGCCGTGGGATGTAACTGAAAAGTAAAGTACAACTACTAAAATAAAAGGTACACATGCATGAAAGAGAAAGTAAAGGAGTATGAGTTAACCCATCATTTCCTTGGGGGTTCTTTTCGTGATCGAAGCATCTCTACTCCAGATTTTCTTCATCTCCATTGTAGAGGCCATTGTACCTGAAAAGGAGAAAAATAAAACTGTCAGTTACGAGCTCAGGGATCAAACCATATTCCTACACTATCCTATTTCGTGCATATGAATCTCAAATAATAGGAGATATATTCTACTGGAGGATCAAACTGCATACATGCTTATACACTCAGAAAGAGGAAAGAAGAAAGAGAAAAGAAAAGAAAACATGGACACAAGAGAGGCCAAAAGCCTAAATATTTTCTAACTATTTTCTTAAGTGTGCAGGTACAGGTTGTAGCCAAGAAGAAATAAACAAGTCATAAGTACATGCTGAGAAGAAGGAAGAGTGTAACTCAAAGTTCAACAACCATTCTGCAAATGGAAGAAGTTACAAGACGGAAGAGAGAAGTACATTTTTCAGTTTGCAACGAAGAAGAAGAATCAGATTTCGAGAAGCTAAAGAAAAGAAAAGATTACAGCTAAAATACAAAAGGAGGAATTCTGGAAGAATTTTGACAGGGTTTCACCATATAAAATGGAAATTTACGACTTTTCCAGCATGCATCAAAGCTATAATGAAAGGAAATACAATATATAAATACAAAAAATAAAGGAAATTATACTTTCAACCATCAAATTGAAGTATTTCAAAGCATTTATTATAAGCCAACCAACTGAAGAGAGATGAAGTTACAAGATAAATCTACAAGTACAACATTCTACAAGTACAATTTTCAAATTTATTAGGTATCAACTACATAGAATGCTACAGTATAACTTCAGGATCAAAATAAATGCAAGATTCACAGTTTTACAGAAGGAATGTCACATTCAAGGTATTCAAGGAGCTATAGGATATCTAATAGACTCCAAACAAGAAAGACTAAAGCTGTAATAACTCAGATTCAAGCTCAAAGCAGTGGAACACAGAATTTTACAAGTATGCAGATGCCAAGTACCTGGCAACCATCAAAAGAATAAACAGTGGAATAATAAATATGGATACCTAGATAGTAACATTCAGGTCTGAAGTTAAGGGCTCAGAAGGCCGAGACATGTAGAGGAATCAAATTCACAAACTACAATAATGATGTCCATGCAACAGTTACAGGAAACCATAAAATAATGATTCAAAGAAACAACTATGGGAACTCCAGAAATCATTTTACCAGGCCATCAGATAACAAAATCAGAGCAAGAAATGATACTTACTAGTTTGTCGAAGTTGAGAAAGTCATCAAAAAAGCTCGAGCAGAGTAGGTTTAACTCGAAAATGACCAAAGCCGAGTCACAAAACACCGAAAAACACAGAAAGAGAACAATTATCATTATTTCTCGAAGGACAAAGTGACAGTGATGAAAACAATCAAATTACTTTGTTCAGAGGTCAAACTTACCATCTTCATTGGTGGAAAACACATAGAGCTCGCCAAGTGAAACTTCAAAACAAAGTTTCTCATAACTGGAAAGTGGTGACCGAAGGAAAAGACCCATCACTACTTGTTATCTCTTGAAAGTGCACCCTGTAGAGAGATGGCTGCAAGTTTTCTAGTCTTGCAAAAATTGATCTCTCTCTTTCATAGATACAATGGAAACACCTCAGGTCTGTGGGTATACCTATTTTGAGGTGAGTCTCTGGGATTAAAAGGTCGGTTCCTTATTGATGTATCCTAAATTGATTTTCTAGGATTAAGGGTAAAAGATGGTTGTGAAATAACTGGATTGGGGTGATACACCAAATTTATATGAGGGCTTTGACTGAGTATATGCACGATTGCTATGAGAAGGATTCTTGATGCATGAGCCAACAGTTTTCTGTAGAATGTTTAAGGGAAAACACTTGGTTGTACTGAGGGAAAATCACAATAGTACTGATAAGTTAACATGCACATTAAAATTTAGCAGAAAATACTGAATTTTGCAGCAGGGTAAGATGATTGGTCAGGGAATTTGCATTCACAAGACTAATAGAAACATACACAAGACTGCAAATAATTGGAAAGGTAGAAAATACTTCACACACAGAAGGAAAAACTGGCAAAAATTGCTTCAGTACTCCTATATCCAAAAGTCCTCTAGAGAATCTCCTTTGTGCTTTGCAAAGGCACACAATATATAGCAAAATAAAATTTCCCACCCTTCCTAAAAATAGCCTAAGGCTATACTCGCCCATGCATCCTAATTTTATCCTTTATTTAATAATAAATAAAAGGATAAAATAATACAAACTAATGCAAGAGGCATTAATAGCCTTTGATTACATCTCAGTCAACTGAAATTGACTATTCTATTTTTAATAAGGTTGGGTGAATAATTTTGCCAAAAATAGATTGCTTGCTAGGCAAGTCTCTCTCCATGGCATGCAACTTGTCTCTTCTCTGTTTTGTCTTCTTGTGAAGCATGCAACAAATCAATTCTCTACCTGTGAGTAAATAATTCAAATATTTGTAATATTTACAAGGGAAACATCCAATGTGGGACCACCTGCCATGTGTACATGTTCTGATGCTTTGACATCTCTTTGGCTTCCAAAGGTCACAAAAGTGACATACTGCCAATCATCTCTAGCTCCTTGAAGTGGGGACCACCTTCACTTTACCAAGTTTGGCCACCTTAGTGGACTTAGCATATACTATGGTTTTAAAACATGAGGGGAACTTTATAAAGGCCACCATATTATGCTCGACCACCTTTGATTATTGTCGGCCTTGGCATATTATAAGATTCACCTTTTAGGTGATCATGATGTATGATTTGGTCAGCCCTTTTACATTATTCGGAGCATCCACTAAAGTTTAGACTTTTGAAAGTCATTTGCAATGATAATTTTGGTGGACACGTGGGCTATCCCCTTCTCTACGGTGACTCACCCCTTGGCGACTTGGTCGGTGGAAAATGTAACTCTGGTTGAGTTTGCTTTGATTGTTGCGATGATTTGGTGCCGTGGATTTGGTGTCCTGTCTGATCACAGACCGTCGATCTCTGACCTGTAGTTAGGGTTTCAGCTGACATTTAATGTGGACGGTGGCATCTTACCCAGGTGGTTTGCATTGATCATGGAGCTTGATTTGAGGATGTTGATCTGTGTACCTTTTCTTCTCTACCTTTGATTCTCTGACTATGGTTGAGTTTCATTTAACTCACCTCTCGAGCTCATGCAGTAAAGGGCAATCGACCTTAATGATCATCTCATTTGGTTTTCTATTTCACGGGTGAAGCCCTAGATTTTTTTGTATTGAAGCCATTGTTGAAGCTTCCTGAGCTCTGATCTTCAGAAAAATGATTCTCAGTTGTTCTTCACTTCTCTTGATCTATTCTGCAGGGTCTTATGGCTGACATTTTTGGTTATTTAGAGATCTGCATACTTTGTGAGGTCTTGAAGTCAAAAGGGCCCGAGCACTAGTATATTTTTGTCTCTGCGAGCTTGTCTTTGAAGTGGCCACCATGGATGTTCCATTTGAACTCTGTAAATTTAATTTTTGAAGCCTTATGCACGCATCTTTCATCTTTTGTTCTGTAAGAGTTTTTTGAGCAAGATTTGGTTGATCTTTTTACCAGTTATCATTGTCTTCGAGCTTGGATTTTCTGATAAAAAGGTTTTCTGCCTTCTGCGGGTTCTTTGAGGTTTCTTTGTGGACACCATTTTGATCCTTCGAGTTCTGTGCGGTTCTTCCATCCTTCGACGTTGCATGGTTGTGAGGGTTTTGATATGGATTTCTCATGAAACCTGACCACTATGGAGTTCTATTTTTCACAATGGCCACCATTTTTCTTCATTCTGATGCTCATGCTTTTGATGCCTCTAGATTCACATTCCCAAGTTGATTCTATTTTGTGGAAGCTCATTTTTGCATCAATGGCTGCCTCTCCTGTTATGGTTCATAGCACCATTCACATAAGGTAAGGACTCGGTATCTCTACTTCGTTATTAGACTTTGACATTTGGAATGACTTGGATCTCTATTTATTGATGGAGGCCTTCATCAAACATTTCATCCAGTTCTTGTTATCCTTTACACGACATATTTTGACATGGGCTTATTAAATCTGTGATTATCTTTGGCCACCAAAGCTTTGTATTTGATTCTAGGTGCCTTTCGAAGATCTGAACCTGATGATTCTCAAGGGTTGTTTGTATGGTCTCTAGAAAATATATTTCCTAGTCATTTCTTTGAGTTTTCACTTCGAATACATGTATCAATGTTCTGAGTTGAACAAAAACTCAATAATATTTCAAAGCAACTAAGGCTTTCGCAAAGCACTATAGCTTGGATTCCTGTGTGATTTCGTGGCTCGGCCTTGGTTGTCTTTGAGTTGAAGTCATTTCTGAGCTTGATCTTCTTCTCATGACTTGATGACTCCTTGAGGGTTTTATCATTCTTTGTGTGAGCTCAAAACTCTTGTATCTATTCTTGAACCTGAATGCATTCTCTGAATGGCCTCTCATTTTACTTTCGATCTCTTTACAGAATCCAAACGTTGAAGCCATATTCGGGTGTCTACTTGAATTGACTTATTTTTCTCTAAATCTGTGTACCCAAGATGGGATGGCATATTTATGTGGATTTATAGGTTTTTGCATCAATTTTCTAGGCTCGAAATGTCATGACTGCCATGATGAAATTCAAGTTTTCCTTGTTCATGCTTTTGATGGACCGAGTTGTCTGATTCTTATGATAAACAATGAGACGGAGTAGTGCTTGTTGAATATGTTATTTTATGTCTAAAATACCTTTATGTAGGTTCCATTTAATGGTTATAACATGACCCCCTAGAAATTCACATATCAAATCTGTACCGATTGATATTGAAGATATTTTAGGAGCTTGTGGTCTATACAACAATATCTTACTCCTTTGTTTGGAAAGCATTTCTCTTCTTGAACTGTTCCATACTCAGCTTTGAAGCTGACTATAGCTTGTCTCTGCATATAATTACATGCTCTAAAGCTTTCGAAGGTCTTACCTGATGTTTCTTTTTTCTTATTACATAGGTGCCTTGGGGTTTGCTCTCTTTTTGAGCCTTTGGTGTCTTTCTTGGGAGTTGTAAATCACTTCTTGATCTATGCAACATCATTTAGAAGGCATAACCCTTCATTCAGACACTCTGTTGAAATATTGTACTCTTATTCTTTTGCTTAAATAATGTACTTCCCTTTGATGTTCTCTTTAGTTTACTCAAATCTAAAATACTTGACTGTGAAAGTATAATAGTAGTTGCATTGTTTCTATCTATGAACCTGTAATCTGTAAGTGCTTTTCTAAAAATAGAAGCAATATTTTAACTGTTTTAGATATTATTTCCAGGGCATATACCTTGATTTAGATGCTTTATTTCCTTTCTACAATTGTTTCTTACTTAGATGCTTGCTGGAAAATTTGAAATGTTGATTTTTCATGGCGAAGCCCTGGAAAAATTTTCCCAGAATCTTTTCTTTAATGCATTTCTAGAAATAGTAGTTGTATTTTCTAATTCAGAATACGAAAGTAACATTTTTCTTGCTGAACTGATATAGCAATTGAGAACTGAAAACATGTTAGTTGTTTATCTTGATCATGTGATGCTTTTCTACTCCTGTATCACTTATTTGATTTGCATAGTTCCTTTTAAGCACGTAGTAATTGAAAACAACATGATGAAAAGTTGTAAATGTCCATTTTACATGGCAAATCCTCACAAAATTTTCCAAAATCATTCTCTCTCATCTTGTTTCAGTTGTAATCCCTTTTTTCCATTTAGCTTCAGCTTCTTGAAATCTAATTCTCCCTCTTCTATGCTGCAACTAAAACAAGTGTTTCTATCTTCCACTCTCTCTTTAGTACTGTAACCTCTTCCATTTCAGAACAGTTGTTGGAACTTTTAGTTACATTCTTCCTTTTATTGCATACACTTATGACTTGTCTATTTTTTTTTTTGCAAAACCTATACCTGCACACTTAGGAAAATAGTTAGAAAATAATTAGGCTTTTTGGCCTCTCTTATGTCCATGTTTTTCTTCTTTCTGAGTGAATAAAACATGCATGTAGTTTTGTTCTTTAAGTAGAATACATCTCCTATTAGGGGAAGATTTATATGCACGAAGTAGGATAGTGTAGGAATATGGTTTGATCCCTGAGCTCGTAACTGACAGTTAACTTTTCTTCTTTTCAGGTACAATGGCTTCTACAATGAAGATGAAAGAGAAACAAAATATGGAGATGAAGATGCTTCAAACGAAGAACAAAAACCCCAAGGCAATGATGGGTTCACTCATACTCCTTTGCTTTCTCTTTCATGCATGTGTATCTTTCTTTTCAGTAGTTGTATTTTACTTTTCAGTTACATCCCATGGCTTGTGTGGGAAACATTTCAAAACTCCTTATGAATATAACATTGAATTCTGTAAATGAGTTGTATATCTCTTTCTGCATTTCTGCTTTCTGTATGGATTGTATAATGAACTAAACAACTCAGTAACACAATTGAATGTCTTAATCATAAAGGAAAGAACATTGAATAGAACTTGTAACATTCTGGTAACGAACTCTAATTTTTGTGATCTGCACTTATGTTTGTTGTTCCAAAACTTTACACTTCACCTATTCTGTAATTGGATGTCCTCATCAAGACAACACAATTGTCCTTCGGGGCTTGTGTTCTTTTGTTGAGGATGGTCATGAAATTGTAGACTATGTGATCTGATTACGTTTTGTAACAACACACATAGTTCTGATTTCATGTAATCTTTTAAATAAATCAATAATGTAATGACATAATTTGATATGATCTCCCCTAGATTAGGTATACTTCACCAATGCTATCCATTGTAACAAAGTTTTGAGTTGCCCATTTTTTTACAAGTGTAAAAATTGTCAACAACTACTTTGCATGAAGGCTCGAATAGAGCGAAACAAGAATGTTGTAGACCCGATAGAGTGACAAGCACTCATTTTGTAAAATCCAAGCTCATGGATGATAACAACTAGCAAAATAATGATTATTTAGTGCTCAGAAAGTTTCAGACAGACAAATCTCAATAGGGAACGGTAAAATGCAAGTCTTCAGAATTATAGAAGCCTGCAGAAAGAGCACATACCCATAACGGTTTGCAAGACCATCGAGCCAAAAGAAAAGGAGTGCTCAGAATCCACCATTAGCTTGCACGAGAGCTCGAGCAGAATGAGACAACAAGAAAGCAAACCCAAATGGTCAACCAAAAGCTGAGTTTGAAGCACAGGCCGAGAAAGAAAATGACCAAGTATTGCAAAGAAGCTTTCAAATGAAACGACCGTGATGCAAACCAAGCTCCAAAATCTCATATACCCAATGGTCGCAGAGAACTCAAACTCAAAAGAAGGACTATGAATGACGGCTTAATAAAAATATTAAAAAAATCAAAAATCTGAGCTCATCGATGCAAAAACCAGATAGCGAAATATCACACAGAGATCCTGAAGACCAAACGAGCAAAGATCAAACATAAGTGAGCTTCATGGAAGTCAGTAAGAACCATAGTTTTCAAAATAAACAAAGTCACAGAGATTACGAAGACCATAAACCTAAAATAACCGAGCTTCATCATAAATAACCATGGCGTCAAAAATTTTACCAAGGCTTCACCCATGGGCTAAATAATGAAATGAAATGATCATCATGTTCAAAATTTACTTCTACAACCAGCTCGAGATTGGAGTCAATAAACCCTTACCAATGATCAATCATCGACGATCAAGATTCATCCAGGTACAAAGATCAATGGCCGGTGATTGTTCACAGAATTCAAAACAACCAACAACAGTTAAGCAATCAACCATAATAAATGCAGATCGAATGCGAGTAACCACAGGTCAAGGATCAACATCCACAGTAAAAAAGGATAGAGATCAATGAATGTGAGCAAAGCCAGGTTCTAATGCAAACCCAGGAGTTAACAAACCCTAACCGCAGTTAGGTCAACTTTAAAAATAGAGCCACCGACAATATTTCCAAGGGGTGAGTCACCGTGGAGAAGGGGACAACCCACGTGTCCATCAAACAAATAATCATTACAAATGACTTTCAAAAGTCCCACCTTAGTGTATGCCTTCAATTCAAAATGCCGACCAAATTATACCCAATAATCACCTAAAAGGTAAATTTCAAACTATACACTTCCAAATGCAAAGGCCGAATAACATACATGCAAGTATTAACCAAAAGGTGGTGAAGAGATATGTCTATTAATCAAAATGGTTGACCCTTTTATATTGCTAAGTCCACCAAGGTGGCCAAACCAAGTAGATTGAGGTGGTCCCCACTTCAAGGAGGTAATTGGCAGTATGTCATTATTGTGACCTTTTGAAGCCAAAAGAGATGTCAGCATCATAATATGTACACATGGTAGGTGGCCCCACATTGGGTGTTTTCTTTGCAAATATTGCAAATATTTTGATTTATTTACTCACAGGTAGAGAATTGATTTTTTTGCATGCCTTCACAATAGGACAGAATAGAGAAGAAGACAGAGTTGCATGTTCATGGAGAGATACTTGCCTAGCAAGCAACCTTAATTTTAAGCAAATTATTCACCCTCCTTTTCTTAAAATAGAACAGTCAACTTCAGTTTGACTATAATGAAAGTAAGGCTAATAATGCCTATTTGTAATTGCATGCTCTATTTTTCCCTTTTGTCTATTATTAAATAAAGGATTAAAAATAAGAGGCATGGGCGAGTACAAACCTTAGGCTATTTTTAGAGAGAGGGTGAATTTTATTTTTGCTATATATTGTGTGCCTTTGCAAAGCACAGGGGAGGACTTTTTGGATATAGGAGTACTGAAGCAATTTTTGCCAATTTTGCCTTCTGAGTGTGAAGTAATTTCTTGCCTTACCAATTATTTGTAGCTTGTGTATGTTTCTGTTAGTCTTGTGAATGCAAATTCCCTGACCAATCATCTTACCCTGCTGCAATATCAATACATTCTGCTTAATTTTAATGTGCATGTTAACTTATTAATGTTGTGATATTTTCCCTCAGTACCACCAAGTTTTGCCCTTAAATAATTTGCAGAAAACTGTTGGCTCGTGCATCAAGAAATCCTTCCTATATCAATTGTGCATATACTCAGTCAAATCCCTCATATAAGTTTGGTGTATCACCTCAGTTTATTTATTTTACAGCTATTTCTTACCCTTACCCCAGAGAATCAATTTAGGATACATCAAAAAGGAACCGACATTGATACTGGAGACTCACCTCGAAATAGGTATACCCACAAACCTGAGGTTTTTCCATTGCATCTACAAAAGAGAGATCAATATTGCAAGGTTAGAGAACCTACAACCATCTCTCTACATGGTGCACTTTCGAGAGATAACAATCACGAGAAGATAGAACAAGTGTCAACATCAAAGACAAAGGTGGTTCCAATCAGGATAGATATTTGGATGAATTAGTTTTCAAAGTATTGCAATTAATGTAATTTATTTTTTCTCAATACACATGAGTATTTTTGCATTCCTTCACAACATGGCAGAATAGAGAAGAAGACAAAGTTGCATGTTCGTGGAGAGAGACTTGCCTAGCAAGCAATCTTATTTTTAGCAAATTATTCACCCTTCTTTCTTAAAAATAGAACAGTAAACTTTAGTTGAGCAATTGTAATCAAGGCTATTAAATGCCTATTTGTAATTGCATGCTCTATTTTTATTCCTTTATTTAATAATAAAAAATATATGCATGGGCGAGTACAAGCCTTAGGCTATTTTTAGGAAGAGGGTGAACTTTATTTTTGCTATATATTGTGTGCCTTTGTAAAGCACACAAAATTCTTGAGAAAACTTCGGAGGACTTTTGGATATAGAGTCTTGAAGCAATTTTTGCCGTTTGCCTTCCGAGTGTGAAGTATTTTCGCCTTTCCAATTATTTATAGTCTTGTGTACATTTCTATTAGTCTCGTGAATGCAAATTCCTTGATCAATCATCTTACCCTACTGCAAATTCAATATTTTTGCATAATTTTAATGTGCATGTTAACTTATCAGTGTTGTTGTGATATTTTTTCCTTAGTACAACCAAGTGTTTGCCCTTAAATTTTGTAGAAAACTATTGGCTCGTGCACCAAAAAAAATCCTTCACATATCAATTGTGCATATACTCAGTCAAAGCCCTCATACAAATTTGGTGTATCACCTTAGTTATAATTATTTTATAGTCATCTTTTACCCCTAAACCCTAGAATCAATTTAGGATACATCAACAAGGAACCTGGCCTTGATACCGGAGACTCACCTCAAAATAGGTATACCCATAGACCTGAGGTGTTTCCATTGTATCTACGAAAGAGAGAGATCAAATTTTGCAAGCTTAGAAAACCTGCAGCCATCTCTCTACAGGGTGCACTTTTGAGAGATAACAGTTTTTGGCACACCCGGTGGGACACTCACGCAACTAAAAGTTTCACTTTCAAAGGTGTTTCATCATTCAAGAAGATTAGACACCATGCATAGAAGTTTTGGAAAGAACTACTATTGATGCGTTTTGAAGATTCAAGATCCGAAGCAGAACTCATCTGGCCAACTCCATAAATCTGATTCCAGATTAGTATAGCACTTTTCAACAAGTATTAAAAATTTTAGCTGCAGTCTTCAGGTATTTTTCAAGAAATTTAGATATGTTATTTTGTTGTTATCAGTTGTTTTGTGAACAACAGACCTATTTTCATAAGTTCAATATTTTATGAGGTCCTGCAACCATGAATCCTCACTTTCAACAATATTATCAGCCAAACCAGCAATCCTTTTATCCACCTTCTCCTTCAGATCAGTTTTATAACCCTTATCAGAATGAATACCCTTATAACCCAAACCCTGTATATCAAAATGATTACCAATATGAGGGTTATGTTGTTCAAGGTCAAAGTTATGCAGAGGGTTATGCTGAGTATGAAAGGTGAAGAAATCTTAGAATTGAGTTTAATAGTTTGAAGCAACAATATTTAGCTATCAAGGAACAAATTGAGAAATCAACAACAATGAAGAATGATAGGTGTCAGGATAGGGAACCCTGTCAATGGGATGTTCCTGCTTACCCTCCCTATGAAAATTCAATGCCTATAAATTCTCCTTGTCAGCCAATGTAGCTTATTCCTCCATTTCCTAACTATCAAGCTGCTGCAATTCCTACTTTTTCTACCCCACAATCACATACTAAAGTCAAAATTAAGTGTCCAAGTTGGCATTCGAAGCTGTTCTAAATGCAGATCTTATACCCCAACCTCTTGTCCAAAATTTTCTAGTCGAAGCTGAAACCAAGCCCACTCCTCCTTCTTTACCCGTGCTTCAAGTCCATGAAATAGAGAAACAAAAGATCAAGCAGGAGGGGCAGCTATCAGAAGACAATGATAGGCTGGAATTTTTGTAGAACTTGCATGGATGGACGTCAAAGTTTTAGTTTGATTTTATTCCAGAATTGGAAAAAGAACCACGCAAAAGGTATAATCTATTTTTCCAAAGAAATCAAGAGAAGTTGGAATCTATGATAAAAATATGCATATTTTGAGTGTAGTGTGCATGAGGGCATCATACTCACATAGCTTACAGCCATATCAGAAGAGGATAGATCAATTTTGAATAAAAAGGAGGTTGAAATTCAAGGAAATTGTGTTTCGATTTGACAAGTTGTTGTTGATTTCTTGTCAGATTTGGAAAACTACATAGGGGAAGAACAACCTATAGAACTAACTAATTTTATAGTTTCAAAATTTAAAGAACCTCTCAGTTGATGAAATCCCTTTTGTACTTGAAAGGAGAATAATATGCTATCTAATACAGATATTTATTTTCCCCTCTTGGAAGAACCATTTTGGGAGAAGAATGTAAAAAAAGCTGATTTAGAATAACAACTTCACATAAGTACTTATGAAAATGAAGAAGATCTTCAATTTTTTAATTGTACCATGTATCTGGACAGTGCCTATGAAGAAGAAGAGAAGGAACTTGAGTTTTTAGACTGCATGGAGGATTGAGAAATGAAGAATCATTGGATAGGAGTGTTGAAAGGTCACTTACAATAGTCATTGAACAATAACTTACAGAACAGAAGCAGGTCTCAAGACAGTTTCAAGATGAGTTACAGTAGTTGGAAAACACAAAACAGCCTCCAGGACAGCTTTAGAAAGAACTCATTGTTGTTGTCAACAATTTTGCTATGAAGAGGCCTTGTCCTATCTGGTATTTGTCTGATTCTCACCCAGCTACGGTATTGCAGATTTCATGCTTGCCTTGGAGCACAAAAGTGAGTTATTTGTTCTCAATATAAAGCCTCAAATCATGCCAGAATAGATTACAGATCAGATAGAGGTGCTTCCTAGTTCATGGACTGATCTGATGAGTGAAATAAAGGTACATGTCTCATTCCTAGCTATGTCACTTTGCTAGTTTCTAGAGCTGAATTCATGGCCTCAGCTTTGGAGAAAAGGAAGCTACTTTTCACCGCTGTTTCAGGTTTTGTTTAGCCTCAGTTGCTACTAGTTAGAGTAGGGTAGATTAGGATTTCCTTTTAATAAGTGTAGTTCCTGCACATTGCAATGTTTTTCAAATTCAATAAGTGCATTCATGCACGTGATCTGGTTTACAATATATTTTCCCAGTTTTAGTTCATTTCGGAAAGCATTGGACCTTTCAAAAAGGAAGATTTTGGTTATATGCTTTGGACTCCATGCCCAATGGAAAAGAGCAAGGCACTAGTCTTTAAGCTAGCAGGAAGCTTTCCCATGGGATCATAAAAAATGTTAACAATTTTTGCACTTGTGCAAAAATGGGAAACTCAAAACTTCATCATTACGATGAGATTCATGGGTGAAGTATACCTAAGATAAGGAAGTTCTGATGTTATTAGTTATTGCTGAATTAATTAATGATTAAGTGAAATCTACAGCTATGTGTGATGTTACAAAACTTAACAGATCACATACTTGTATAATTTCATGATATCTTCTGCAAAAGAACACAAATGCCCCGAAGGATAGCTATGTTGCCTTGATGAAGACACTGAATTATAGAGTAGGTGAAGTGTTGAGTTTTGGAGCAGAAAACATAAGTGCAGATTACAAAAATCAGAGTTCATTACTGAATGTTACAGTTCACGTTAATGTTCTTTCCTTCATGTTTAAGACATTAAATTATATGACTGAGTTGTTTAGTTCATCATACACTCCATTCGAAGCTTGAAATGCAAAAGGAAATACACAACTCATTTTCGAATTCAATGTTTTATTCACAAGGAAGGTCAAATGTTTCCCACACAAGTCAGTGGGATGTGACTAAAAAGGAAAGTACATCTACTGAAGTAAGAGGTACACATGCATGAAATAGAAAGCAAAGGAATATGAGTGAACCCATCATTTCCTTTGTATATTATTCCTTGTGCATTGTCCCCCTTCCACTGTTCCATCTTTGTCTTCACAATTTAAAGCATGGTACACGAAAAGTAAAAGAAAGGAATCATCAATAAAGATATCTGTAACATCCTCATATTTATACCTTAGAACAAGTAAATTTTTTTATTTTTTTAATAATTGCATCCTGGTTCTAAATACATAATTTAGAACTCACAAATCAAATAACCATTCTTATAACAGACAACCATATGCAGCTGTAATGACTTGGAGTACCTCCGATCTATTCATTTCATGACTCGGTAATCTACCGATCTATTCATGAGTAATAAGAGTTGGTGTTTTTATTTAACACTTTACTCTTGCGGTTCTCTTCCTACTCGGGACTCGAATGCTCTGTCCCGAGGAACCTAACTGAATAATTGTTACCATTATTCATCGGCATCTCATCCCTTAGACTAGGTGAATTAGGAAACGCAATCAGCAGCTTGCGATACTTTGGCCAAAGATTTGAAACATACTGTTTATGTCTCGTATTCCTTAACGGCATACTCGTCAATCTAGAATACGCCCTTCACCCCATTCTTATGTTATATAGAATGTCTTATACCGACTACAGTCAGTCCTTCCTTTCACAACTTAATCACTCGGAGACAGATTAACAAGGTGATAATGTTATAGGGATGCCCACGAGTATTAGGGATACGATGACATCTTGGTTTAACCTGCAGATTGACCAAAGTGTGTCAAGATACCCTGAACCTCCTAGGCATCCGTATAACCCGATCGCATTCCTAATCAGTCCATGAGTAACTCGTTCGAACAAGGTGTAGATCTTAGCGATCAATGCAAAGGGTGTCGTCATAAGTCCCCTGCATTGTTGTAACTTCGAGAAGATCCTAATCTTCTCGGAGGTACAACCCTGCAGTTGACTTGTGTCGTCAACCTTTAATCCGCCTCGAAAAGATCTACTTTATAATATGCGTTACGCACTTTGAGTTTTAAATTACTTAAAGACTTTTCCCCTAGGGTTAGTCTTTCCCGATCCCTGGATTCTTCGTCTTAAGATGACCTTCCTCAATAAAACCCATTGCATGGTGGAGATATTAAGGCTAAGGTCTCATCAAGGAGTTATTAGAATACACATGATTCTAAAACAATAGAATTGGACAATATCTCATAACCTACATATGAGATTGCCATCTGAACCCTATTAGATTTATTTCGGTTCCTTTAACGAATTTATATCATACTTAATAGTATAAAGATATAAATGGTTAAGAATTCAATTTAATGTTGTCCTGTCATACTCAGGACTAGGGATTAGTAATTTACCTCAGCTTGATTAGTGTTCTGCTTAGGTTCATTTTAACCCTATCTTTTAAAAAGACAATGATTTAAACTTTAATTTAGCTTTCGATAGAACAAATGAGAACTACTAAACACTCATAAGAATTCTATCACATTTTCTTAAAGCTTTTATTGACAATCACAAAAGCATCCAAATTACACAAAGATAACATTGCCACTGGTATATAAACCGAAGAAGGTCAACTATCAGAATAAGAATACAACACATAAGTATCAAATACTTATTTCAATTCCTTTCAGAACTATACAATTACATTTTATGCAAGCAATACTTGATACAATGCTTAACGGAAAAGAAACATCTTTCCACTTTTTGTACATTTAGATAATCATGCTTTGTAATTCATTATAAATCAAATAAAACAATCGATCATCTGTCGGATCTGCATTGCTTTTACCACTTACGGCAACCATCTGCAAAAATAGTCAACATGAGTCGATTCGATGAACCGGCATGATAAGCACTAACTTTTAAAACAATTGTAATCCGTCAATTGTTTTCATTAAACACCCCGTTTAAATGAGATCAATTATCCAAACAAGTAAACATAATCGACTATGCCTTTGTAATACAAAAATGAATACAAAAGTGTAACTCTATCATCGTTCTGACGAATAGTCCTAAACACTTCTCAAATATTTCATCAAATATTAAGAATCAAGGAACGAAAGTATCCAAACAATTATCTTGAATCCAAGATCAGCAACATTGAACAAATCGTTACTTTCATCAGAATAAGGAATATCATAGCAAATCAATAAGATACAAAAACAATTCCAACAGTTAAACAGATATCGGCATGCATTGATATAATTAAAGAGAAAGAAACAAATCATTCTCCTTTCCCTTCACACAAGTTCACTACTGTACGTCTCCACATATGGAAAGCAATCATTCAGTATGTATACGAACAAGTCCGACAAACCACAAGAAGAATCACTGTCTTAATAAAAATCGAACACAGCAAAAACTCCTGTACAGTGGCAATCACGTCAATAGTGAAGTCTATCAACCAAATAGACTCTACAAGAAGCGTTAAACAACATGATAATCACCACATTGCCTGTCGAGGTGCAGTCGACGGCTTAAGTTCAGTCTAGCTTAAGACAGGATAGCTATGCAACAAAGACTAACACGCTAACAATCCCACACATAAACCTATAGCCCAATGCTAGTCCCTTTTATACACAGCAAGGCTTTTTCGACCCAAGGTCGAAATCAAGAACTTTTATTATATCGCGGCCAATCAACAACTTCATCGCATTAAGCAATTTGATGTTTCCATAAGACCATGCAGAGATTATCTTACAAATACCGTAACATACACAGCCTCATCCAACTAGGAAAATCAGAAAGGAAACATATTGTCCTGTATTTACATCATGCGCAATCGGACTCGGACATATAGCATTCACGATTCATTTATACAGAGCCGCGTTACTTGATATAAATCATTACTCGGGAATCCCACAATGTCAAAACAACAAGATATACAAGTCAAGTTTTAAGCGAGGCAAAAGAAAATATAGGTTAACTTCCACGAATTCAAGCGAACCCGAACAACGGTGGCAAGACAAATTATTGCAAAAGATTCCATCTGGAAAATCAATGGTGTACATATAAATCGGCAAAAGCAATTTTAATTACTGATTTCAAAACAAGAAACCCGATGAACCTTTGCGATTCTTACACAAGATTACACAGAATGTAAACGTAAAAATACACCCAAAGAATCATACCACAAAATCCTTGCAATACGAAGGTATTCCTATAAATAACGAGAGGTCTTAGTACATGTTATTCCCTCAAGTCACTGCTCATCAATCACCAATATTCAGTTATATTTAACTTGAGCGAGAGGTCCAAGTATAAATAAATCATTCAATCGACTCCACGAGTCATTCGATTACAAAAAAATATGAATATATACATATTGCATCTTTACGGGTTGAAACCACTGAACCACAAAGCAAGGAATACACAATTTCCAAAAGGGTCGCATGACGAAATACGAAACACAATAAGTTATTCGTTCAAAATAACTTAAATACCAAAGCGAAGCCCTACTAGGTTTTGTATCCTTCACCAATGATAACCACCACAACATGCAAAGAAGTCCAACGGTACCTCTTCCGACAAGAATCAACAACATGCCTCATCAACAAGTTACAATCAACAAGTTTCTATAAACAAACTTCTATCAGCAAGTTTCTACCAACAAGTTTCTACTGAATCCTGAACCCAGCAAGAGAAGCATGCACGGGTTCTCACGGAGCAGGAAGATACCCTTGGCACATGTTTCACAACTTACGCCGGAATGTAAAGCACAATAAAACAGTGAACCGTTCGAAGTACAACACACACCCATTAAGGGTTAAATTTGAAAAATGAACAGCATAAAGATACAGTACCAAATCACACAAGACAACCATAGAAAATCATCTAGTCCATAAATCATTTGAACAGAGTTGTTCTAATGAAATCACTTGAAAGACAACAAGATTTTTAAAGGTTAGGGCCTAACATGCCTGGATTTTTACTCAAAATTCCGAAGCAGACCACTGGAAGAGCTCGGACTTCCTTTTCCTTTTCCAAGTTAGAGCGACCAACAAAATTTTGCTATCTCCATGACATATATATTCCCCTTGCCAGAGAAAAGAGCTAGATACCCTCATACTCGCCATGCAACTCCAAGAAGACTGGTGCGAAGAACCAGTGAACAGGCAGAAGGAAAACTGAAATTCGCGATAAGCCAAACAAACCAACAACTTCCCAGTTTGCATGCCTTCACGCGAGTTCCGAGCTCGACTACCGAGCACATTGAATGCATTTACACCAACTTTCCCGCTCAAACTCCACTGCCACCGACCGCCAAAATTGGCGACAGTCAAATAAAATTTCCAGTCCATTTTCAGTTTTGGCGACCTGCCACGTCGGCACAATTAGCCGTTTCTAAAACCTCCGCCAAAACCTGTCCTTCACACTTATCCTTTGCATTAAATAACATAGAAAAAGCTGCCCATGGTTCGCACCCCTCCATAGGTCCCTTTACATTCTTGCTCATTAGTTAGGTTAGTAACTTAGGTTAGAATTTAGGATAATTCTCATTCTAACTTCAAAGAACATAGATACTAACTTAGGACATTAGCACATAGCCTAGGTCTAGGTTAGATTAACACTAATCTAACCCCTAGGTTAGGTTTAGTCTTAGATTACTAATCAATAATAATTCCAGTTAGGTCTACATCCCGTACACTCAGAAAAAGACCTACATCATACATTCTTGAACAGGGTTAGTTCCTGTTCTGCCTTAGGCTGCAGAATCGTATGCAACTGAATTATTACCTGGTCCACGATCGAGACCTTCCAGATATACTTCGATATCGGGAACCAATTCATTTCACATGATCAACCTGAGTCATACTCCAGACTAGCTTATTCAATGCTTCTAGACCTTGCAACCTGTTCAAGGTCTGTAATTTTAATTCATCACGAACAAACTTAAAGCAATACTTGGATCAATTCCACTGATCCAAGGCTAGATCTTATAGGTGGCTAACTCTATAATTCATTCCGAGATCAGATTAAACTCAGATGCAAAATGAAATAAATAAAAGAGTCTAATCATATTCTGACTCAGTCAAAGATCTGCAAAGAAAATACAGTACATATCAAGCATGATTTCTTAATCGAGGAGCACATCCTTTTACAAGAAATCACATATCAACACTTGTATGCTCAGGAGGAAGTAACAACAGTTCGGGATGTTACCTATGTTGCCTTGATGAAGACAACTGAATTATAGAGTAGGTGAAGTGTTGAATTTTGGGCGATAAACATAAGTGTAGATTACAAAATCGAGTTCATTACTAAATGTTACGGAGTTCACGTTAATGTTCTTTCCTTCATGTTTAAGACATTAAATTATATGACTGAGTTGTTTAGTTCATCATACACTCCATTCAGAAGCTTGAAATGCAAAAGGAAATACACAACTCATTTTCAGAATTGAATGTTTTATTCACAAGGAAGGTCAAATGTTTCCCACACAAGCTGTGGGATGTGACTAAAAAGGAAAGTACATCTACTAAAGTAAGAGGTACACATGCATGAAATAGAAAGCAAAGGAATATGAGTGAACCCATCATTTCCTTTGTATATTATTCCTTGTGCAGATTGTCCCCCTTCCAACCTGTTCCATCTTTGTCTTCACAATTTAAAGCATGGTACCTGAAAAGTAAAAGAAAGGAATCATCAATAAAGATATCAGGGTTAATCCATATTCCTACACTGTCATAATTCATGCATATGAATCTCTAAATAGTAGGAGATATAGAGTACTTGAATATCAAACTACATAGCTCACTCAGGAAGAAGAAATAGAAAAGAGAATAAGAAACATGGACATAAGAGAGGCCAAAAATCCTAATTATTTCTAACTATTTTCTTAAAGTGTGTAGATACATGTTGCAGCCAAGAAGAAAGAAGCATATACATGCTGAAAAGGAAGACCAATGTAACTGAAACTCAGATATTTTCTACAAATGGAAGAGGATTATAGTACTACAGAACAGAGAATATGCTTGCAGACAAGGTACATTTTCCATATTTCAGTCAAAGGAAAGGAATTCTGGGAAAATTTTGACAGGGCTTCACCATGAAAAATGGACATTTACGACTTTTCTAGCATGCATGTAAAGCTGTAATGAAGCTTAAATACAATATTCAATCAGAAAAGGAAGTGAAATTACAACATCTCAAAGAAGAATAGTCCTGCAGAGAGGAATTTAATACAACTTTTAGAAAGAAGGATTTTCTGATTATCTTAGCAAGAACGTATTATACAAACTGCTACAGTGAAAGACCCCATTCACAATAAAGCAAACAAGTTGTGTAATCAGGCAATGATCCGGGCGAGTATATTTTAAAATTTTGGGTTATCAGGAAAGTATGATATAGAATGAAGGAAATTAGACTAGTCAAAATTATAATTCATCAAGCAAAGTATCAGATTTTGAAATTAATTTAACTCTACAGGCATGAGTTACAAACTTATTGCTCAGAGGTCAATGACAAACTCACCAACATGAAAAGATAAGTGTCAAGCTCGAATACAGATACTCAGAACAACAATGGCCATATTTGCAATCGAATGGCAATTTTGATGCAAAAGAATATCAAACAAGAGAATAGAGGTGAGCAAGATTAATAATTTCATGTTTTTGGTTTATCACCATTTAACGAGTAAACAATATAGAGGTTCAAACTATGAATCGGAGACAAACACATGCCCAAGTTGAAAATGACAAGTCCATTAATGGGTATTAGTAGATCTAGGTATTCCGATCACTTACCCAAAATCAAAAGGAAAATGACTCCACAGACATGAGCCAAGATCACATAACCATTCGAGAATGTATGGCCACCTTCCAATAGGTGTTGAAGGTTTTTCCTCTCGAAGGAATGAACTCTCCATGAGTTTCTCAAGCAAATCACAAACCAAGTAAAATGATCAAATTTCATTGATACAGAGTACACGAAGTTTCCAAATTTAGAAAATAACACAAAATACCAATTCACGGTCATAAAACCAACAGAAGATTCATAGGAAAATACACTACCTAGGAGTTTAAGCCCAAACCCTTGTCACTAGTTGTGTCAAAGCTTCAGTGCAAATCCCATTAATGGGCTCTCAAATCTAAGGAAAAAGCAGTAGGTTTGAAATATCACATCCATGGCATTAAATACAAGATGGACCATCAGAACAGAACATCCAGTCCCCTTATGATGGCAGACCCAAGTTTCATGAAGTACTATCACAGGTGCCAAGTAATGAAGCTTCAAGTTTTTGAAAATGGTGGCCACAAAATTTCCACAGGGTTTCCTTAGCTCGAATGGAGCTCAAGTGAGAATGCAAAAATGACTAGGGTTTGGAGCTTTTATTGTCCAACTCAGTGGATTAGTTTAACTCAACCCAAGTTATGAAAGTATGCATGTATCACATGTCAGAAACCCTAAAATCATGCTTCATAGATCAACGATAGAAAATCAATAGGTAAAAGATCGACGATCATGAATAGACCACCAAAATTGATGCAAAAGTCATCCAAATGGAAGGGTAGTTGACTTAGTCAAAGTTCAAAATTTTCAAATTGTAAAACTTTCATCCTTAGGCTTGCGAGGCCCGAGAAGGACACGTGTCGTCACCACAGTGGAAGAAGAGAAATGGAGGTTGGGAGTCACTAAAGTTTTCAAAATTTAAACATCTAAAAGTTAAAATTTCTAAACATTTCTGCAAAGCTCGAGCCTCCGTGATGAGAAAGTCAAAGCCACGAGGAGAAGTCAAAAATCAATTCTATAGAACATTGGTGGAGTGGTGGGGTTTCGTTAAAATTTGAGACTTATTCATAAAAGGGTTAAAGCTACAAGTTACCCATGTTCTCACATTTTCCACAGGAGGAAGGCCGAAGGAGAATTTTCCTTTAAGGCTCGCAAACAAGTTTCAAGTTCTTACATTTTCTGAAGGCCCGCCAAGGGAATTAAAATACCAAATAATCCAAAAGCTAACAAGGAAATAATAATCAAAGTGGCTGAGTATTATAATGTGCCATATGTGTATTCAAAGGGGGCTGAATTCATTGGACTATGTTAGTACTATAGTCTAAGGTCGGATAATCAAGAGTGGCCAAACCAATGAAGACTAATGGTCAAGTTCAAAGGTGGTCCCCACTAGTGGGAAGGTTAGAGATAATTTACACTGTGCTATCCATGTGATCACTAGAAGACAGAACAAGTGTCAACATCAGAGACAAAGGTGGTCCCAATCAAGATAGATATTTGGATGAATTATTTTTCAAAGTATTGTAATTAATGTAATTTATTTTTTCTCAATACATAGGATTATTTTTGCATGCCTTCATAATAGAACAAAATGGAGAAGAAGACATATTTGCATGTTCATGGAGAGAGAGTTGCCTAACAAGCAATCTTATTTTTAGCAAATTATTCACCCTTCTTTCTTAAAAATAGAACAGTCAACTTTAGTTGACCAATTGTAATCAAGGCTATTAAATGCCTATTTGTAATTGCATGCTCTATTTTTATTCCTTTATCTATTATTAAATAAAGGATAAAAATAGATGCATGGGTGAGTACAAGCCTTAGGCTATTTTTAGGAAGAAGGTGAACTTTGTTTTTGCTATATATTGTGTGCCTTTGCAAAGCACAAAAAAAAACTTCTAGAGAAAAACTTCTAGAGGACTTTTGGATATAGGAGTACTGAAGCAATTTTTGCCGTTTTCCTTTTGAGTGTGAAGTATTTTACGTGTTTCCAATTATTTAGTCTTGTGTATTTTTCTATTAGTCTTGTGAATGCAAATTCCCTGATCAATCATCTTACCCTGCTGCAAATTCAATATTTTCTGCATAATTTTAATGTGCATGTTAACTTATCAGTTTTGTTGTGATATTTTTCCCTCGGTACAACCAAGTGTTTACCCTTAAATTCTATAGAGAACTATTGGCTCATGCACTAAAAATCCTTCACATATCAATTGTGCATATACTCGTCAAAGCCACGATACAAATTTGGTGTATCGCCTTAGTTATAATTATTTTACAGTCATCTTTTACCCCTAAACCTCATAATCGATTTAGGATACATCAACAAGGAACCAACCTTGATATCAAAGACTCATCTCAAAATAGGTATACCCACAGACCTGAGGTGTTTCCATTGTATCTACGAAAGAGAGAGATCAAATTTTGCAAGCTTAGAAAACCAGCAACCATCTCTATACATGGTGCACTTTCGAGAGATAACAAGTATTACACACCATACTAACTAGAATGATCTTCACTTATTTATATTTCTTTTCTTTAGACACCATCATCCAACCAAGATGTCAGTTCCCTCGTCCCCAAGGAAACATTTTTTTGCACATCGAGAACCATCCTACATTTGGTGAAATGGAATTAAGAAAATATCTACTAATATCTATCTCAACACAAACCCTCCTAGAAGGTCTGGTGATAAAACCTTACAAGGGCTCTAAATTAAGGACCGTACTAAGATATCCTATAATCTTGTCCAAATGTGGGTAGAAAAGTAGGGGAAGTCATGGAATATCCACCCAAATCGGTAGTAAACGTTTGAGGTTTTTTCAAAGTTAAAATCTATCATGCCATTTGTGAAGAAGCAAATATGAAGCATGGATATTCCATGGGGATTTCTACAGGATTGTGTTGTTTTCTTCTATAGAAACAAACTTGAAAAGGAAAAACCCTTTTAGTAAGTTCAAGACCAGATAGTTTTGAATTCCAAAAGGTTCCAAGAAATGTTTCATCCAAACAGATAGAATCAAAGCCAAAGGAATTTTCCCAGAAAAGTATCTAATGACATACTTTTTTTCAAACATATCACAAGTTTCATTAAAAATATCGTCAATAAGTTTAAAATATGGTTTCACCCACTCTTATTTATTATAAGATAAAGCATTGCTTGGTTTCCCTACAGTACCATTTTGTATTGGGGAAGAGGAAACAATCTCGATAGGACCATAATTATTCCTTGTAAACTAGAAATCGTGATGTGAAAGAACAGTTGAAAGGGAGGGATTTTTAGGCTCTTATCCCACTCGCATCTCTACATCTTGATCTTTCTTGCTATGTAAATTAATATTATCGACAACATTATTTTGTGCACTCACATTAGGGTTCATAAATTGTTGATTCTTAACATGGAAGTTAACATATGTAGATGAAGGATTTGTTTATATTCATGTGTAATAAGAGGAATCATGATTTCTTTGAAACTATGGATTTGTTTGAAATTGTGTAATAATTGTAATGAAATTGTCTTGATGGAGCACTAATGTTAGTCTCAACAATTACCTTGCGGGAACATAACTTGTGAAGGCCATAACTTTTGATCCAACTGTTGGATTATCTTGAAATTTTCCAGGGTGGTATATATTCATTAGTATTATGAAATTTTCTTAAATTTCTCTCAAAGGTTGTTGGGATTAGATCATATTTTCATAACCAAATTCCTTCATCTAGTGGTCTAAAATTGGCTCTAAACATTTTTTTCTTTTAACTACAATTTTAATAACAATTTCAAATTCAAATTCCAAGTTTTATAGAATAAGCCAAAATTTTGTGTTGGCCTTAATTTACGAATGCATATTTGGAATGTAAAATTTGGGTCCATCTGAGGTGTTTTGCTAATATGTAGTTTTTGGCATTTTAGGGTTTTTAGAGCTAATGTAAAATAAAAGGAAGATTGTAATGATGTAAAAGATTAGCTTAGATTCTAGAATGAGAAGAAATATATTTTGAAGCTATTGGTTTATTTCCAAACTATTTGTGTGTGTTATGGAGGTATTTCAACCTCTTTCAGCTAGATCCACATCAATTGGTATCGGAGAAGTGTTTTGTTCTTGTAGGAACAGTTAAGATAATATATTACATTTATCTATGTAATTTATTACCTCTATTTTATATAAGCATGGCTAGATGTGGGAGGGGAGGTTATTCCTAGATGAATAGGAATATGCAAGAGCTATAGAGACAAGTTGATGCTCTCATAGGAGAACTTGCTCTCCTTAGAAGGAGACATACAAATGGGGATGCGGGACCCGGATAGTGATATTGATGAAGTGCCTCCATTAATGAGTGAAGGAGGAAATGAAGAATAAATTGATAGAGATGAAGAAACCTTGAATGAGAGACCATTTAAGAAGAGATTGATCCGGAGGAAAGAACGATGACATCGGGATTAATGTTCCTAATTATGGTGGAGGGTTACGACTAGAGGATTCAATTGACTGGTTGAATCACATGTGAAAATTATTTGATTAGATAACCCTTTCAAAGGAGAATAAGGTTAAGTTTGCATACCCTAAGTTGGAAAAACATGCATTGATCTAGTGGGATCACCTATAAAATGAAAGACAAATGAAAGGAAAGGGAAAGATCTGAAATTGGAATAAAATGGTGAATAAGTTGAAAGAAAATTTTCTTCCTATAACTTAAGGTCGACACTATTTTGAAGGTTTCAAAACCTAAGACAAAAGGATCTCAGCATTGAAGAGTATACCAATGAATTTTACAAGCTATCAATCCATGTGGAACAAGGAGAGTCTAAAGAACAAAAGGCTATAAGGTATGTAAATGGGTTGAGTTATACCATACAAGATGAATTGAGTATGCTCTGAATCCATATCCTAGATGATGCTTATAAACTCACATTAAAAGCAAAAGAAAATAACAAGAGGAATAATTTTAGAAGAGGTGTGAAAAGATGGCCATCATTATCACCAATGAGAGGGAAAGGTATAATTAATTTTAAAAATTAGAATCCTCTAATGCAAAAGGGCATGAAGAATCTAGTCAAATATGTGGTAACTACTAAAGAGGTAGGGGGTTTCAGAGAGGAAGAGGTTATAATGGAGGACGAGGTTAGAATAGCCCCCAAAGGAAGTATACATGTTACCGATGTGGTGAAGAAGGGCATAAAGATTTTGAGTATCCACACTATCCTACATAGGATAGATGGAAAGGAAAACAACCACAAGTAAATTTGGTTAAAGCTGAAGAGGAATAAGAAATGGAGGTTGCTGCAGACTTGAGTGAAACCCTCATGATAAGGAGGACGATTATTGTCACAAGGATAAAGAACAAGATGGTGTTGGTTCTGAGTCTTGGTTGCGGATAAATATCTTTTAAACAAGATGCACCTCTAGAGGAAAGGTATGTAAATTTATTATTGATGGTGGTAGTTGTGAAAATATGGTCTCAATTGTAGTTGATAAACTTAGTCTAAAATCGAGAAGCACCCATATCTTTATCATATATCATGGTTCAAGAAAGGGAATGAGGTAACCATAGATAAAATATGCCTTATACGAGTTTCAATTGGGAATACCTACAAGGATGAGGTGTGGTGTATTGTTATCCAAATTGATGCATGCCATATATTACTGGGAGGCCTTGACAATATGATAGAAAGGTTACACATGATGGGGGTAAAAATACATATAATTTATGAAAGGATGGTGTAAATGTGTCTTGTTACCCTTCAGGAAGAAGAGAAGAGTGAGAGCTTGTTGGCTACAAAATATTTATCACAAAAATGGAAGAAGTTGGTTGGTGTTATGTACTAATGTCAAAAAAGGTGGAAATAGAGGACTTTAATATAGTACTATTGCGGAAAAAAGTTACTAAAATAATAAAAGTACGTCATACTA